>RSEF01000001.1:86132639-86157598 GCA_003993805.1 Himantopus leucocephalus | reverse complement strand
AGCATGGGCAGATTGGCAAGGATGGCCGGCCACCCCTCAGGCACAATTGGTGGAGGAGACTTCTGTCTGGTCTGTGTGGATGGATCAAACCCTGTAGAGTGAAGACAGCCCCCTGGGCAAAGGAAACACCTTTTGCAGAGCCTGTTTAATTTAGCTTCAATTTGGTTTATTTGTGTCTAGTTTTTGAATGTATCTAATTTCATCTTTAATAAGAAAGAAAAAACTATGAGTGCATTTTGTTGTGTGCCATGAATAGCGAAACCCTTCTTTGCTTACTGTGAAAACATTATTGTGGTGCCTGTTATGTTCATCTGTGCGTTAAATAACCAATAAAAAAAAAATTCTCAGCCAAAAAGCCTGGCCAAATAAATCTTTAAGATCAGCATGGTGGGGGGAAGGTGGCAGCCCATCTACTGAGAGCAGAGCAGAGGTTTTTCAGATGCACTCTTAGGGAGGAGCTGTAAGAACAAAATGGTGGCAATAACCCTAGTTTGGTTTTGAAGGAGGTTGTTTTGTGAAAATCAGTCTTCAGGGAAGTCTGATCTTATTTGTGGCAATTCGGTCACTGTCATTCAAAACAAGAATTTTAGGCCAGCAGTCTGTTCTGTTGTTGCTTTTAAACAATTTGCAGGTCCACCTTTGGGGAACACTTTGGACAACTGATCATTTTAAGTGGTGGTTCTGAGTTGATGCATACTGTCACAGTAGTGGATAAATGGCTATTTAATGATGAACTGATAAAAACAATGAGTGATGAGTTGGTGGTGGTGGGCAGAAGAGAG
The DNA here is from genome assembly GCA_003993805.1 of Himantopus leucocephalus. Classification (NCBI taxonomy): domain Eukaryota; kingdom Metazoa; phylum Chordata; class Aves; order Charadriiformes; family Recurvirostridae; genus Himantopus; species Himantopus leucocephalus. The sequence continues at coordinate 86,156,816 of RSEF01000001.1, read as the reverse complement.
GGATGACAGGCCAAGTAGGGACCAGCAGCGTGGTAGCTGTGCTTCATGTTCTTGAGCATGGCCTGTGCTGCAGGGGCAGGAGGGAGGAGGGGAGCGCTCCTGTGCTGGGTCCCACTGGTGATCGGGGGAGGTCCTGCCACTGTTGGGGTGGGCCGGGTGGGACTGTCCTATGGCTCTGGACCAGAGTCTCCCCCACAAGCAGGTCATCTGCTTCAGGCACTCGGTGAAGGCAGGGGCTTCCTGGACTTCTCTCCCCTGGGCACTTGGGTTCACCAGTGTGTTTCCTCTGGTGTCTTTGGAGGACCTTCCCCCAGCCTGGCTTGCCATAGCCTGTGCTTATATTGGAAATCTCTGGCTTAGATGTCACATGGGTCATCCCACCAGATTGACCTGTGTACTGGGTCTGGCTCAGGTGTAGTTAACTTTTTTCATAGCAGCCTGCACGGTGCTGTGTTTCAGATTCGGGACTAAAATAAAGTTTCCAATGTGCATTTCTACTTCAAAAGGTTTGTAAAATGTTATGGATCAGTTTAGTGCAATATCCCTGATAACCCAGTTTGCTTACACAGCTATTGATTGAAATTAATATATATGGGTGAAAATCAGCATGTGTGGGTTGAAATTGTTATGTTTACTTGGGAAAATGTATGGTGCTTTCATGCTTTGTGATACATTTAGAGGTGCCACATAAAGCAGCATCCTTGGGATGTTACATCGAGCTCGGTGCGCTTCGCGTGGTTCCTTTTGAGTTCAGCCCAGGACACTTGGAAGTTTCCCTCGCCCGGGGGTTATCCCGGCGCTGGGAGCAGCCGGGGCCGTGTCCCTCGCCCGGGGGTTATCCCGACGCTGGGAGCAACCGGAGCCGTGTCCTTCGCCGGGGGTTATCCCGGCGCTGGGAGCAGCCGGAGCCGCCGCGGCCGCGGGGCGGGGGGGGCGGTGCTCCCGGGGCGCTGTCCCTGGTGCTGGCGCGCAGGGGCCCGTCCCGCGGGCGAGGCTCCGGGGGCACCTGGCCAGGTTTCAAGCAGATTTTTTGGTGTTTGGCTTTCCTACCCCCCTCTCTTATTTGAGGATAAAGTGTTCAGCGAGAACTGGGTGGCGAAGGGGAGATGATACATTTTCCAAACGGTTTTGTTCAAGTACAGATGATGACAGTAAATTTACTTTAAACTTTCTTTATAGAACGGTCCTCATTGCTGTCTCATCTGTGTTTTCTACAGTGATTTCACACAATTGCTTATGAAGCTTTTAGTGCAACTTATGTCAGGTTTTGAAACAGTTTTGCTGCTATCATTGAGAAACCTAAGTGCCTGTGATACTTTGAACCACAGAGATAGCGAGGATTGGCATCCTTAGCAGGAAAAGATGTAGGTGGCATCATATGACACTGTCACTCCTGTCTGGTGGGTCAGAGGTCTGGAAAATCTTTGGTGACAAATGTATGCATAGACCTGAGAGGAACGTGTGTGCTCAAACATGCCAGTTCATGGCTGTTATTTGTGGAGTTTTGGGAGGCTGGAGGGACCTGATGGGATGTCTAGGGGATGAGTAAAAGAATCTGATCTCAAAGAGGAGGAGACGGGGGAACACTGAAAATCACCTGAAGGCTGAAGAAAAGACAACTGCTACATTTCTTGATTAGGCAATTTCTACTTTTCAGACACTTAGTTGTTATGCTGCTGGGTGGAGCAATGTAAGAAAACCCTTTGAGTTCTTCAGTATCTGCTTCTCCATAGCGATACTTTCTGCTGATCTCCTTTCTGTTTACCTCCGTGAGGTTCTTTAGTCTCTGAAGCTAATGAAAAAGAGGAAGGAAGCTTACCTTCCCAGACTCAAGTGGAGGAAGGGGGGCTGATTGCTTTCTCACTTCTGTTAGGAGAGAGGGGACAACTTCTTCCCATTTTAATTCTCTCCAGATAATTTGATTGGTATCCAGCCACAAACTTGGTAAGAGGTCACTGATGCTGTGGGATGACTTCCTGAATTTGTAACTGTACAGCATTATAGCACAGTGTAGGTATGGATTTCCTTGAAATCAATACTTGCTTGACTGCAGCCAGGTTACACACCCTTTTATGGATTTCTTGGCTTGTCTACAGCTGTTTTCTGAATAAGCATTAAGCTAGAGATGTCAGTTTTTCTTGCTGGGATAATATTGAGTCTAATTATTTTATTACCTTAGTGCCTTTAATTTACTGTCATTTCTGTGAGCTCTAGAAGGCAGCTCTCCCCTGTAAGCACTACTTATCTGTGAGATTACTGGCTTGGGCTTCTAGAGAACAAATACCTGGAATTAATGTGAAAAGACATGTAGTAGATGATCAGCAGACTCACGCTGAGAGGATTTGAGATGCTGCCAGCCCCAGATGTGTCCACCCTGCTGTCTGCTGGGGATGATTGTCTCCATAGGAGAGGTTGCAGAATGGTCACGGGGTCTGATCCTTAGGTGCTCACAGCCTGGCAGACTTAAAGAATCAATGTTAGTTCATGTTATTACTCTAAACTACAGTTGTTGAGGTGCAAATTCAACACCTGTTCTGCTTTCCCTGCTCCAAGGGCAGTAATTTACAGTGGAAGAAGGAACCATCAGCCACAGATGACAACCTTTGAATTCTTTCCAAGAGAAATTTTGTAAGCGTATTTGGAGTCGCTTTGTGCACATCCGTGGTGGAAAGGTGATAGTTTCATGCGTTCCTTCCTATCCCCAGGCTGCTTGTGCTAGTGTTCAGGATTTGACCTTCAGTTCATCCCAGGAGAAGATTTGTGATCCATATAGTGCACTAGGCTATTTTCAGTAAGTGCTGCACTAGAGGAATGCTGTGGTTTTTCTTCCACTTTTCTTTGTTACACATTTTAGTCAAGAGAGTCATCTAACTGTACAAAATTTTAATATATGAAAGTGTCTTCCTCCTGGCAATTGATCGTCCTGACACATCAGGTTTAAGAATAACTTTTTCTTTATTCCAGGTATTACAGTCATCCATGTGAATATTTGGAGGAGAGATAATTTTGTATTTAACTCGTCATTTATTTTTATTTTTCTTTCTCCAGCTGGGAATAATCTTTCACAATGATTTCTGCTATTTTCTTTTCCATATTTTAATTTGACAGAAAATTTCTGACAAATGCTTTTAGTGCTTAAACAGGACAACAATAGTGATGTGCTAGTGATGTGAACATTAGTCATCATGACAGCTTGACAACTGATACACTGTGAAGAAAGCTCAGTTTTTTCCTGCAGAAAGAAATGCATATGTCAAAGGTATCAAGATGTCAGATTTCCTACACAAAAGAAAGCTGGATGGGAGAGCAGATAAGAATTGAGGTTTTTAATTTGTGAAGCACAAGCGCTGGGTCTCAGTGGTAACTCATTTTTCCCCCTCTTCTTCCTTTAGCAAGTCAGAAGTTGTTTATCCCTACTCTATCATACTCCCTTTCTTTCTTCCAGCTAACTGCCTTACCTGCCCAAAACACCAGCCGCTCACTCAGCTGCATTTGCTTAGGTGTATTCTCTAATGAAATGAAGGTTTTGTTTCACCAGAAGCAAGAAAGTTTGGGGTCCTTGTTAGTAAAACCAGAAATATTCAATTTATCTTGTCTGATTGGCATATGCCTTTCAGGTTTGGCATTTCAAAGCTATGTTGAAAGACTGTAGAAGAATTGTTATGTGTTTATGACTTTTAATACTAAATTCCCCCCCTCCCTTTTTTTCTTGCTTTGATCTTTCAGATGTTTGGCTAAGAACAATTGACTCAATAAATGCATTCCTTCCATGTAGCCAGAAGTATTTGTGTCAAAATGGCATTCAAAGCCTGATGGTAGATTCCATATTTTCCCCCAAACATGCAGGAACATCTATGGTTTGGTCCATGGTCTCAGGTGGTACAAATACCAGAGGAAGCTGGATGTTGGTATGCATGGAGGGAAAACAAGTGCAGTTTTCACTTTGTGATGGTGCCATAAGTCTGGGCTTTATGTGAAGTAAAACAACAAAATGAGGTTAGAAGATACAAGATGAGTCGTGTTCCCCTTCCTTTCTGTTGTTTCTGTTACACCCTATCTCGCTTCTTTTACTGAGGGTAAGTTACACGGGCTCTGGGGCAGCTTACCAACAAAACAGATGTTGCTGTGCACTGTGTAGTCTACGTTGGCTACTTGGCAAACAGGCTTATGTTGAGGGCTCTCCCCTGCCAGTTCCCTGCTTGTTGATGTCACCACAGTTTTTATTTTATTCACACTCTGCTTCATCTTTCCTTGAAGTTGGCCCAGGTAACATTCAAGCAGTCTTCAGTAAAATCTCAGTAGAGTTTAGATACCAGAGCAGTTAGGCATACTAAGTTTGGAAAGGAAGTTTGATTCTGGCCCAGTCTCAAGGCTAGAAGGCTAAAAAGAAAAAGGGAAAAAAGCAAGAAAAACAAGTTAGGAAGGATATCCTTTTGTATCCTTTGCAGCCTCAGTGTAAGGAATTTTAAGATATTCAGACTGTGAAGAGCTGGCATGTAATTCTGGTATCACTGTCATGCTGCAAATGTGAGACAGTATTAGCACATCGCAGCAGTCAGTGGCAGAGCTTGCAAGCATCCCCATGTACACATGCCTTACCTTGGCATGTTGTGCAGTTACTGACATCTATGCACATGTTGAGTAGAAAGAGATGGATAAGGCCTTGAAATAGTATCTTAAAGCTTACAGAATGTGACTAAAGTAGGTAGGGTTGGGGCATGTTTCGGTTTTGTCTTGGTTTTTTTTTTTTAGTCAGCATAGCTTTCATTGCATGTATTACTTTACTAGTGGAGAATTCAGAGACTGCTTGAGAAGTACAAAGACTTGAAAAGGAAAAACAAAATTAAAAACACACCTGTATGTGTTTTTGCAACTTAAAGAAGCAAAGCTGACCACAAGAGAAAGCATTCTTTACTCTGTTTTCCTGAGGGGAAACAGGGCAGCTTCCCAGGGGAGCCAAAATAGCCTGCAACAGAAGCCAAAGCGAAAGCAAAGCGTCGGTGAGTGTTGCAGTCCTGGCCATCATGGCAGCCCTCTGTTGTGCCACCTATTGCTTTGAAGTGCTCTTGCTTCTTTCCTTCTGCATGGTTGGTTTTAATGAGAAAGTAAGATTTGAAAGTTAGCATCTGAAAGTAGATTGATGTGGTCTTTTGTTAGCATTGGAGAGCAAAATTATAACTGCTACCTTCAGTTAGCTGTTTGCTTTAAAGCTAGCTGTTTTAAAACCTCCTGAAATGCTTGGATGTAAGTATTCGTAAGACATAATCCTATTCTACCAGGATGTTTATATTTATCTTTTTACTGCTTGCTACCTGTGAATGCTTTTTTAAAACAAATATCCCTCTTTACTGAAAGAGCTATTTCACGCATGTCTTTTGCATTATGTTTTCTAAAACATTCAAGACTTCTTAACTGCAGTTTGATCTTGTGATGTAGGATTTACCGTTCAGTCATCACTCCTGGCCTCTGTATGCACTTGAAACAAATCACAGACCATTTGAAATTCCTGTTTTGTAGCCAGAGGAGGTACATTAAATGTAATACATTCAAAAGGTTATTTTTTGCTATATTGATAATAATTGTACGTTATTATCTTGTGTTCTTAAGTGACATATATTTTAAGTACGTAGCTACCTCGAGTAGGGCTAGAACTTACACCAATTCTGGTAATGATGGCAGCTTGCAAAATCTGGAGTAATTTGTGGTAGGCTTTGTCTTTGCTCAGTAGCTCTGTTAGCATTTCCAGTAATCTTTCCCTTCTCTTGATTTAGTCCTTCGTTTTCATCCCAGATGCTTTTGTTTGCATTTCAAAAAATAAAAATCTGATAATTTCTTTTTATGGATAAAAGCTTAAAATAAATCATATTTAATGGAGAAATTCAGGGCTTTGGAAAGGGAGAAAGTATTAAATTCCAGATTTCATGCATGAATGTATTCATGTTTTAAAAGATTCTATGCGGTTATCTACTGTTTCTTAGTTAGCTGTTTTGATATCCTGATTTTATTCTATTTGTTGTGTGTATTCTCAGGGAAAATGAGACATAGAATGGGAATTTTAAAACAAAGCCAAGGGATAGAGCAGAGGGAAATGTGTATAATATTAATAACAATAAAGATGTCACATAATAAAGTGGTACTTGGAAACTCAAGTCCTTTGGCTTTCCATGAAACTTACACCTGAGTGCTTGCCGTTGCTTGGAAATGGGATCTGGATTTCTAAGTTGGATGTGGTTTTGAAATATTACCATTTCCTGTGAGAAGTGCATTTTGTTGTCTTTCAGAAGCCTAGTATGTGCTTGGATTGTACTTGCTTGTCTCAATACGGAAATGACTATCTGTAGCAAAACCACCTGGAGAATATTTTGGCTGGACACTAAAATTGTTGTGTTTGTCCATGATTATTGCCCTGGAAAGTGTATATTTATCACCTGCTACTAGTAACCAGGAGCTAGTATTGCTAATCCATTCCTATGACAATTCACTTGTTTCCTGTAAGCTGCAGGAGGAATTTTATCTTCCTCTAGGAATGCTCTAGCTGGCTGTTTGCCAATGTGATTTTTCCAGAAGTGGCAAAAGTTAAAGTTCTGATATGAGGAGTATCACTTTCTCTATTATTGCCCTCATCAAAATTAGTTCTGTGTGTTATGAAATATTAAAACAAACAAAAAACCTCACCACCCCCAAAAACCAACCCAAAACTGCACCGGTCTTCTATATCAAAATTAATTAATCGAGTTTGAGAGCCTGCCAAGTTTCAGAGATTAATTCCTATATTCGTAAGACTTTTTTCCCAAGTTATTGAGGCGAATTAGGGTAATTCCAAGGTTCTAGAAAGGACAAAAATGTTCATGTTTTAAGGTGCACAAGCTCCAGCTTCTAAGTGTTAAGGGTGAGACTTGGGTGTGCAGAAGGTTATCCCATACCTGTTGTGAAATTATTCTCCCTTTTTCTGAGGCTTCTGGTTCTTGTTAGAAACAAGATGTGGCACTCCATGGTCTTCCAGGAGTGACCTGGAATGGCAGTTCTCATATTTTATCCTTCACGTGTTTTCTTAATAGTGTTTCCCTATGATCTCTTCAGGTTCAAGATACCTTCCCCCTGCTCTGCCCGCCCCGCTTCATTGGCAAGTATTTTTGGTCTTCAGTAAGCAAATGCTCCACGTGGAGAGCTGATGGCTTATGTTACTGTTTATGTTTACAGATACTATTTTTATACTACTGGCAAGAGGGCAAACACTTTTTAATGCTAGTATGAAAAAGTAGTATCTTTGGTTTCACTGAAGGGAGTGTATTATTACATAATATTTGTCTTGAAACATTTGAATTTCTTGAGAATTTTTTATAGTGTAAGAGAAGTTGGTCGCTGTCATCTTCAAGTGATTTAATTGGACCTGTAGGTTCTTATCCATAAAGTAATCACTCTTCATCATGTAACTTCAATATTTATATCCTGCCTATGCTGCTAAATTCATCAGTGTAATATTTGACCTGAAAAGCTCAGAAAATACCACTTTGAAGCCTAGTTTCATTATTGAAATGCCAAAAAATGTAGAACATTTGCTGATTGTTGATGTATTTAATGTTAATTGTTCCTTTTTACAATCGGGGGGTAATTAGTAGTGTTAGAGCACCAAGATCTGATCCCTCAACATGCAGAATTTCCTCCCCATCTTACTCATACAGGTAAAAGCCAAGGGAATGGATGACCAGTAGTACTAAGTTTGCACCCTTACTGGCGTAGTGGTCAAGTTCAGTGAATTCAGGATTTGGCCTTTAATTTATAGCTATTAAAAAGTGGTTTTCTCTAGGCCCTTTCCAGAACCATGACGATGGTGGAACTTTTCCTAAGACGATAAGTTAGGAAAAGGAATAAAACTTTTTTTTTTTTTCTTAGGGAGAGGATGTTGCTCTAAATTCTAGGCCAAAATATGTGTCATTCTTGGGACAAATTATTTCTCTGGAAATTGTTATCCTTGTCTTTTCTTGCTGTTGAAATGGAAGAAAACACAGTCAATATTATAAATGTCTTCTGTGTATAATACACCTTGTACTATTTTCTGCTGACCATTCGCAAAAGAAGGAACTTTTAGCTAAACAACAGATGGATGTAAATTTTGTTGTCTGATTCTCGTCTGTCTCTGTTCTACTGGATATTTTGATAAGGTACATTTTGCGGCATCAAAGTTACTCGTGGATGATTCTTAGTTGGGAAGAATATGCACTCCTAACAACTTTGGAAGATATTGGGAAAGTTTAATTTGCATGAATTATTTTCTCTCCTAGGCAGAAAGGAAAAGCTTGTTTATGATCCCTAAAGTGACACTGTAGTGTAAAGGAAGTATTTCATATTTTCCAGAGAGACAGGAAACTGGTTGTAGTTGACATGTATGCTATGTTGAAGAAGGTAGTAAATTGTGGTGACAAGATAAACTGTGAAGGGTCTGCTGTTTAGATGTTTGGAAATTGTGCTATATTGAAACCAAAGCCTTCTGTCTTAACATTTATGGCACAAATCTATCGCATGCAATGAAACAGCAAGTGACTAGGTAGGGGTATGTTGCAGGGAATCTATACTTCCTAAAAGCTGTCTCCTCAACAGATGTCACTTGACACATTAGCCTTGATCCTGATTGTATAACCTCTGCGGATAAAAGAGAAAAATTCAGAATCTAGGAAAAGTCTGTATCTGATTATATGAATGTAAATTAATTGTACTGGAGTTAGGGGACAGTCTGAAGGGTCAGGAGGGGCATTGGGCAGTGGAGAGCCGTCAGGAGTGAATGCCAAAAATACTTCAAGGTTATACTTCGTTCTTCAGAATCAAAAGTTTTTACATTGTGGAATTTTCCTTCTTTTTTTTCCAGAGTGATATAATTCCATCTCTTTGCAAGTAGAGGATAGGTATGTGATGTGGTTGACAGGTACTTTACAAGTATGGACCATGAAGTTGCATCGCTACAACCGTGTCTTGACTTTTACATAGAATTTCAAAGTTAAAGCTCTGTGGTATAGGAAGGAAACTATTACCTGGTAGGGTAAACTGTTGGCTTTAGAACAGAATTACATTTTATCCGCTATTGTTTAGTTCAGCATAAGGCTTAAGCACAACTTAGTCAGCTCTGAGTCATTTCTGTGTTTCAGGAAATGGAAGTCATCAGTTGAAAACGAGCTCAGTTTCTCTGAATCCCAAGTGTTTTGGACCTATTATTTCATGAAATTGTTCACAGGCCTTTATGGAAGACTTTATAGTCTATTCCTAAACGTAGAAATGTGTTTATCTTTCCCTCTCCACACAGAGGACCACATTTGTCTTTGATCCAAGCGGCAGCTTCTGGCTCATGTTATTTTGGGCCTTTGAGTCAATTACCTGGTGAGAACAGGCTTTAAATTTAAGGTGTGTAGTGAAACTGCATATTGATTCTGGGGATCTACCATTGATAGCTACCATTTAGTTGTGCTTAGAGAGGGTGATAAATATGAGAGAGGTGATATCATCTATTGGCAAATGAATAAATATGGAACAGCAGCTGTAAGAGTAATTGGCCTAATGTTTTTCATAGCCTTTTAACATTGATGACTCAATGCTTGAAGCTCAAATTTTGTCAGGTCCCTTATAGATATGCTATGAAGCCAAAGGTTAAACCAATTATTTTGCTTTAAAAAAGCCTAATATATGCATGCAAGTTTGAAAGCATGATAGAGGTTATATTCTTAAAACGCCCATGGAAAGAAATGGAAGAGCAGCAACATTTCTATTTGGTTTGGACTGTTCTTCTTCATTCAACTTCAAATAAGCTTCCATCCATCCTCCTTGTTAATTACTGTCTGTTAGTAAAGAAGCGTGTGCTGTATTTGTTGTGAAAATTATTCTCTCATCTTTAATTATATTCTGCTTATCCGCTTCGCATTATGTTAATGCCTGTGTGCATGCAACACTTGATGGGGTAGGGGAACAGCTACCTCCATTTTAGGGTGAGGGACTTGGGTCTTTTTAGTCTGGAGAAAAGAAGACTGAGGGGGGATCTTATCAATGCTTATAAATACTTGAAGGGAGGGTGCCAGGTGGATGCAACAGTCTTTTTTCAGTGGTGCCCAGTGATAGGACAAGAGGTAACGGGCACAAACTTGAACACAGGAAGTTCCATCTAAACATGAGGAAGATCATCTTTACTTTGAGGGTGGCAGAGCACTGGAACAGGCTGCCCAGAGAGGTTGTGGAGTCTCCCACACTGGAGACATTCAAAACCTGCCTGGACGCCGTCCTGTGCAACCTGCTCTAGGTGACCCTGCTCTGGCAGGGGGGTTGGACTAGATTATCTCCAGAGGTCCCTTCCAACCCTGACCATTCTGTGATTCTGTGAAAAGAGGAGAGTTGTGTCTGTGGCACAGTAGGACGTTTAATCTGTGGCATCTGTCTTGTCCCTGTCACTGCTGTTACCATGATGCCTTCCTTTTCTAGCTAGAGTTCTGCCAGAAAAACTTATGTTGAAATATATGTTGTTTTTTTCTGACAGATTTAGGACTTGCGTGCTTGCAAAAGCACACTTCTCGCTGTGCTGTGTCACTACAGCTGGCATCAGTGGTGGTGCTCCTTTCCCAGCCCCAGTATTTATGAGAGAGGAAAGTGCTGCAAGGATGTGCTCTGGGGCCTCTCGTTTGGCAACACATTCCCTCTGTGTTGCCTGCTCTTGAATTGGTTGCCAGTGAACCTCTGGAAGTTTGGTGAAGTTCTGTGTTTGTATAAGGTCAAACTGAAGGGATTAAATTACGTCCTTTTATGTAGGCGTGGGAAGAAGACTGAAGTTTAGATTTCTAATGACCTGGCAGCGTTCACTGGACAGGGAACGTCCATTCTGATTTTATGCAGTCATAATTATAACTTCATAATATCAAAGGTAGCTTTAATCTATGTGAAGCACTTCTCATGTTGTCCTTGCTGAATACTTGGCTAAACTCAAAACAAAAGATAAATATAGTGTGAATCACTTAGAACTCTACTTTGCTTTCCATGCTGGGGCTGTAAAAATCTTCATAAGCATTTAATTGACCCCTAAACATCTAAGGATGCTCATTTTGCAGATGATAGCACTGTGGCAGAATTGGATGAAATGAGTTTTATGACGTTTCACAGTTAAGAGTGGCTCATGGCAGGCTAGAGGAATAAAAGCATAGGAAGAAACCCTGTCTAGCTGAAATTACTGTTCCTCTAAGCTCTGAGTGGTACATGCTGAAAAAATGATTATCCACCAAATGGGAAATCTTTTCTTCTGTTCCTTTGAAGCAAAATAATATGCTGACACTTCTCTTTATCCACTGATTTTTTGGAAAGCATTAATTAAAAAAAAAAAAAAAAGAAATCACAACTACTTATGTGGATCTGGAGTCAGTTCCCCGAAATGAATGCTCAATATAAAAATCTAATAGGTAAAAAGAAAGACATTTATTACATAGCAGCTGGCATAAATCTTGCCTCTAATGAGGATAAAATCCATGTAAATGAATCATTACAGTAAATTGTTGTAATTAGGATTTATTCATGACAAAGGTCTCATAATTATATAATCAACTTTTAGTGTATTAAGATTTAGAGTCTGAACTCTTAGTTCCATTTTATTCGTTTAGAAGCAGAATTTACTAGGGGAGGAGTGTTTTCAGGAAGCTGTCTTGCTACATGCTCTCAACTATAGATGGAATTTGATTCCTTTGCAAATACCATCTAATTCTGGTGTTGCAGAAGGATCAAATTCTCCTCTGGCAAAAATAAAACTGTTTAGCGTTTTAAAAGGTCTCCCCAAATACTGAAGTGAAAGCTCCAAGGGCTTTTAGATGCCAGGTGTTTTATTAAGTGCCTTCCAACTTAAGGGTAGTGTATATGTGCGCATGCACATCTTCTGAGTGTTGTGCAAACAGCGATGGACCAAAGTGATAGAAAACTGCTGCCAACTCGTTAATTGTCTGGCCTATGGAAAAATTGGCTTGTTTTTGATTTCGGTCCTTGCCAGGTGGATAGAAGCAGTATCGAATATAATAGCAGAGGGTTAACGTCATCAGCAATCCAACTGCCAGCTGAGTCTGTCCAGTTCTTTTGTGAGTGGCGTGTAATGGGGACAGAACTCCTCTCTGAGCCCTAGCATCTCCAGTGCAGCTGAGGCCCCGCAACAGGGTGCTGTGGCAGAGGCTGAGAATTAAGGCGCTGTGCTTTCTTCTGTCTATTGAAAAGAATAATTTTGTCTGCTGGGCTGTTAGCCTGACAGTTTCAAAACCATCCCCCAAAACAATTTTCAAAGCAGTTTTCAAGTTTCTTCTTGGCAAAGCTGGAAGGCTTCCAGTGAGATGCTGTAAACCACCAAAATATCTGTAAGGGTACACCATGCTTTTGGGGATGTAATAGTTGAAGGCAAGCTTGAGCGGACATACTGGATCTTACAGTTTCTGGCTTGAAATTGGAATAGATTTTTTCCCCCCTCTCAAGTTTTAAGAAGTCTGGATTACAATTACAAATTTTCTTGTCTCCTTTCCAAGTTAATGCTAGTTAATAGTAGATTTTAAAGGCTAATTCGTCTGTGTGCTGTTCCCCATCCTTCCTGCTTCTACTAAAATTTAATAAAAACAGCTGTGTTGCAGTGATTTGGCTCTTTTTGGCTTCAAGAAAAGTCTTTTTGCCACTGCAGTCAGAACATCCTCAGGCTGGTTTTAATTACAGAAATGTCTGCAAGTATCCCTGAAGCTTGGAGGATGATTTTACATCTAATCTGTTGCAGGTAGGGCTTTGAATTGATGGCCATCCAACAGAGCTATAAGGGTTTTCAGGGTTTTTTTCCTCTGCATTATGCTGCAGTGCTGCAGTAGCTTCACTGTTACAGCACTTCTGTCCCCTGGTTTTCTGTTTAGACTAATGTTGAGTACATTGAATCAGTTTGTCCCGCATTCCCCAGCAAGGGCAAAAGCACACACAAAGTCCTGGTACCTTACCCTGTTCTGCTGTTCTACTGCATGTATGAACACTCTGTTATAACCACCCATAAATCGTTCAGAAGAGGATATTAACTCCTGTGCTGTATTGCGTAAAACATATCTGATGGTGTAAGCAGCTCATGATAGCTTCTCAGATTTTTGCAGGTACTGCCAGAATTTGAGTTGTTTAACCCTCGTTTATAATGCTGGGTTTAGATAACTTGATGATTTTTGCTTTATAAGGGGAAAAAATATTTTCCCCCAATAGAAAAACATTCTTATATAAATTTAGCAGTGGCTTGCCTAGCGTTATTTTGTTTACTCACTTGTGAAGCAAAACCACTGTGGTGTACTTCTGAACACTAAAACTTTTTCAGAGATGATTCTTACAGAACGCAGATTCTTTTTTCTTTTTCCTTTGATCTTCCTAGAACTCCAGATGAACTCAGGACAATCTTCTTTCCCCCTTTTGTTCCCCCTCCATTTAATTAAGGCTGGGAATTCAGGTACTCAAAACCCATGAGATTTAATAAGTTTATTTGAGACCATGAATGAATCACGATGAATGCGTGCCCTGTTTGCTACTCTTTGCTAAGTATGGAGGTGGGACTGGGTCATGGTGTCCTTGGCTGTAACTGGTAACATATGAACCTTCTCAACCAAGTTGAGCTCTCCCTTTACAGCTGTAGGGCTGTTTCCCTTTGCTGTTTCAGCTGAGGGGGCTGCTCCAGAACTTCATTGCTTGAATGCTTAGGAATCTGCTTCGAGTTTCCAGCCTACATATGTGTTGGTGGGTAATTTAGAGCCATTTGTCCTGGTGTCAACAGTGTGTGCTTAAACGGTTTTCTCTTCTTGGTGTTTATCTGTAAATATAATCTGTAAATATCCTGTCCTTTCTCAGCCTGGTTTTGGTAGTCTCAACGCACTTGAATCCACTCTTACGTGGTAGGCTCTCAGATATAGCTGTTTGCCATACAGTCCTGCTCACCTGTGCCCAAGGGAGGGGTGCAGATGCCCAGTATCCCATATCTGATCTCTCCAGTGCTTGATTGCTTTTCTCTGCTGGCAAAACTGGATAGTACTTAAGTGCATTACAGATTTTATTCACGATTGCACATCTTGTTCTCTCCTGCCTTGAGTAATTGAAATGACTTCACTGCAGCCATGCAAATAAAGCAATTGCAGCATGGCCTGGAATTGACCTGCACCAGGAACTAACTGCCTTGGCCTTTTTCTGTTCTCTCTCAGGCTTTTTTTTTTTTTAATCAACTACATACATACTTTCAAATACCATCCTACTTAATGTTGATTAACGTATTCTGTGCATGGTCCATGAGTAAAATTTAATTTTGTTTTCAATATTAATTTTGGACTTAGTCGGAGAGACCTCAGATTTTGATTTCAATCACCCATTTGTCTGCTAAAAAATTTGAAAGTCTAATCTCCTGCCCACCACAGTAATTAAAGATTGCAAAAAAGATTTCTCTTGCAAATATTGCGCACACAATGAAGTAGGAAAATGTGCTGAGTTACACTTGTGGATTAAAAGATTGATTGATTGCTTTATGAAGCTCTGAAGTTAGCCACCAGTGTCTAAGAAAAATCATGTTCATTGTTATGGTATGTGTCAGCTTTCTTGGCAATTGACTGGAAAATCTTCTAAAGCTTAATCCAGGTATTGTTGTAAATAAATGTCACTTCTGTCTCATGCAAGGTTCTTCTCTCTAGAACTATTTCATACATGCAGCGTACTGCTGAGAGGGAAACACACCAACCTGAATGGTAGCTGAGGGCTGGGGAGTGATGTGTGTACCAATCTGGCAGCCAATCTATAGCTTTTAGGGAAGTGCCACTGTAAAGGATAGATGTTCTGGAGGATGGGTTGTCAGCTGCATGTGTGTACATAAACACACCCTCAGCTGTCTCACTGTCTTGTACATGACTCTACCATCCGTCATCCATTTCAGGTTTTTGGTGTTTCTCAGCAATATAATTTTTATTCTTTTTTAAAACCTGTGAAGAAAGAAACACTAAAACAGCTAGACTCTAGCTAACAGCTGCAGTTATCTCTCAGTAGGGCTTCGGGGAGGGGAGGCAATTACTCTATCAAGGGGCCTCCAGTAGGACTGAGGAGCAGTGGAGAAATTCAGCTCCCTTGTCACCAGGCACAGTAGTAGCTTCTCTCCTTGTCTGTATAAATTATGGTCAGTGTGCAGGCATTACAACATAGAAGAGATACAGCACCTTTTGCTGTTTTATTACAGTTAAGTGCTTTGAAGAGTTTCACAAAATGTGATGTCATCTCTACTGTGCCTCCTTTACCTGGTGAGAAGCCAACTGCCATGCTATTGCTGATGTAATTTGTCTCCTTGAACAAGATTTTGTTGCATCTTCNTCCCCCCCCCCCCCCGCTTTTTCTTGTTTAATTGGGGTTCAGGACTTCAAAACTCCTTGTTTCCTTGAGGAAGCGCTGGGTTTTGTTCCTTGTCAGAGAGAGGGTGAATTATAGTCACCCCTGTGTGGGTATGTTTTTGTTCCTGTGTATTGATTTAAGGAAGGCATCAGCTGCTCATTTTGGAAGGATTGGCTATACTCCCTGAGAGCAAATAATTAACCTGTTGACAGCTGGTGGCATTATGGCATTAACTAGAGCACATATTGGCACTACATACCTTTTGAAATTACTCTTTGAGTGCTTCTTTGATGTATTCTCGCTCAGTGCGCTGGTCCTTTCCTTCTCCATGGCACGTGCATAGCCAGGGTATACTCACGGGCCCTGATCTGTGTTTGTTGTGCACAGGGACAGATTGGTTGCCAGAAGGCTGTTTTGGTTGACAATTGCCAAAGATGGGCTGTGGGTTTGTGCCGAATGGTGGTTGTGCTGTACACTGTAGAAAAAACTTACTTTGAGCTGTGCAAGAGTATTTCTACTGCCATTGGACTCGACTGCACCACATGTAGGAAGGACTGCGGGTGTCATGTTAAGCACAATCAGATGTGACATGCTAATTCCACAACTCTTATTTCTCCTTTCTTTTATGCCTTTTAGGGTGTTTCAAAGATGACCGTATTGTGTTCTGGACTTGGATGTTTTCAACGTATTTTATGGAGAAATGGGCCCCCCGGCAAGATGATATGCTCTTCTATGTCCGTCGAAAACTGGCCTATGTCAGTGGTGATAGTACAGAGGGGAAAAAGGTGAGTAATGATATATTTTAACCTGGCAAATTTAAGGTAACATGGGATTTGGTGTTCTGGAGTACCTGACACACATACGAGAACTACAGACCAAGGATAAGGAATCTCCAGTTCTGCCCACCACAAGAAGTTATGCAAAATTGGCCCATAGAGAAATACTGTGGTTAACACTGAACAGCAGCAGCAGTATAAGTGAGCTTCACTACCACAGGAAGGAGATCAGAGGGTTTGCATGATTTTTTGGGAAGCTTATATGTTGTTAGGGGGGAAGAGAGGACATCCATGATGATTTTTGTTTTGCTTTTCAGTGATAATACTTTATAAATTGAAAGTTTAAATCTATAAAAGAGGAGGAAGATGGTCACTCTGGTATTTCTGGAAGAACCCTTCCTGAGATACCAGAGTATCAGGAATGAACACCTATTGGGTACTCAGTAGCAGAGTACCTGCAGCCTACTGGAGCTGGGATACAGTAGTGACAAACAGTGGAGAAATGACTATTCTTATAATCTACATTTCAGACAATATGACCTCCTATAGAAGTATTGTTTCCTGAAAGCACATAATCAGATAGCCTAGTGCTGCTGCACAGGTGTTTTACCATTACAGATTTGAGAAACTTGTCAGCATTTCATGGCAGTTTTTAACTTAGTTAAGGGAAACAGAAGCAAGAGAAATGATGTTTTTATTGGGAATTAAGGAGATGGCTGCAGAGGATCAAAAGCAGGAAGATACATGGAGGAAGAAAAGATTGGGACTAACTTCCTGACATAAATAATTTACACTGTTGTTGAATCACAGATACATGCGCATGGCGTATGCGAGAGTATTTTTAACCAGGTATACCAAAGTTCTCTGGGTTTAAATGTGATGACATAAAGAACCGTAGTTGTCAACTCCCTTGAGAAAAGGATCCCAGGAGATTTTCCCATGTTTTTGTTGGAGTTACAGGAAATGGGTGGAATTATCTTCTCTTTTCTCCCCACCTGTCCAAGTTCCATCCTGACAAGCACAAAGCATAAGATGGCAAAATATTGTTCTTTCTCTGTCAGGTTAGTGGTTTAGTAGTCTTTGGCCAGTGTACTTGAAGCTTTAAGACTTTTGGAGGAAACTTTCATCCTAATCATAGTTTAAATGACTACGAATACATTCCTGTTTCACATCAAACAGTTTTGTGGCTTTGTTTAGCCTAATAAAAGCATGGGTTGTTTAACCTCTTGTCCTTCCCAACAAAGAAGACGAACCTCAGAGGAAGCCTGGACACTTAGATTTGTTCACAGACCCCTGATCAATCTGTTTAACTTAACAGTTTAAGGTGTTTGAACCTCTCATGGAGAGAAGACAGTGAAAGAAATCCTTGCATTTGCTCTCAGAGCTTTATTTAAGCCTCCTAAAAGCATCATAAATAATTTTTATGTGGGGGTGGGGGGTGGGGGTTGTAAATGGTAGTTATAACAAAATAAGCATGTCTCTAACTTCTGTTCATTCCCCATGCTACGTGCATTTGCATAGAGGCATTTAAGTTGGGCTCCTGATGAAGTTAACTTAGTGGCTGGTATTCCTTTGTGCTGCACTCCAGGTGCTCTCCTGTTGACCTGCGACACTTCTCCAGGCTCTGAGTATCTATTACTGGCATTGGTGTCATACTGGTAGGGCTGGGACAGATTGAGGTTCCCCTCTCCCAGCAACTCTAGTTTAAAGCCCTCTTCACAAGCTTGGCAAGCCTCTGACTGAAGATACTCTACCCGTTCTCTGACAAATGGACCCCATCAGGCCCCAGTAGATGAGGTTTCTCAAAGCAAGTCCCATCCATGGTCTAAGAAGCCAAACCTTTGGCTGTGGCACCAGTCCTGTCATTTGTTTGTCACCTGCCATTTGTTGATTTGCCAGATTCAACTGGCCCTATCAACCTCCTTCCCTTTGACAGGGAGGACTGATGGAAAAAACTCCCTGCGCCCAGAGTTCCTGACCGCTGCTCCCAGGGCTCTATAATCCTTGGTATTCCTCGAGCTGCTGAAGAAGTTGGGTCTCTTTGTAGCTTGGGTACACTAGTTAAGCAAGTTTGTTGTAGTTCTTCCATAGACTCTATGTATTTGCTCTGCATTTGCGTGGCTGCCATAGGTTGTGACTGAAGAATGCTGGCAGAGATGTGTGAGGTGAACTGTTGTCCTATGACATCTCAGAGCACTAGTTTATATGCATGAAAATAAGATCTACACAGCTTTGAGCACAGTAATCTTCTGTAGGACTGATGACAATGACAACAAAACCGGATTGACAGGGGAGGGACTGTTTGTCTGAATGCTAACAATGGTGATGTTTGTTTTCTGAGATGATGACCTCACGCAGCATGTTCGCATCATTTGCATGCCATGGTGTGATAATTCATGTGAATGAGAAACAAGTGTCGAGTTATTAAACAGTTTTCAGGTTTTGATGGCTATCCTGTGTGATTAAAAGTTGTTCCTGCTTGTGGGGTTTTTTTTCTGTTCTTACTGGTGCTGAAGAGTGTCAGCAATAACATTTGATTTTAAGTTGAAGTGTGATAGAGGATAAGCAGAATAAACGTGATAGGATCAAGATTAGAGGTTCTGCTCAATTTTAAGGCTGAACGAGAAGGGCTTTGGATGCAGCTTAGTCACAGCAGCTTGAAGTAATAAATCTCACAATTTGGTGTATCAGTAGGTGATGCTGGGAAACTTCTCTACCATCATAAATTTTATTTTAAAAGGCCTTATAAATTATCAAAGTAGATAATTTATTAGACCCCCTGATCTAAGCAATTTTCCATTTGCCTCTCTTTTCCACCCCACCAATTTCTAAACTGCACATTTATGGGTGAAACAGCAATTAAGCTCCGAGAAAGGTCTATGGGCAGAACTGCCATATCAGATTCTGTGCTGTATCTATTACACAGACTCTTGGATCCCAGAGAAGTGCATTCAACTCTGTTTCCTTGGCATGTTGCAGTAACACTCTTGCAGTTTTTCTTGCCAGTTTTTGGAGATACTACTTCTCTCGGTGTCTTTAAGCAAAACCACAGACCCCATCTCAGGATCTGTGCAGGCAGGGCACTGTGGAGCATACCTCTTCTCAAAGTTAAGAGATTTAGTAGGCTTTTTTAAGGTGGAATCCCCTTACTTGTTGCTCTTTATGCACCATTAAGTCAAGACTCAAAACACCTTCGCTGCTGCATCACACACCAGCTGATATGACCTACCGGAAAATGTAAGCCCTGATCCTCACTTCTAAAAGCTCCTGTATATTGCCAAAACTTACAGCTTTAAATGGTTAAAGTGATTGGACTTGGGGTTCTGATTTTAAAATGGTATTAGATTAATATTTAATATCTCTGGCTCTTTCCAGTGCAAAAGGCATTTATAAAGGGTTATGGTTTGTTACAGCTGCAAGCTTCCGATCTTTCTGTAGAGAGAAGCTTACTTTGTCAGGGGACTATGGAAGATGCTAGTATGGTGATCACAGAGACCACTGCCGAGTAGGGAAACTAAGGTAAAACCTCAGTGATAGACCAGTAGAGCTAGGTTGAATTAACCCCTTCAGCCTTGCATCATGCTTTGTCACCTGGAAAGGGTGCTGTATTTGTGGGGAAAAGCAATAAAAAAGATTAAGATGCTGTTGGTATATGTTCTGAACGTGCCTGGATTTTGGAGTAGGTCCTGTTTTCTTCAGCATCCTATAAATGTGGAGGAGTACAGTTGCTGCCAAATGCATGGGGTAGTCATTCAGGCTGTTAAGTCTTCAAAAAGCTTAAGCTACTGATGTTGCGGCTGCAGCGTGAGAAACAGAACTGAACTGGAGCCATGGCTTACATGGTTATGTGCATCTGTACCTGTGACACAATAAATACTGGCTGTGGTGAGAGACCAGTTAGTTTCCAAAGCTAAATGACTTTAGGCACATGACTCCCACTGAAAATCACAGGATTTTCATAGCTGAATCTCTAATTAACTGTCACCATCTGTCTGGCTGGAAGATTTGACAACCTGAACTCCACATCTAGCAGAAATGCAAGTTTTATGTTGCTGTCTCTGTTGTACCTTTCANTTTTTTTTTTTTTTTTTAATGTTGTTAGCAAACAGGATGTCTCCAGAAGAGCTGTTCAGTATACTTCATGGCAGTTCCACATCACCATCTGAATACAACAGAGAAACAAATAGCCGAAAATGCATCTTTTTGCCGAATAAATTCTCTCCATGTGCATTGATAATATGTGGGAACAAACAATGATTGCAACGTGTGCAAGTCAGTACAGACAGACAGCTGCTCTGCCTCAACTCTTCCGTTGTGCTAAGTTTGTGGAGGTGTTGCAGTGAGTAGGAACAGCAGCTTCTGCAGAAGAGGACAGCATCAACACATTGCTCTCATTTTGAAACATGGAAAAGGAACGCTGGCATTATCAGATCGATATTATGATTTTCTGTAAGGAGCTCAACATCTTGAATGCAAAGATTTGGCTTTTCCTTTATGATTATCCTTCTCAAAAATTCCTGTGCTTTCTCATGGTATTTTGCTTATGCTTGGTTGTCTAAATACACAAACATAAAGGAGCTGCTACATGGTAGCCTCTGCTCATGGTGCATTTTTTGCAAGAGCATCTCCATTTCCTATGTGTGCTGTGACAGACTGCTTGGCAAAAACCAAAGAGAATAATACTGCCACGGGTGTGACAAGAACATCTATTTCCCACACAGAACTGGATCTGGCCATCTGTGACCTGGAGTATGCTTGTGACATACCTGGCAGCGTAACGAGCGTTTGGGGTGGAGATGCTTTCGTATTCTGTCCTGTTTCCAGGGTAAATTTGTGTCTGAGGCAAAGCATGCAGCAGAAACATCCTCACAGTGACACAGTCAGTAAACTCCTGACTCAGGAAGGGGGTGTGGGCTGTGGGGGCATTTCTAATGAACCGCTTTTTATTGCTTCCGGTCTCTGAAGAACTCTCCTTAAGCAGTCAAATAGAGTGACAAGAAAGCCAGGATCAGAAGTGAATTTAATATGAATTGCACTGAAACGTGGCAGCCCTCAGTCATGTGGCTCAGACAGTGCTCTATTCTCTGCAGCAGAGAGAAAGTTCACTGGGAAGAAAGAAGCCCAGACCCAGTTCCCCCATCTGATAGAATTGTAATGAATAATTCAGTATTGCAAATGCAGCATATGTGAGTCACTGCGGGGGGGTGAGGGACAGAAGAGCACTGCTAGGTTGGACTTCGCACCCTGGAAAAGGTAAAAGTGTCTGCTTGGAGCTCCTTGAAAGCCTCACCAGGATACTAGTTCAGCAGAGTGCTTAGTGTGTTTGATCCCTGGGCTACACAGTGTCAGCTTGCTCATTCGAGGTATGAAAATGTCTGTTTTCAGTGTTGAAATTAATACGCAATTGAATTGAAGCTCTGGATTATCGTAATCAAGTCTCTAATAACACTGGTAATTAAAACTCAAATGTGTATTCTGTCCACCAGGGTATTTTGTTCCCCCATGTTTTCTGGTCAGTAACACAGTTTATGCGTTTCCACATCCAACAGAGATGGTTTGAAATACAATGATTTATTAACATTTTATAATCTTATTTCTCACATGTCTTTGTCTGCTGCCTTCGTTACTGATGTAGTGTGCCTTCCCTTGTTTTGCTGACTGTATTCTGTAGGAGGCACGCTATGTGTTGCTTCAGGCACTCGTGCTTTTTTGGGGAGGAATTCCAGAAGGCTGGTAAATAATATTACAGGAATAAGGTAACAATGAGCAACCTGTTACATCTGAAAATACCGGTTACTCTGTGGTCTGGGGTCACATTTGATAGTGCTTAAATAGTCACACGTTTATCTGCCCTTTCGATTTTTGAAAGCTGATTTAGCAGATTTATGGAGCATTTGAATTGGGGAATGAAAGCTGGTGCGATTCATAGAGTTAGAAGTGTCAGGTAGCAGCTAGGATTACTTTGTCAGTATCTCAAATACAGTGATTTCTTGTCTTGCCGGTACTGATCCGCATGGTTTAACTCCCAGCCTTGTCTTGCTTAGCCACGGTTGCAATGGCTTTCTTGGTGCCAGAGCTATGCCGGGAGGAAAACAGTTTCCACACCCTGTGTGTCCTGTGATGTCCATGTTGTTGCTTTCCCCTCATTTGTTTGACAATGCTCATCAAACATTCAGACTATTCCAGTAATTTGAACAACTTTCACTTTCCTTATTTTTAATCTTTTATACCTCTTTTGCTATTGCTGGAATTGCAAAGACAGAACTAGACTTTTTGGCTTCTTTTCACGTAAGTAATTTCATTATGGTTGGTTTCAGTCAGCTTTTAACTCTGTGGGTCCCATTAGCTTTTCTCAGTCTTACAATTTACTTGTTCTTACCACTTCAGATTCTGCTTCTTCATGTACAAGATGCAGATACTGGAAACAGTTAGATGTGTACGCTTGTTAAATCTTTGTTTTCTCTGTGACTTGCTAATCCAGAAGGAATGTCTTGTGCTTGTTGAAAAGAAGAAAACAATACATTTGGTAGGAATTCCTTGTGATTAAGAATTACTTTTGCAAGAGCTATAATTAATTTTAAGGTCATTTCTTTAATATTGAGCTATAAACTTATGTAATAATGAAGAAAGAAAATGAGAATTCAGTGAGAAAACACAATCTCAAGGCAGTGCAGGATATGAAAAACCTAGTGTTTGGTGTGTGCCCTCAATTGAGGGGGGCAAACAGTATTTTTTGCTACAGATTGGTGAAGTGCAAAGGTTAGAGGAGGACGTTTTCTGTCCTTGAACAGGGAGGAAGCTACTGTTTCTAGCTGATGCTATAGATCACCCTGCATGCCTTTTAACTCTTGTCTCATTAGAGATAAATGGGGTCTTACTTTTTAAAGTTTACTGTTCAGTTCAGACTGAGTCATAGACCAAAGTGTGTTCTTCCTCCAAAAGCGCAGTTGGGTGGAAGGAGAGGATGCCAACAGATCAAAGTGGGGTAACGTTTACAGTGATGCCTTATCCTTTCTGAAAGGGGTTGGAATAATGAGCAGTACAATTAACCTTGAATTTCAGGGGCTGGACTTCACAAATCAAAGCACTTCGCACTCTAAGGTAAACTAAAATGTTGAGTTTAGGGCAGTCTTATGCCATTAAGCCATCATCTGCAACCAGATCAATAAATGACAGGAGAAAGATTGTTATAAGGAGTTATAGTAGCACTGAAACCCATGTGAGCAGGGAGAATAGCTTTGCAGAACTGAGTATCAAGAAGAAAGGAACTGGTAGAGAATAAAGGTTATATGTGAGTTGACTTTGCTGTTTGCAAGATTAGACTGCAACTGGGGTTGTCCAGTGAACAGGTCAACCAGTTTGTGGGTACAGTCTCCTATGTTCTCCCCAGCCTGAGCCTTTCAGCGTTACCGCGCATTAGTTCATGGAAGGTACAAGAGGGTTGTGTGATGGAGCGGTGCAAGATTAGGATTTTAGCATAGGTTGCCGAGAGCTTTGTTCAAGAACAATCTTGAACAGAAATACTGGAAATCTCATTCTTCAGAATACTTGAAAGGGACAAAAAAGGGCACGGAAAAATATGTGACTGGAGAATCCTCTTTAGGAATTAAGATGAATGATCCATGATGGTTTTTCTATCCTCCCTTCCCTTTATCTAGTGTCTCACAAAGCATTCCAGCACTACAATCAAAACACCCACGTGGCAAGGCACAGCAGAGCCCTGCTTTGCTCTCCTTCACATGTGTATGAGGCTTTCTCCTTAAAAGCTCTTGGTTAGCATAAGAAAAAGTTCCCAAGCCATCTAGTTCATGATCATCTTATTCCCTTAAGGATTTAAGTCCTGTTTGATTGTTAGAAGGCAGAACAATCAGCCCACTCATCTTAGAATCATAGAATCATTTTGGTTGGAAGAAACCTTTAAGATAAAGTCCAACCGTTAACGTAGCACTGCCAAATTACCACTAAACCACGTCCCTCAGCACTACATCTACCCACCTTTTAAATACCTCCAGGGATGGCAATTCCACCACTTCCC
>RSEF01000001.1:86114806-86132539 GCA_003993805.1 Himantopus leucocephalus | reverse complement strand
TGAGGGGCCCAAAACTGAACACAGTACTCGAGGTGTGGCCTCATCAGTGCCAAGTCCAGCAGGATAATCACTTCCCTAGTCCAGTTGGCTACACTATTTCTAATACAAGCCAGGATGATGTTGGCCTTCTTGGCCACCTGGGCACACGGCTGGCTCATATTCAGCTGGCTGTTGACCAGTACCCCCAGGTCTTCTCTCTTTAAAATCCCAAATTAACTATGAAAAGAAAGCATACTTCTGGCTTTTGCCCGATAAAAGCTAAACTTAAATGTTTGGGAACCATGCTGAACCTTATCAAATAGGGTGATATCACTGCCTTTTTTAACCTTCTTAACTAATATCAGTCCTTGGGAATAAAAAAAAATAGTACATATCATGCAAATCATGCTAATGATTCTTCTTGCAACGTCTGTCTTTCCCAAACATATCTGTCTAGTTTCATAATTGCAAGTGGAGCCTTCAAGTGACAACAAAATATAAATTAAATTTTTATAATGCAATATTTTATTTCCTTTTATATTTTTGTACCAAATAGAAATGTTTCATACAATCAGATGTTTTCTTTTTAGTTTCCCCAGAACTCATTACCTGATTTATAATTATTATTCTTGCTTTATATATTCCTGACATGAAGACTAATAAACCTTATAAGGTCTGTGGCTTTTAATGATAGGACTGCAAAGAGGTCTATAAATCCAGCAAATTACTTTGATCCAAAAGAAAAGGTCCTGTGTGGTGAATCTTCATATTAATGAAAGTTACATCTAATTATTCGTCTTTGGAGTCTGATCATAGTTACAGTGGTTTGCCCAGTTCTTAAACATTTCGATCTAGACTATTGTAGATACACCAATGTCAAATTTACTTTGCGGTGTGTGTTTAGAAGTTACAAATACTTGGAAAATCTTGAGGTGAAATCCCAGCCCCTCTGAAGTTGCTGAGAATTTTGCCATTCACTTCAGTGGGGAATAATTTCATTCTCATTAAATATAAAGGGTAGGATAAACTATTTGGTGATTTGCAGAATAATATAGCCAGGCCTATGGATATGTCTGATCTCTTGTAAAAATGTACCTCTAATAATCTTGCTTTTCTTCTTGTCTGCTGACAAGAAGCATGCTTCTTGTCTCCATTCCTGCAGTATTCCCTGGACCCCTTCAAAGTAAAGCCCCTCATTTCCTTGCTCTGTCCCCAGTGTCCCTCCAGCAATGTCCCATGCCTTTTACCTTGTGTGATCTTTCTGTCTCTTTTTTGTTTGCTACCAATGCAAAAGGTAGCCAGCACTGTGGGCGGTTCATGGCAAACGGTGGCTGAGAAGTTAGAAAAAGACTGAGCTTCCCTGGCCCTGCTTCAGCAGTGATAGTAACATGAGGGTATCTGATTGCTGATTGGCACAATGGTATGATCTGATAGGCCTCTGTCAAGTTTGCCTGAAGCTGGCCAACGCATTTGAAAGATGGCTGGGGGCAGGAAGGAACTCAGTTGTGTAAGTCCTGTTTTCTTAAACCAGATGTTGTGGAGTTTTTCCCCATACGCACCATTATGTCATAACCCTACAGCATTCGATGCATATGGGCAGTTTGCTCTAAGATGACATCTGTCTGGTAATCACACATTCACATAAGGTGATTGCTGCTGTTGTGAAGTCCTAAATACATGCAAGACGTGAGAAAGAGGACAGGAAGGGAAAAGACCTTTTGCAAGAAGTTCAGCTGCTTATTTAAACTGACACAGCTCCTTCAGGATAGGAAATATTGCAACTATTCTTGCAACCTAGTCTGAATGATTTTGACTTGAATGGGTCTCTCGTTTACAGATGTGTGACAAAACAGAGTGAATTTTTTGTTTACGTTTCAGTTTAAAAAGCATGTTTGCTGGTAGCTGCCTGTGAACCGCCAGTGCCTGATTAGTATGGGCCGGAGCAGGAATCGTGTCTGTTGCAGCAATACCTTTCGTGTGTCATCAGCCATCCTGCAACTTGAGTGATGAAAGAGAATAATCCACTGCCACTCTCCAAGGCTCTTATTCCATCTGCAAACACCTTCCCATGTCCTTGCCTACACATATGTGTAGCAGTTGTAGTAAATCTTTCAAGTTTAACGTTGAAGCTAAATGTCAGCATGATGTTGGCAGAGGTCAGGCATAAATACTACCTTTTGGTAGTATTTATTTATTAGTATCTGGGCTGCAAAGTTTCTCACCTGCAGGTCATGAATGAGTAGGAGAAGTTACAGTCAGCCAGCATTTATCATGCCAAAAAAAGGAAGAGGGAGTCCAAAGCTACAGAATAGATTCTCCTGGGTAATTGCTTCAAAGAAAAGATGAGCAAGTGCCATTGTGCACCAACTTGTCCCATTTGGACCTTTGAAAGAACCTCTGCAAGACACTGGAGTCTGAGATACCTGCTTGCTGTTCTGATTTATCCAGAGACACTAGAAATTACAGTCAGCTTTTTAGATCATTCACTGCTCTTTCTGTTGGTTTGGCTTTTGATTATACCAAATTAGTTGGGGGGGAGAGAATTCCAAGTAATTAATAGTGAAGCAGATTTTTAGAAAAGGGGTGGTTTTCTCTATAGCTGAACTTTTCGTCTTGCATAAAACAGTTTACAGTCGCTTTATTGCAGTGGGCTTTGTTTCAGCTTTATAGCTAAGGTGGGTGTCAAGTTGCCATAGCTACTGGGCATTATGCTGCCTTTATGTGGGCTCCAGAGCGCGTTCCAGGAGGATCAGGTGCAACTTCTGAATAATTAATAGTATCTGGGAAAAGGGAATTGGAATTTTGTTTTGGAGGGCTTTCTTTTTCTTGTCCTTTACAGTTACTGCCACTGAAAATTACAGTAGGCCTAATCCTAAGAAGAAAGCTTCTTATGACATCTGAATCTTTCTTTTTCATTTTAGTACATTGTTATATTGTTAAATACAGTTGTCCCCTTCTAAATATTATCTTGGATATAAATATTCTAGGCAAGGCTTATAACGTAATCTGTTGTCAGTGTCATTGTCCCTTCTGCAGCTTCTCTGTGTGACAGGACTGGGGATGCACCCTTCCCATAGGGCTTCTCTGCATGCTCCAGAAAATACCAGACTTCTTTGATTTTCTTCCCTTTTAATAGAGACAGGTCTGTCAATGCTGAGCGGATGAGCGAGCAGATGGATTTTCATGGGTGACTTGGTTGGATCAGTTCATATTGTCTTATTGGGTGTATATTCTACAACGATGCTTGGCAGCCTATTACAAAACACAAAAACACTGCTTCATATACAGGTCTGTGTTATTCTGACTTCTCCCAGCTTGTTAAATACATATGAGGCAAAAGTCTTTGGGGATTAAAGTAGTGACCTCCATGTCATTTGTGGTGATTTCTTGTTCTGAGAAAATTCCCCATTTCTGTGCCAAAGAGTCCTAGCAGCTCCTGGGATACTGTCTTTTCCTTCTGAATTGCATCATGTTGATATGTTCTAGACAAGGAAGCAAGGAGTGACCTGCATCTCAGTGGTCTGGAGGTGGGGAATTTTAGCCCAAAGAAAAGTGAACGCTGCTGTAATGGCAGCTCCACGCTGTAGGGGAAGTTTGGATACGTTTTGGCAGGTTAGTCTCTATGCAGCCAGCCTTACTCCAATGAGCTGGAGGAGGTGCTAAGGCCAGAGACATTGCAAAGATTTCAGTATTTGTCACACAGATCTGTATTGCTGCTGGGTTTCAGGCAGCAGTCTTATTTTTCACGTTTCCTTTTTTTATGAATAACCCCCACCCCCTCCCCAAGAGCAAGATGAGCAGGAATGACTGCACACAAACCCTCTTCAGGTACTGGGTAGCTTTGACTTGGACTGAATCTACCTTCTAATATCCGCTAATCTCAGACCTGACAACTGCTGTTAAAAATACCATAAAATGTTCAGACCAGGCTAGAGTGCTCTGCATTAAATCAGGGTCATGAGGCTTATTGACCTTTTTTCTTTTTTTTTTTTTTTTTTNCAATATAACCCTTCCTTTTCCCATCACCAGTGTATTAAATTAGCTTGAAACATTTGTGAGGCTGACTGAAAACTTAGGGTTGCTACATCTTTAAATTAAATAATATTCTGAAAGTTGTAAGGGGGTGTGGGTGTATTTTTTTTTTCTTTTAGCTAACATTGTTAGGAGCAAGCCTACTGGGATTTGAAGTATTTCAGAGCTACAGGGAAGTAAAACATGGAAAGTGAATGCCCTTTATCATTTGCATTCTAATGGAGGTCCACTTCTATCAGAGGACCTGGATTTTTCCCTTAATGCCTTTTTTAGGACTCTTCTAAGCGTTCTGCAAGCTTATCACAGCTTGATTGCTGCTTCCAAAATGGATTTGTGTCAATGATAGCCTTGGTGACATTGGTCTTGGAGGTGATGCAGAAGTCCACAACTATATTGAGTTTTGAGAATCCATTGAAGGCACTGTATTTTCAGGTTATTGGAGAGCTGAGGTTCGGGAGTGAGAATTGATGTCTTTGCGTAGGTTGGGGGAAAAAAAAGGTTAGTTTTTGTGGCAAAAGGAGTAAAAGATGACTGCTTATGGCTCAATGTTTGTTTGTGCTGTCTAACCAGTTGGTTCTAATAGAAATCTGCTGTAGTCACAAATTCTCTGTCCTTCACATCTATAAGCTGTCTCGCTACAGTAGCACTATTGGTGCTGTATGAAATGTTTCGAGTTATTTGTACGTGTTCAAAGGATCCAGAAAGAAAATGTGTTTTAACGTTCTGTCCAGCTTGGCAGTATAACTACAATTACATTAACATTGCGTCTATAGTTAACTATAATTTATTTTTGTCCTGACATTGTTTGATGGCTGGTTTTTAGCATTTAGCACCGCTTCTTTGTTTTACTTTAAAAAAAAGTCAGAGAAAATATTTAAAGACATCTTTTATTCCCCTAAGAGAAAAGTTTTATTGTGTGGGGTTTTTTTTATACTGGTAAAATGTATCTTCTTTCACGGTCCCAAATTTATAACCAAATGCCTTGTGCTGTGTGAAGCGTGGTAGGTATCGATTACATAGGAGTCTGATATGAAAGCAGCTGAGTATCACACCTGCGTGGACAGGCTTTTTTGATGCCCTGTCTCCTGCGGAGAACCAACACTTCTGCTTGGAGAGGGTCTGGATGGGGTACACGTGTGTCTTTGCCTGCAGACTCTGAAACAACTCCTTACTTCCACCTTCATGCCGTGGTGGTGCTGCTGCATGTGAAGCTGCTTAAATGGAACACGAAAGCCTACCTAACAGCTTGAGTTGCTGACTTGTGCCAGGCTCGTGCTGTTGCAGCTACGTAGGTATCGATACCAAAGCTATCTGGTTTCCTACTGCTGTAGGTTTAGTTGCAAGGGTGAGGGGTCAGGATTCCTCACAAAAATCCCAGCTATGTGATTAGGTGCTTAAATAAGTGCCTGTGGAGGTACAAAATATTAGGTGTAAAGTGTTGTCTAGAAAATGGAGGCATGCTATGCTGCTGGTAGTACCAATTTGCTCCGTTAACATCCATCTGAGTTACACCGTTTACTTAAAGGTGCCTCAGTGCTAAAAAGAGATTGTTAAAGTGGGAAAAAGTAAAACAAGCGGCTGGCAGATAATGCACAAGCAAAGAGCAGAACAAACTAAGACTGTTTGGGGGTGGATCTGAAGCATGGGAGAGAAGGACATTTTGGTCAGTGAATTTAGAAAGACCATTTAATTTGGTCGCTATTTAAGATACCATTTTGGAATTACAGCTTTGTGCTACAAGGAAGACTAGTAAGAGGAAATACTTGGATAACTGTTATCCAACATTGCAATAGGCTGCCCAGGGAGGTGGTGGATTCGCCATCCCTGGAGGTGTTTAAAAAAAGGGTAGATGTGGTACTTGGGGATATGGTTTAGAAGTGGTTTTGTCAGGTTAGGTTAATGGTTGGACTTGATGATCTTAAAGGTCCCTTCCAACCTCAACAATTCTATGATTCTATGAACTGTGAGAAAGATGCTTCTGATGTTGAAAGCCACTAGGCTTCATAATCGTTGGATGCAGTGTGTGATGGGGGTTTTTAAAACTGTGCGCTGGTGAGAACATGCTGGGAGATAATTCTGGTTTTATAGAAGATGGACCAGTTTTTGAAATAACCTTTTTTCTTTTTGCTGACTTTTCCTGGTCTTTTGAACCAAACCTGTCAATGTAAAATCCTAAAAATCAAATTTTAGTCGCCATATTGTGGCTGGCTCTGGAGACAGTAGGAGTATTTCCTCTCTGAACTTGTATTGTGGATAAAGTCTTTTTTTTTCACTGTATCTTCTTCCTCTCCCTTTTCATGTTCAACCCCCTCCCCTTTACTGTTTTTTAGTGAATGTGGCCTGAAAAAAACCTGAAAAGTGGTGCTACTACTAGATAGACCTGTAATCCCATTAGACTTCTCTTTTACGGAAAACTAGAATCTTCTTTTTTTGGATGGCTTCTGAATGCCAACAAAATAATGCTCCTTGTAAACCCTGTTCTTATTACCCCATTCTTTCTGTGCTGCCCAGCTGACAGCCTGTATTGATTTTGATTGTAGACTTCTTTTCAAGAGTTTTTCAAAGGCTTATACACTAAGCTTTGCAAACAAGATCATTTTCAATTCACATGGGTTTCATCAAACAGTTCTGACGCCTTGGGAACTATATAGAATTAATGCTCTCCTGAGTGAGGGTTTTTTTTGGGGGGGGGGGTGCTAAATGTCATAGTATTCATATTATCAGTATCAATAAAAAAGATAAAGCATATGCAGGAAGTTTTGGGGAGCAAATAGGCATGATGGAAAAAGTACCCAGTTTATCACAAAGATTTTAAACCTAGACTGGGATCTCAGATGTTTTTTTTTCTGGGTGTTATGTTAAAAATGTTCCAGCTCTCTGTAAGTATACAGCTAACATATGTGTTGTAGTGGCTTCCAGTACAAGATCTGTGATTTTGTATGACTTCAGTTCTTTTTGTAACGATAACCAGTCCATAATATATACATCTCCAAAAGGCATATTTCAATGAATAAAATACATTAATGTTAATAGATGCTTTGCTCCATTGCACTCAGGATATTCCTTTTGTGCAAGTGATAGCTCCTGCCAACAGTTTCTGTAATAATGTGTGTTATGGGTGGGAGTAGCTGTGGGCAGGAGTAGCTGTGGGGCTCTCCAGGACCTCTGGTGTCACTCTAGAGTAGGCACAGGCATTGCGGCACAGAAGCCCATGAAGTCCTAGAGATGGACCATAGTACGAGAGCTGTGTCAGAAGGTACCCAGAACGTTCACCATGCATTGAAAAGAAACAGGCTGTGGAAAAGTGGGGTGACCATGGGGGTCCTGGCTAGCAGGAGTGGCAAAATGGAGCGGTCAAAGGGAGAAATGACATTGGTTGGAGGTGTTAGTAAAGAGGCTCTGCAGGGACCAGCAACTGGGATTATAATGTTACAGTGGATTCAGATTTGCAGATGATGCACATTGGTGCTGCATGAATTACAATAAGGGCTTGACCATCGGGCTCCGCAGCCTAATTGCTGGGAAATGTGGATCCATTTGTTAGTGTAGTTCAATACTTCAGTGCCAGGCATGCGCGCAGGCTTTAGAAAGGACAGGCAAGGCACAGAGTGTAAGTTATTTAG
This sequence comes from Himantopus leucocephalus, assembly GCA_003993805.1. Lineage (NCBI taxonomy): Eukaryota > Metazoa > Chordata > Aves > Charadriiformes > Recurvirostridae > Himantopus > Himantopus leucocephalus. The sequence continues at coordinate 86,124,905 of RSEF01000001.1, read as the reverse complement.
CATATGATCATGTTGCTGTGCAGAAAATTGCAATCCTGAGGGAGCAGTAAGAATGTGTACAACAGTGCTGTGCCAGAAAACTCCAATACTGGTGAAACACTGGAAGGATGCAAAAGGAGCATGAGATCTGCAGAGCTGCCCTGCTATGAGACCTCCTAAAGGAATTCTGTCTGGTTTATCTGAAAGGTTAACAAATTTAAAATAAAAAATAAAAATTAAAAAAAAACAACTCAAAAACTGAGTATTAAAGAGCTTCTTAATATAGTGGAAATAGGCATGACAAGAACCAGAGGCTGGCAAAAGAAAAGCCGCTGAATTAAATGAAGTTGCACATTTTCAGCCAAGATGATGATTAATCATTGGAATGAGTTCTCAAAATAAAGTATTTTCCCAGGCACTGTCTAGTCAAATGTGATTAACTGGGCTTTGTGAAGAAGTAACAGGGTAAAAATGTCTGTGACACATAGGTGGCCAGTCTAGCTGATGTAATTTTCCTTTCTAGCCTTAGCTTGGCAGCCCTGTGAAAACTTTATAAAGGTGGCATAATGGATTTTGGCTTGCTAAAACTGTAGAAGGATCATCACCTTGACTTGAACGAAGAAATATCCAGGTTGGCTGTTGGATTTCACTGGGAATAAATAATTAGTATTTACGTAGTTCTTTCTATTAATACATTTTTGCGCTTGCAGGAAGGCACATCTAATCTAAAGCCAGATGAACAAGCATAGAGGTGAGGTATGGCCAAGTGAATCAGCAGCAGACCTGGAAAAAGCCCCAGTGTCTCCTGGATCCCCGGTTGAGACAGACTTGTTTTCTTGGGAGGACTCAGCTGTCTGAAATCCAGCATGTTCTCTAGCCCATGTCATTACTTAACTCTGGAAGGCCAAACATGACAACATGAATGAAGCCTAGAGTATCACAAAATGGTGTTCTGATGAAAAGCATGCAGTATACTAAGAAATGATATAATTTTTAAATTTTTTTTAATATATTATATATGTTATTTTGTGGATATAAAAAATTAGGCTCATATTTACCATGTGATTTCTATGTAAATACAAGGCAACACTTCTGCAAGGTAGGTGTTTCTCTTCGTTTAGGAAGCGCTGTGCTCAGCATTGGCAACACTGCCTTAACCTAAACTCATGTAATGGTTTCTGGGAACTCATTGCGATTTTGAGGGCACTCCTGTTTGTCCAAACCCTCAGAGATCAGAAGAGGAAACATGTTGGTCTTCTGTTCCCCATGCTGTCAATCCCAAATGCCTACATTCACTTGAAATGATTCACTCAAATATAAAAGGTTAATACTTACCACTTGATTTTTGGATTTGGAGTTCAATGAAGAAAACCTCTTGAGAGTTAAAAGATAACTACTTCTGCACTATTTATGTCATCTTACAACTGCAATTCTTTTGCACATAAGGAACCTGAGTCATGGGGCTTTCTGAGGCTTCAGGTTTTGATTTTACGTTCTTGGCATATATGCCATTTATACGTAGTACCAGGAAGATAAGAGTACAGATGCTGAACAAGCTTCCTAGGGACGTGGACAAATTAGGTCAGCCTGCCAAGGATTGCTGATTTTGAACAATAGTGATTGACGTGTATGAAACGGTGAAGGTTTGTGTTTAAAGCTCTTTGTTGTGAGGGGTGTTGTTTTGGGTTCTTTTATTATTTTTAATGATTGATTTGCATGCCTCCTTTATTGGCTAATGCTGAGCAGGTGGCTGCAGGGTCCAAATGGAGTCAGCCCCAGTCTTTCTTACATCTTTGGCCCTGCCTGAGACTGCACAGCGTGCTGGTGACAACAGGATCATTTGCTAGGAGTTGAACTGAGCCTGCTGATTTATTTCACGTAATACTTCGTGGCCGCCTTCACGTGTGCAGCACTGTGGCAGTAGAGGGTAGTTGAGATTAATTTGTGACGGCACTTGCATGGAAAACTGAGCCCCTGGAAAACGTTGTTTGTTTTGGCCAACCCAGATTTAGTACTTTGCTTTATGTCGAGATGGCTTTTTGCTATTTCTGGACGAATTGTTTAGAAATTAGTAAAGGAGCTGTCACAGGTAGAGGTGTTTGAGATAAGGGATGAGATTTTTTCAAAAGTGACTTGTAAGTCGGGTGCCTGCACTGTGAAGTGTATTACCAGTCGGACAGGGAGTGGTGGTGCTGCTCGTTGTAGCACCCTGGTGAGAGATCATTGCATTTCGTAAAGTAGATCCTTCTTCAGTGGTCTGGAAAGTAAGGCATGTGAAACTACTGGCTTGCTTCTGGGTGTAACTACTGCCCTAGTGCTGGGTAAGGCTAGTTTGTTCTCCTGATGCTCACCGAGGATGCTTACCTGAGCAGGAGCTCATGTCCAACAGACGCCAGTGCCGTGCAGAGCATTTGGAAGTCCATTTTCTGTCTTTCTGGGATTGGACGAGTGTTTCTTTTATTGCTTCTGGGTGCTGATGGCTCCTTTGTCTCTGGGAAGGACATTCCTGTCCTGCCCGGTTTGACCTGTTGAACAGAGATCTGTATCCCGTGCAGTTTATTGCCTGGAAAAAAAAAATGAATTCCCTAAATTAAATTCCTTTGGAATACAGTGTGGCTTAAGCACTTGGCTCAGGGAACAGCTGTGTCAGTGATTCATGGTGATCCACCGTGCCCTGACCCACAGGTTGTACTGCCCAGGAATCCTACCCAAAATTAGTGGTTAGGGAAAAAGTGATTAAAGAAAGGCCCTTTTTCTGTCATTATCTGTGACAGGGTTGGGGGGGCGTTCCGTAAAAGAACTGTGCAATGGCTTTGTAATTGCTGGGGTGAGGTAGTTCAGTGCGTGAATTAATTTCACCAGCAGAAAACGTTAGTGGCTGACGTCTGCAAAGGGAGGTTTAAACTTTATCATTAAGAGATGATTAAACTCTGCCTGGATAAAGGCTCCGTGCATATGGAGGCTGAAAAGACTGAGGTGGTGCCTGCCGAGCCCTTGAGCTCTCTCACCCTGGCATGCATTATAGCTGGAGTTTTACCCCACAATTACTCAGTCCTGCCTTCACCCAGTCCTCTCGCTGAGTCCTTCCTTCAGAGACAGGATGGCTTTTGTTTCGAAGGGTATTTCTGGAATCTTGCGAATGTGATGTTTCTGTGCTTTTAGGCACGAAAGTGAAAATATCACCTTTGTTTATTTAGAGATGAATTTAGATTAGATTAGATTATTTCCCTCAACTGCTCTTAGTTTTTTACAGTAGCTCTCATTGGTTTGTGAGATTATCTTGCCAATAGAAAAATTCATGCCTAGGAGCTTTAGACGAAATAAAAACAAAACAAGGGCATGATGAATGCGTCTATAGGAGTTTTTAAAAGATATTTCTAAGTAAAAAAACCTAATAATAGAAAACAGTGCATTCAGCTTTCATGTCACGTAACGATGGTGTCAGTCCTGACGTATTGTACTGTTTCACTGCTGCTCATTTATTTCGATCTTGTAGCTTTATGCTTCCCAGAGGAGTTGAAATAAATACACAGTTACTATAGGGCTTAATCTTACTCCGTTTGATTACATTCATATATTCTGACTTTTATGACAATCTGTTTTCTAATAGATTGGCTCTACCCTTCTTTTTCCCAACCAAAGCAAAAAAAGGTTCATGAATTGCCCTGTTTGCAGAGGTATCAACTAGTCACAGTATTCCAAATATTTCTTAAACATCTGTTAAAGTATGTTACTGTGTTAACCAAAAAAAGACACTTGACAGAGAACAAAGAGAAAAAAAAATGCTTTTCCAGGTATTCTGTCAAGGCAGTGCGTAGCTTTGACATCTGTTAAGTGTGCTGCTTGTCACCATATTTTGTATTATACACCAGGTCAGAGATTAAGCTGTGCTGCAGGTTTTTTTGTGAAGTGTCAAACTACTGTTTAACTCTGTGTACTACATCAAGTCAAGTTTTATATTTATCTCAGTTGCTTCAATATGTTAGCATTGGTAGAGTTGTTTCTGCTTTCTGTGATTATTTGGAATTTTTCGTTTGCTTGTTTTTAGTACGCTGAAAATCTCACATGTAGTGGGGTCTGGTAAGTACTGTCATTGTGAAACATTTAGGAGAGGGGTTACCAAAATGTCATCTGTGAGGCATTAGTTAGTGGACTTAGTCTTCCCCGAGTCTCCTGCTGCACCTGGAAAGAAGCAACAGCTACCAGCTAGACGATGTTGAGCATTAGTTTGGTGACATGTTTGGTTCCAAGGGATTGTGTTAAGAGAAGTATATACGTGTGGGGATGGAAAATTTTACTTATTTCATTTTTGCTAAAACACACCCATCGTAAGGAATAAATGAAGCTGCTGTCCAAAGCTGAGATTCTCCTGCACAGACCTGCGTTTCTCACCTGTTCTCCCTCACATCCTCTGTCCCCCCAGCTTCACTTCTTCCATGCAAAGCCTTCCATGAGGGCTGACTTTACATGGTCAACAAAATCCAATCCTGACAGAAAAATACAGCAAGAAACTACACAATATGCAGCTTCTGGTGTTGGTTTTATGTACGCATATAGGTACCTTTAGGTAATATTTTCCAAGGAAATGTTATATTTTCTTAGCAGGTTGAAGTTGAAGTTTACCGGAGAGATTCGAAGAAGCTTCCTGGCCTGGGAGACCCCGACATTGACTGGGAAGAGAGCGTCTACTTGAACCTCATTCTACAGAAGGTGACAGTGATGCTTGTGATTTTCATGGGCTATTTATGCTAGAGAGGTTTAGAGGAAGGCTTTGATCTGTCCCTTTTTCTCCCTAGCTTGGGGGATTCGAACACCTCTGGAGGATATGAAGAGAAGATGATTTTAATTTTGCCTTTCAGAGTCTAAATGAACATAAACTGAGGCGTTTATTATATTTTCAGTAGAGTCCTAATAGCTTTCATCAAAAAACTTTAAATATACCCAGTGAAGCTGGGCTGAATTTTATGCTCTGTAACAAAGTTTTGCAAAATAGAAGGCTTTGTCAAGTTTAATAGTTTCTGAGAGTGAACGAGACTGCTAGACAAGCAACATTTTCATTAGAGTTCGCACTACTGCTGCAAATAACGGAACTGCTAAGTGGAAATGAAGTAAAGGTGTTATGTATTGTACTGGGATTTTGCTGCTCTTGACATCAGAACTTTAATAACTTTTTTTTGGTGGTGGAAACATGAAGCTAGCACAAATTATTTGTTTAATTAACTCATAGGTTGTTGAGTTATTGCGTATGTTACATTGGCGCTTAGGGAAGCTGAACATTACTAGAGTCATTCAAGATCCCTTAAAAGTTTTGTTGATTATGATCTCGGAATAAGAGACTGCTGGCTTGTTGCGCACATCCTGGAAAATAAATTGTTTTCATTCTCTCTCCTTCCTCCCAAAAGTCTCATTGCAGAATTCTCTGCAGAGAACAGTTTCTGCCTTTATTTGATGCTGAATAAAACCAGAATCTGTTTGCTACAGTCAGAATCCAGAGATGCTGTTATAGCTGGGCATTGCTGTCCACAGCTACCACACTTGCTCCTCACAAGTGTTTTCAGGTTGTTTGGCAGGCTACGTTAATGGTTTCTGACCTCTCTAGTGTGTTGCTTTTGTTCATTAGTGTTTCTATTTTTCCCTTTTCAAAGGGAGGATATCTTTTCCATTTCTACTGTAAAATGTGCTTGTTTGTGTGTCATGCTTATTCCTCCAGGTGACCAGTAAGCTAGTGTTAAACAATATTGACAGGAGTTTCTTTACTCATAGGTTGTGCACCTCAGCAAGCATCTGTGCAAGAGCTTTCAGTATTGAGTTAATAAACACACAGGCTTGAAAATTGTAGGAGTTTCAGTATAATAGAGAATAAAGAAAACGACAATACCAAACCATCTTACTCTTTAGCCAGACAGCCAAAAAAATGAAGACAGAATGTGTTCTGCTTCATGCACATGAATGTTTTTGTTTTTCTAATTCTAAACCTTTATTTCTCTGTCTGGTGCCCTGTTTTAGCTGGATTATGTGGTGACATGTGCTGTGTGCACACGCTCTGATGGAGGAGATATTCACATTCACAAAAAGAAATCTCAGGTGAGATTACCCTGTTATTACTGTGAATAAGAGGTTGGCGTTCAGTATTACCTAATCTGAACAACTGTATCAAAACGAGGGCAGTGGTTCTTGGGCTGTGCTCTGACAGATGCATCCTTGTGAAGTACCTCAAGTTTTTGTCTAGTGACATTTCCTGCCAGTCAGCTAAATGTGAGATCTAAATGTTCTTTATAGCCTCTCTCAAAAAATTGTAAAGACCTCTGCATGCTTTCAAGATTTATACCTTTGCCTACTGGATTTGAGGGGGGTGTGCTGGGAGGGAGTACGCCCAACTGTTAACCAATCTGAGGGTAAACCTGAAATTGTATGAGGCCTGAGTTATGAGAAGCCTTTAGGGTAAATCTGTAATGTAGGGCTGTTAAATGGTAGACAATTTACTGATTACCAGTTTATCTTTTTATTGTTTTCTTGTTTCTTAAACTGCTCGTTCCTTCCATCTCCACACCGAAGGCATTTATCACTTGGTTGTGTGCAGCATGCAGTTAATCCAGGGGTTAGCATAATGGAGGAGACTGAATAATAAGCATGGAGGGGATGGGAACAAGAAACCCCAGACGACTTCACTCAATTTCCAGCAGATCTTGCAACAACTTCTCCTAGTTGGCAGAAATTATTTTTTAAAAGGCTCCTGTTGCCATTAAAAGGCTGTTTCTTGCAAACATTTCCGTTCCTTTAGGTCGTTCAGCTGCTTGCATGGCTCTACCTAAAATAAACCAATGCTCTTTAATCCTTTAAATTTGTTTTACCACTTTAAAACAATTACTGCTTTGCCTACAAACAAAACTAGCAATGCTGATTATTGTATTTGTGATTTGCATTAGTTAGGTGCGTAATTCCCTTCTGGTGCTGTTGAGACACCACATTACACTGATGTGAGCCTTTTATTTCTCATTGCTTTTTCCACTGTTTGCTAGTCCAAATTTCACCCCGAGTTAACTTCTGCAAAATTACTTTGAGAAAATCTGTAAATAATGCATGCAGATTTGAAAACTAGGAAGATGAAGGTGAGAGACCTGCCCTCACTGTGTGTTAGCGGTGTTCAGAATAAGGAGGGGATTTTCTGTTCCTCATTCCTAGAGGCTCATACTGTGAGACTGCTTGTAAATTTTGCTTTGTCTCCCCTTTTCTAGGAGAATTTCAGCACACATTAAAACTTACCAGTACATACTAGTAACATTTCAACATCATGAAGTTGATCTATGGAGAGAGGAAAGGCAATTCTGTACACTGTGGAAAGCACATTTGCAGTAGGGCATTTCGTTGTCACATGCACCATTGAGGCTTTTAATTTTAAATGAACAAAAGCCAACTTTTTTGGATCTATGTTACTGCTCTGGTGGTTCTTTGTTTAGAAAACATGTATTATCCTGTCAGTGTGCAGCCAGATGTTGAATAGGTAGAAGCCCTATTCAGGTATTGGACTTGCTGTGCTACTCCAGACCTATGACGAGCGACTGTGTTCATACCAACAGAGTACCAAAGGCACAAAACCAATGTAAAAAAGGTTGACTTTCCCCTAAATTATTTTGCAGACTACACTGTTCCTCTTCTGGCTTAACAATAAGATCTCTACAAACTGTATTTTCCCCAGGCGTGTCTGGCTGGAGATGAGTTTGGGGGATGTTTTTGCTTTACATCAGATGGCTTAAGAACAAGGATGGCTGGAAGTTGTCCTTGTTTCAGGCATTGGTGCAAGCATCATCTTTGAGGAGTCTTGTTACTCTCTAATGTTGTTCCTTGTCATGAAGCAACCTTTCTTTTTAATAATCTGTATTTAAATCTGCATGTAGGCTTCAAAAGTACAAATAAGGAAAAGCAGCCCTCTCGTGAATATCTAATATCCTACCCTTAGTCATATTTCACGTTGAATGGTTTGTAGCAAGAATATCACAAGCCTGACAATCTGGGCAGATTCAGAGCTTTCAACACATTCACAGCAGGCTAAGATTTGACAGGTTTCCTTAATTCAAAGCTTTGTTTGTAAACAGAGGTGGAAGCAAAGAAAGCTGCTCGGTATGAATTCTTCTCCCTCTTTACCTGCTTGTTAATCTTGTTGGAATGATAAAATCTAAAGCCTTTAGCTATTTAAACATCGGTTGTTTTGAGGAGTGAAGTGACCAAAGGAGTTCAAGAACTGCTTCAGAGGGAGGAATGTGCAAGAGGAAGCACAGTGGACAGAGAAAGAAACAGAAGCAGAAGATGAATATGAGAAATCACGTGCTTGTCCTCCTGAGGGCCCTGTACTGTGTGATGTTGATCTTATCGTGGTACTAAGCAAACAATAACAATGAAATTAACTGTACAAACAAACAATGTTTAGGTCAGCTACTCCACAATAACTTCCTTGCTGTGTGTGCTTTTACTTTACAGCATGTTGCAGCAATGTAAAGGCAGCTCAAGGTTGTTTTCTGTTAGTGAAAAGGTACCTTAGCTGTACCATAGGATGGTGAAAGGTCAGGTACGCACAGGGACATTTACTGTGGAGCAACTAGTATTTGATAACTTGCATGTGAAAAGGCAAGGATTTCACAAGTGGTGTCATTATTGCAAAACAGGCTGTAGTCAGAAACCAGCTCAGCTTTGCCTGCAGGATGTACAGCATCTCTAGCGTAAGTGAAAATGTTGGCTGACTGAGCAGTGTTGGACTGTGGTATTGCTTGCCTTGTGTTCAGTGCGTCTATCCCTGAGCGTGTTTAACTGAGAAGATGGTTTGGTTTTTTTCCATCTCTTTCTCAGCAAGTGTTTGCATCTCCTAGCAAACACCCAATGGACAGCAAAGGAGAGGAGTCAAAGATCAGCTACCCCAACATATTCTTCATGATTGACAGTTTTGAAGAGGTGAGTTCCTTGTTGCAGCAGCAGAGTTTTGTTCTATTCTAGTCTTATGTCCTGATCAGCTGTTTTCTTGTACCCCTTGAACAAATGTTCTCGGCTAATTGAGGGTTATCTTCCAGTAGTTTTTATTTTATTTTATTTGACCTTCCTCTCTTTCTTTAATGTTTTAAATCTGAGCTTAAAGCTGGATTTTGGTGTCTGTCTTTGTGATGGGCTAAAGCAAGACAGGCTGATGTGATAGCTGCTTATCTCAACACATGATTTGCAGTATGCGCTGCCTGAAGTCTGGTTTTTTGAAAGGCTAGGGTGGAACATACAGCTCCCTTGCTTTCTCCCATTTATGTTGAAAGTGCCTTGGGCCAAGGGAGAATCATCGGAATCTGAATATATTTGAACTTTAACAGCTGCAGTTTGCCTTTGTGTTTCATCTTGCATCTTTGGCAGGTTTTCAGTGACATGACTGTGGGAGAAGGAGAAATGGTCTGTGTGGAGCTGGTGGCCAGTGACAAAAGCAACACCTTCCAAGGGGTGATTTTTCAGGGGTCCATCCGCTATGAAGCACTCAAGAAGGTCTATGACAACAGGGTAAGGCACTTCTGAAAGGCAACATCCTTCGGACAATGATACTCTGACCACAGTTTTAATTTGCTGCTGAGGCTGTTAGCTCTTTGTCCTGTTAGATCATCTGCATTGTAGTCTGTCCTTTTTGGCTTTGAAAATTACCTGAAGGCGAGTGCTTTTGGCTCAGACAGCTGAGAGTGTTCAGATCAGGATGTATTTCTCTGGTGTTTGCCAAAAAGAGTGAAGCTGATTAAGTAGCTAAGAGCATGACATAGGAATGGATCTGAATAACAGGGTTCTGGGAACCCCTTAATTTTCGTCAAAGGTCATAGATATTTCTAGTTACTTCAGAGAAGGCATGTCTTTTGGGGAGATCTTAAACTCTGATATCTCCCTTGCTACATATAAATCGCGTTTGTCCTTAGTTTGTTTTGTTCACATGGTATTTTCAACAGGCCACTGTAGTTACACTGCCACAGAAGGAAGTTTTCTTTGCTTTCCTATAGGAACATGAAATGCCAGCACTTTCAGCTTCAATTTCAGTACTTCGTGCTGAAGTCAAGAGGGTGCAAGAGCCAGTAAACTTCTCAGTTTGCTATGAAGACAGTCTGGAGGGTTT
>RSEF01000001.1:86077166-86114706 GCA_003993805.1 Himantopus leucocephalus | reverse complement strand
AAAAAAAAAAAAAAAAAACAAAAAAAAAACCCAAACAAAAAAAACCCCCAAAACAAAAACAAAAAAAACCCCACACCACCCCCCCAAAAAAAAGAAAACCCAAACAACAAAAAATCATCAATATGTACTATGACTACAAACTTCATTTCCCTTTCTTCCTACCCGTTTCAGGAGTGATCCTGAATAATTTCTGAATGAAATCCCTTAGAAGTGAGTAGTTTATACCCTTAAAGCAATTTTTCGAGAGAACATGAAACTGAAATTGTTTCTCTGTCCCACCATCATCTTATGACCTCTCACAATCAGCAGGTGGGTTATTAAAATACATGGGAATACAGAATCACTAAAGTCAAAATAAGAAGAAAGCCTTGCAGTGGAAAGACAAAATTTGATGTTGTAATGTCACCTCGTAGCCTAGGAGTGTCTGCTACCATGCTGCTACTTTACATTGTTTTGTTAGATGAAATAAAATTGTTAGATCTTCAAATACTTGATTTCCAAAGGAAAAACTTGAAATTTGACCTTTCTTTTAACAGAACAGAAGCAAACTCTCTATGCTTCTGAAGGTTACTTGATTTCAGTTGTGTCTGTTCATTCTTAGTACAGTACGAGTTGCGTTACACAATGAGCGTCTTGGCCCTTTTAGGCGATAAACTGCTGAAAGTTGTGATAAACCACTTACTTATGGATAAGTCCTACATGTTTCACTTGGCAAAACCTTGACTGTTTTCGTATTGGTCTGTTCCTTTTTTCAGTTCTCAGTTCAATTTTCAGTTCAGTTGTGTTAACTGGAAATTGAGCCCTTCTATCTCTTGAGAGGGTTCAAAAGCTGTCAGGGTTTTGCGGTGAGCAATGCGATGCAGGTTAGTTGTGCATGGGGACTGGTTCTTTATGCTTTGGGCTTGACAATATGGACACAGAAATGTCTGAATTGACTTGTCACAAAGTAGTGCCAGAATTGTGCAGTGCGCTTGGCTAGTTTGGGGCATCTTGTGTGCGTGTCTGTTGCTTTTTGGACTTAAACAAGTGTCCCTGCACAGGCTGAGTTGTGCACGTGCCTGCTTGTGCTGTGATGTGCCACATTGTGTGGGTCTGGATAAAACACTTTTATTTTATCTCAGTGTGCCATTGGGTAGTTCTGCTTTTTGGATAGCTGAAGGAATTGATTCTTCTCCGAGCTTCTGTTTTTGTATCTGTAAAACTGCCTCCCTTTTGGAAATCCCTTGAGATTGTGGCTTAAAATGCTGCTTAAGAATCAAGATAATGATCATTATCCACCATGTTTTTGACTTATTCTTAGGTAACTTTCAGAGAATGTTAATTTTGTGAAACATGGAGATGATATTACATGGTTTTCTCTCCTGTCTTGATGCATTGTAGGTGAGTGTTGCAGCTAAGATGGCTCAAAGAATGTCTTTTGGCTTTTATAAATATAACAACATGGAGTTTGTCCGAATGAAAGGGCCACAAGGGAAAGGACACGCAGAGATGGCAGTGAGCAGAGTTTCTACTGGTGACACTTCACCATATGGGACGGAAGAAGATTCAAATCCAGACTCCCCAGTGCATGAGAGAGTAAGTAGCAGACAGAAATACTGACTTATGGTTAGGCATGAATATGTTTTGTTCCAAAGCCAGTAGATGGACTGAAGCTGGGATTAACTCATATCATGGTTCTAAACTTAGTTTTTTCTGTGTATATTTTTGAACATACTCAGTATATGCAGATGGATTTTTAGTAGTTTCCCTTGAGCAAATACTGAATACAGAGATGACTGGATGATTCATACTTCTGGAGGAGTGTTTTGTTGAAGCAACAGTGATGTTGATGCCAGGGAAAATGATGATTCTGCCTGTTTTCTATGAAAATTAATAGATTCCATTTCTGTACAAGATGGGATTTACCTAGAAACATGGAATTCATATGTTATGTAGGTTGCTTGCTAAACTTCACAGGAAATGGTACTGTTAGGAGATTTTGCCATTGATGAATGCTGCCAATGTGAAGCCTATATAATATTAAAGCGAAGATTATGGATCTAGATGCAGTACCACATTTATGCATATGCTTGATTTTAATGCAAATGCAGTAAAATACTGATAGAATTAGTCCATAGATGCTGATCTGGCCCTTAGTCAGTCTTGAGCTTTTTTTTCAATTAAGGCTTAGTTAATGGGAATTAGGCAACATGCCTTCAAAATACCTGCACAGATGTGTCCTGACCTGGGCTGGGAATTTCCGGATGGATTCTAGACTGGTTTCCTGTGTCACATAGCTAACCTGTGTAGTTTAAAGGTCTGCAGGACTGCTTCTAAAGGACTCCGTGCAATCTGTGTGATTTTTGTTTCTGGCTTCCTAAAAGGCAAAAAGAGCTGCCTGCATGGAGCTCGTTAACTGGATGTGCTTGCTCTCTACTGTAGAGATACAGCCTTGAGAAATCAGGCCTGGAGGGACTTCCTGATCTTTTGGCTCCAAGACTTTCAGTGTCAACTGGAAAATGTAAAAATATATGTGATAATGTATTATCATTGCTTTTTGCTAATGGTTTTAATGATGGTTTGTCTGTTTGTGGTTTTCCCTCCAGGTGTGATATGAAAAGGCTTCAGAATTAAAAATAGAGACAAGCACAAATTAGAGATTAAGTACAATAAAGAGAGAATCAATTGGGTGGTAGAATGGTTCTGATCTATTTATTTATTTTTACATTAAGGATAGAGGGATAACATAGAGTGTTTCTGCAATGCAACAGCTACCTGGCTTGTCTGTCATCCTCACTCCCATGTAACCTCCCTCCTTATTTATATGGACAGATGTGAGCAATATCAGATCTCATCTCAGGAAGAGCTATGGGATTATTAAATTAACCTTGTGAAGAAGGAAGGATGAGATAGAAGTTGTTCACCTCCATTAGCAAAGTAGTTATCCCTATTTTTTTTTCATTTGAAATGAAACTATTAAAATACTACTAGCAAAAACAGTGCATAAGCACTGCATTTCAATTCTTTCTGAAATAGATATGGTTGACTATAATTGTGGTTTGCGCAAGATCAACTACTGCTCTAAAGGACTTGTCTCTCCAGTTTCGTCCCTAACCTGTGTTTCACCACAGACAATTATATCCTTCTGTTTGTCATATCCTTCTGTTGACTAACCAAATCATGAGGGGCCTCTCAACTTTTTTCCCCATCCTATATTGAAATATGATATAAATATAAATGTACATTGACTTCACTTTTGCATCAGCATCTTAGGTTAAGTAATTGCCTTGTGACCCTGCTTCACAGACACACCGTGACCTTTCACAGTAATCCCGTGTGGCATTCTTCTAAGCAGAGAAACTACTACCTTGTGCTTGCCAAAGAAATGAAGAAGCACAATTTTAGTATGTTCAGTACAATATATTCTTAGCCTATTAAGTCTTCTGAATTTCAGCATGCAAAAATAAGATTGACGTTCCTGGTGGCTAAATCATTTATCTGTATTTTGTTTCTTTATGACTATAATTCCTTTTTAAGTGATCAGCTGAGGAGAGAGGTTTTTCATGTTCATGTAACAGTTGAGAGTGATGATATATCAAAATATTTTCATCTTGATGAGCATCTTGAAGCCGAGATGACTGTTCAGCTGATATTTTCTGGCCACTCTGATAAAACTTACAGCTAGACACCAGTCATGATTCTGATTTTTACACATGTGGCTGCCTTGTGGCACATATTTAAGACTGATTATTTCTTACAAGAAGCATAGAACTTCTTAAACAAAACTTTCTTTAGCATTTATTCTGTTTCCCTTTCAGGTCACTTCTTTCAGCACACCGCCAACCCCAGAACGCAACAATCGCCCATCCTTTTTCTCCCCATCCCTCAAGAGAAAAGTGCCCCGAAATCGAATTGCTGAGATGAAAAAATCCCACTCGGCAAATGACAGTGAGGAGTTCTTCAGAGATGAAGATGGTGGAGGTGAGAGAAGTAGTATCAGCTAAACAGACTTGTCTGGAGAGGGCACAGAGCTATGGAAAGGGATTCCATTGCTGGATTTTTCCAAAAGGTTTGCAGTGTAATAAAACCTAACTCCACAGAAAGTCCAACGCAAGTGTCACTCTGAAACTGTGGTTATTCTCAGGCTTAGCATCTCTTTGAAGGCTGGAGACCAATTCCTACGTACGTTTAAAACTTATCTACCCCTTTTATATAGGTGCATTTGAGAGAAACTTGAGAATAAGCAGGAAAGATCCTCCCCCTTTCCCAGATACCACGCTTTCAAGGTGGCATTCTCCCAGATATCGCAATGTAGTGGGGCAGAGCATACTCTCATGGACACGTCCTCTGAATTCCCTGATTTGATCCAGAGTTGGTAAAAAGGCATTTACTTCAACTGGCTTTGGATCAGTTCTGAACTCTCTAAAAAGAGAAACTGATGAAGTAATTTCTTATGTATATAATGGTTTAACACATGGTGGAACTCTTCCTTTGAAGTCTAGTTACTCAATATGAAACAATCAACAAGATAAAAAATTAGGTCTGATTCAGAATATAGTGTATAAATCCAGTCATATCGTAGTTTTGTTAGGCAGAAAACTCACAAACATCGAAGTCCAAACTGCTTCTCATACATTTAAAAACAATTCAGTAGAAAAGCCAGAAAATCTGACTGACTGTTGGCATGCTAACAGATAAATGCGAACATAATTTCCAGTTCACAAAATGTGTTTGTAGTAGCAAGGGTGTTACCCATCAGTGGTACTGGACCAGCTTAGCTAATAAGGAATTGCACATTAAAAAACTGAGCTGAAGTGATAATTAAGTTAAATTCTGTGCAGCTTAAACTGGTTGCAACTAATTTAGGGTGCCATCAATAGAAACCTTTCCTCATCTCTTTTTCCTTAATTTGCCTAGTCAAAACATCTGTTATTTCAACTGAGATGTGTGTTAGCATGTTCTACTAGGCAAAGGGGGTGGGGCTTTGGTCAATTACTAGGTAGTGCGGTAGCTTTCCCAGATAGAGTCCTGCATTTGATACCTTTCTCCTGGAGGTTGCACAGGATAGAATGGAGTTCACAGCATTTATCCAGCAGCCTTCACAGGTAGTGGTAGGGTCTGCTCAGTGTTGTTTTACAGGGTCTGATCCTAGCGTATGTTATCATAATGGTGAGCATTCTTCTTATTTTCATTTTCATTTCCTTCTAATATATTTATGGACGTCAACAAATTTCAGGTTTTCCAAACATTTTATAGCGCACACATAAAATACTGAGTAGTGTCATTTCACTGAATTTTATATGTTTTGACCTTATTGTTCCTGGTCCTAAAAATAAACAGAGGAATACTTTAACAACTTACGCTGGGAAGTTTAATTGATTCAGAGATGAGATTTGTAGAGGAAGAAGTAACTAAATGAGACTTCTTTACAAATTTCAGAAGTGTGAGTGTCCTACCAGTGTTTGCTCAGGAGCTGCAATGGTGAAATTCTCTTGTTTCAGAGGGAAAAGGCTGACTTCAAAAAGCCCATCACTGGGTGAACTGTAGAAGTGGAGATATTTGGGTGCATCTTGGCTTTGTGGGTGGAGGAAACCTTGATTGTCTAAAGACCAGCAGTGTCATTGATCTGGCTGGTGCTGCCGCAGACGTGCCCCAAGCGCAGGCAGACCTGTTGTGGATAGAAACAGCTCATGAGGGCCCACTTCACTTACTTTTGCTGTGTGCAAGCATGACACAACTGGAGAATTGTACTTACTCCAGCTACCAGAGTCAGGTCCTTCTGACCTGATTGCCACAGTGCTCTTGGCATAGTGGCAATGTGTTGGGAGAGGGAATAGACTGCTTGGTTATACATATTTATAGGGAAGGAGGGAAAACAAGTGCTTTTTTTCCTCCCACCTTGTTAAGCATCTTGCTAGAGTAGCTGCCACTACGTATTTTTCCTGTGCTAGGACCTCTTTGTGTGGATCAGGACCCACTTTTAAACAAATGAATCCCAGAGCTTGGATCACTCTGGACCAGAATTGTTGTGTTCACTTCAATATCTGCTTTTAGCACTGTGGGACAGGGCCGAGTTTTACAGCGGAACGGAGGGAAAATTTAGAAACACTCAAAGTATATGGCATATGTGTTCCTGGCTGTGGGAGAGACCTGCAGCTATGAAAACCGCCTCTAGCCTACAGTGGATTTGGCATCCTTTTGTTTTAAAAGCTATTTGTGGATCTCTAAACTAATTATGGGAAGAATGGCACTGCCGAAGGGTCCCAGGTTTGGCTTGGGGGATGCCTGGAAATCTGCAGTGAACTGCCTTATTAACGCTGCCTCTCCCCCTGTCTTGTAGATGTAAAATTGTATATTATGAAGAAAATTGACTTCTCTTACACTTGTGAACTTCTGCATAAGTAACTACTTAATTGTAGGGATATTCTATTATTTTATATATGAGAGAAGGCTAGGTTAGGATTCTGCTTGTGCAGTGTAGTAGCAAATGCTTCGTTCCCTCTCCTGGCTGGTCTGTTAGTGGATAATGGTTTACTACTGCTGCCAGCTGCTGATGCAATTCATTAGCTTCAATGTAAATGGTGGATTCTGTGCTGGGCAAGATCTGAGTGATTTTAAAAAAAAAAAATAAAAATAGTAATACTGGTGACCTGCATGTAATTTCTCTCTAAACAATAAATAGTAGACTTTTCTTTTTTTTGACTTTCAGAAGCTTTCATTGGATCTTCCAATAAAACGCAGAAAGTATAGTCACTTTAAGCTTGCTGTCTTCTACCTTTACAGATCTGCACAATGCAACAAATCTGCGGTCACGGTCCTTGTCTGGAACAGGACGGTCTCTGGTGGGCTCGTGGCTGAAGCTGAACAGAACAGATGAAAACTTTCTACTCTATGCACACTTAACTTACATCACTTTGCCATTGCATCGAATTTTAACAGGTGAGTTTTAACGTATATTAGGCGTGAACAGAGAGTCCTTTGGTTCCCAAACATCCTTCTGTGTTGTGGGATTTTGATATTAAGATAGAGGAACAAGTATTTCTCTGTGAGGGAACATCACTTCGCAGACCTCATTTGCTGACTGTAGCAGCAAATCAGCATGAACAAGTGGAATGGTGTCAACCTGTCCTCTGTCTTTGGGACAGTTTTTCTTGGTGATATTTCAAACAAGTTGGTAGATTGCTCTGACAAAGTTCCAGAGGAATGCTTGTTGCTTTGATACTGGAATTCAAACTTCATCCATCTCATGAGTGCAAGGCAACTCATTGTGAGCCCATCCACTGACAGCAGTAGTTGTAGCAGAGACCTGTGGCTGTGAGCGTTACAGAAAGGCAGCTCTGGAATTTGGAGTGACGTCTGTTACCAATTTTGACCCTTATATGGAAACTAAGTTGCTTGGACTGGTTGAAGTACCCACACTGATGCCCATAAATCTGTCTTTAACTACATATAACGATGTTTCTGTGTCCTGCCATGAGTAATCAGAGTCCCCCGTGTCGTTGGTCTAACTGTGCCAATTGCTGCATTGATGACAATCAACCCTGCATTTGTTCATCTGGGCTAGAATAGTAAGTTGGGTTTTACAGTCTGCAGGCAGTACTGAAGTTTTGATTTTCATCCAGATAACTATTGTCTGCCTACAAATACAGGTGGACTAGAGAAAACAATTGGTTTGTTTGAACTCTATCCATCAGGAAGCCTGTTAGCCTTTCAGGGATACAGCTTGCGGTATGAGGGTGCCCATGGGACTCTGGAGATAAGTCTGAAAACTGAGAAAGCAGCGGCGGTTAAGGGCTGTCTCCTCTGTCTAAATGCAGTGGCAGTTTCTTCTATATAGACATTACTAGTGTTACTATGCACTCTCTTCATTCTTCCTAAGTGAAGCCCTGAAGTGCCTTCTCGTTGATCGTTGTGAGCAGAAAGAAAGTTTTATCCAGCTGCACAGCCGATTCTTAGGCAAAACTATTGCTCAACTCCAAAATCTAGACCGGAATAAAGTTACAATCCCAGAGCAATGTAAAGTCCTGTCTGTTACCCTGGAAGTTCCTTATAACTGTTACTTCCACTAAGAACTTACTCTTTTTCCTTCTGTTCCCATCCAGCAGGTGGGATGACTTCTGAATAGGTTTGTCTGGATTGTGGGCTTTTGATCAGTGCTTGCTTTTTCTTGTCGTGTTCCCTTTTTAGGCCCAACCTGAAAACAAAAACAATCTATTACACAGTGGTTATTTCCAGGCTGTTCCTGAAAGGTCGCTAAAAGGAAAGAAGTTAGGAAATCTGTTGTTAAACAGCTTAATCTGCTGCTAAAAGAGATGACAAGATAGTATTGGTATTAATGTCATTGGTTGTATTGTGCCAGTGTAATAGTAATAGCGGCAGTCTTGTCCTCCCTCATTTGCAGGCCGAGATCTCAGAGCCTGTTGCAAAAGTAGACTGGCTGTTACTCTACAGAGAAGAAAATTGTAACTGATAAGGTAGAAGTGGAAATCATACTTGGCAAAGAGGTGTTTCTACATTTGCCCTTTCACTGTATGTAGGGATTGATTTCAATTTAGAAGAAATTACAGATTCCAGTAAAAATTGATCCTCTGTAATTAAGGGTGGATTTTGAACAAACTATGTAATTTTTCTTTATGATAATTGTATTGATAATTTTACAGCTAGTTAGCTGGTGTTATCAAGCTCACTCACTCTCTCGCCACAGGCATTTTGGAGTTCACAGAAGATGTATTGTTCCTGCTGGCATTTAGTACTTGCTCAAGTGGGTGGCATAAATACCTCCATGCTCAAATATTTGCTTTGAGCTTCAACATTCTTTCTGAGACTTAATTTGTTTAACATACGGTTGCAGGAGTCAGTGTATACATTGAGATGCACAGAAATAGGACATGAAATGTCTGGGCTGTAAGGCAGAATTTTAATCTGCAGTTTTTCACTCCCTGTGTTTGCTTTAGCTTGGCACATCAGCTAGGGTCCGTTTCCAGTGCCTTTTTGTTATTAATGCATTTGTGCCAGTTGCAGCTTTCCAGCAAACAGGAGTGTTACATGTGGGGCAGGGTGAAGTGGGAAAGATGCTCATCTCCCTTGGGTAATTTAGGAAGCCTGCACTAAGAAATTAAAATCCCAGTGGCAGCAATCAAAGTACATTTTAAAATGTCTGGAGTTTATACATATTGATAAGAGCTCCTTTGCTCTGAGCCTTCTCTCCATGCTAGACAGTTCTCTCAGCCTCTCCTCGTATGTCACATAGTCCAATCCCTTAATCATCTCTGTGGCCCTTCACTGGACTCACTCCACTGTGTTTCAGTCTTTACAAGTGTGGCTAGAGCCTTCTGGAGCTGTGGATCAATTTTGACTCACGTCATCCTCTTTGTGCAGCTGTATGTGATCAGCCTATTAATTAAGCGTGTGCTCCTTCTTCCCATGTTCTTTATTCTCTGTGTAGCCTTGAAAAGGACATAGCAGCCCAGTTTCCAGATAATTTCTACATACTGCCATGCCAGCTTGCTGGTTTTACTGTCCACATTTGGAAAGATACCCATGATAATGACAGATATTTTACACGTTCATATTGTGTCACATTTGGACAAAATGGAGCTGGGGAGCCAACAAAAGGGGTGGGGTTTGTGGCAGCTTTTTGAGTGCAGAAATGTAAGCTTCAGGATATGGAATGGATGAATCAGTTGACTTATTTGTACCCACATCTTCTGAGCCAATAGTCTCCTTAAGGATCTTGGGAATGGTGCCTTTCCCCAAAACACTTGTCATCTCCTGCAATGGCACTTCCACTTGTTTCTTTGGAAGATCATGCCACTCTGACACATGATGTTTCATCCCACTATAAATGGTACTTAGTAGATTAGCTGTCATCTCTACGTGATGGGATATATTTATGGCTTACTGTCTCTCAACAAGGCTGCAGCTGGGGAGGAATCAAATTGGACTTTAGTAGGCAAAGTGACATACTACTTGTGTTTTAAATTCCTTTACTGGCGTAACAGGGTGGACTGTGCTGCAGTCCATAGTTGCACCTCTGGTTCTTCATGCTTTCTGGTTCTGTGGCTACTTTCAGGAGCCTCCTAAGTTTGCCGTATCTCTGTTTCTCTCCCTTGCCCAGATATCCTGGAAGTGCGGCAGAAACCAATTCTGATGACATAGCAGAGAGCGGGCACTGCCTTGGAGCCTTGTTGCCAAGTGCCTAACCACAGCGGTTTTCTGTGCTAACACTACCATCTAGTGTCAGGAACATAAACCTCCGCAGGAAAAAGGGAAGTCCAAGAATACCAGCCGATCAAAAGTGCCTCTTTCTTCCTTCCTCTGCTGTCATACACCGTATGCACACTTGCAGTACATCGCTTGAGTGTTTCTGACCGGAAAAGGACTTTCAGCAAGATAAAACGAGAAGGGGCTGTGTTTAAAACAAGTCAACGCTTTATGGACAGTTTGTTACTGTGTTTACTTTATAACTAAGAAACCAACAATATGTACAGAATGTGTTAAACTTTATATTCTTTGAGAGAAACAACCTGAGAATTTCGTAATGATGTACTAATGAACGTCGTTCCATAGACTCTTGCCCATACACTCTCCTTGTCAGTTTGGCTTAACGTGTGTGTGAGCGTGTGTGTGTGTGTGTGTATTGAAGGGATGAGAGAATAATTTCCTACTGAGGGAGGAAAAGGAAAAAGATGCTACAAAGATACATCACCATTTTGGTACATGCAGCAGGTCAGGTCAGAGCTTAAAAGAGGCTGAAAATGTTCCCATTTGTTCATGTGTCAGTTTTAGGACAGGTGAACTCTGCTGACAGAATTCCGTATCTACCAAAGAACAGCAACATTTTCATCCTCAAGAACTGGCTAAGAAAATAAGCCAGTGAAAAGAAGGCTAAAATGTGCTGCTATAGTAAAGCCGAGGTTCATATCCAGTACTAATGCTGCTTATCTCTGTTAGCTGAGTTTGATACAAGTTTGAGTCTAAAGTGGAAAAATAGGAGGCCGTAATTGGACTCCAAAACCTAAAAACCTTATCAATAACCAACATCCTCCTGCATGCACTGGACTTCAGAGTAGGTAGAGTCATCCTTGCGGTAGCGTTTGTAGCCAAGGAGAACATGAGAGCTGATTAATGGCTGGGCAGTTTGCCCAGTTTCTTCATCTCCTGGTGGTGTTTCACTGTACTGTTACATGCTGAAGCAGAGAGAGTTTTCCTGAAAAAGACTGAAATGTAATTCTGCTCTGAAAAGTGACTAAAAATAGCATAGTGGGAGGTCTGAAAATTGTGTGTCAGGAGCTCTCAGGAAAACAGCCTTATGTTTACAGGTAAAACGCAGCTTTCTCTTAAGTAGCAAAACTCTGCTGTCCTTGACATTTGAAAGCTAAATGCTTGAATACTGAGATTACTGCAGTCTGGTTCACTGTTTTGATATGGGACCCAGTCAATGCTTCAGTTTATTTATGACTGCATAACTGGCACAGCAAAGGGTGGGGTAGCGTGTCACTTTGGGCATGTGAGACACCAATATATGTACAAATAGAGAGCAAATGCCATTTTTGTCACTTTTCAGACTCTGAGCACCTAAACTTACGCTGTTACCACAGTTACCAAATGGCATGTGCTCTGAGCCTGGACCTTTGTCTCTCTCATACCCAGCCTTTCCCCAAGAGCTTTGTTGTTATTCTCTCAATAGCATCTGATGACTTCACCTCTCAAATAGGACTTTCTGCTTTTTTTCCCCTCAGGCCAGGTTCCATGGGAGTAGCTCCACTTCAGCATAAAGGTAGACTAACTTTATCATTCATCCCAACATGGTGAATCCAGCATGGTAAGGAGGTCTTTTTTTATTTGAGGCTATGCCTGGAAGCAGTCACCTTAGTGTAGAGTGGTGACATTTCTAACACTGGCAGCATGAGTGCATGACAGGGATGGCTGACCAGATTTTAATTCGCTTCAAATTTGTTGCAGCAGTGTTAGAAAAAAGTTCACTTTGTCATTACCAGCACAGCCACTTTTCACGTTGCAGCCTTTTGAACTTTGCTCTGCGGGAGTGTGCACTTGTGCGTGCGTGTGTGCGAGGGTGTTCACGCAGTCTAACGTGAGGCACGTAACTTGGGTGCTGAGGCTTCCTTCCTGAGCCAGGGGGAGAGGTGGAGTCCTAAATCAGCAGCTGAAGTGTCCTCTGAAGGAACTTGGTAGGCAGCCTAGGTAGCTTACCTGACATCCCGAGGTAGTGTGCCTAATGTCAGTCGGTACAAATATTCTGCCCATGCCAAGAATTAAACCACTCTTCAGCTAGAAGGCCAGTCCTACTCTGAGGCCTCTGAAGATGCTCCTTATTCTGCACTTTCGTACTGCTGAGCTGGGCAAATCAGTGCTTGATTTTCCTTTAAATATTCATTGGGGAGGGAAGGGAGAGAGGGTTAATACTGGTACTACTAGTGACAATACCTTTCAGTCAAACAGCCAGAGGAATGACACACGTGAAAAGGAAATGTGTCCAGATTGGAACCCAAGTGGTAGGTGCCTGCATACTGCTCAGTCAACAGTAATTTGTAATGTTTTTTTCGTATTGTGTATTATGTTTAGGTAGCTTAATTTCATGTGGTCTGAAAGACTGAGCAAATCATCCTGTGTAAGATTTCAGAGCAAGTGAAGAATGATTCTAAACTAGTCCATTAGTATAAAGACAGTGTTACAGAAAGTACAGTTCAGATCCCACATCTATTATGCAGGAACTAACATCTGCTTTGTTACCTGTATGTGGGTGGATTTTGATGTCTAGTTTTTGAAGGGTTGCAATGTACATGACCTGAAAAAAGTCAATTGTTTTATTGTATCCTGCTAGTGGATATGCTATAGGTACATTGAAGACTCGCCTTTTTTAGTAGAAAAGGGCTACAGGTATGCCCAGATGGACATCCATAGAAAATAGAGGTAAAAAAGTCTACCGAATGTCACTAGTGCTTTTTAGAAAGAAGTAGATGTGCCAGATTGTCAGTTATTCCTTCTCTAAACAACTGACTTAGACTTCTTATGTATAGCCCCTGGTTCCTACTTTCTGTTGTCAAGTGGGAAAAACAAATTTTGTGTTTTGTTTTGCTTTTAAACAGACCCTTAAAATCATAATTTATTGTCCTTGTATACACAGATTGACAGGGAAGATGATCAGAGTTTTGCTTGGGCCAAGACGGCACAGCTGGGCCCTTAACATGCTATTGCACTATACCGAAAAGCAAAGGGAATGTTAATAGGAAGCTCTCACCCTTTTAATTTGGAGGGAGTTTTAATTCTGTAGGTCCTAAGCAGTAAACCATTTTGAGCATCTGTTGGCCATTTAAATAATTGCTGAGGAACGAACTGGCGTGTCCTAAATGGCATAAAGGCTCTATGGCTGTCAGTGTCTTAACTGTTGGAGCACAGTGTTAACAGTTTTCATTTGTTAACAGTTATGTTCATGCTTGAGAAAGCAGCACGGTTAACAAATTTGGGAAGCTTTGCAGAACAGCTTTATTTATTTACAGAATCCCTCCATACCTCATTACTGAGTTAACTTCTTCCATCCTTCCGCCCATTCGCTCCCTCTGGAGATCGAGATTTACCACTTGAACTGTCCATAGATGATTTATATTGATAGATGTCAAATGCAAGGATGTAAACCTGTAAAACAGGTTTTTCACTGCTGTCAGTTTAACAAGTAAAAAGCCTTTGTTTTTTAAGAAGGTTCTTAAATCAATTATTTTGTATTAGCAGATTATTGTTTTGCCTTAGAGACCACCGTGTGTGTGAAATCGCGTTCTCTTATCGCTAGCCAGCACAGGGTGGGTTCCGGGTCTCCTTGTAAAAAAGAAGCCATCTTTAGAAATGCCACAAATCTTTCAGCTGTCTTGGCTAATCCAGTGTGTGTAGGTGCATGTTCCTTCTCTTTTTATTCCCTTGGTCCTCATTGTTTACAAGGCTCGAACATGTTGGGCTCTGGATCGCTGTTACTCAGTTTTCCATTTCTGGGCACGGTGTGCTTTCCTGAAAAGGAAATTGTTTGCACAGGTGACTTATCCCAGTAAAATGCTTTTCCCAAAGTATATTTTTACACCAAGTTTTAATTTAAACAGTGAAGTCTTTGGCTCTGCAGACAGATTTGTTCTGTCAGACCCTCATGTACAGAATCCCTTCTGGTCATTGAGGTTCTGTATGGATGTGAAGTCCACATAAATATTCTACACTTTTAGGCTATTGACCTGATTCTTGCCAATCATTAATTTTTCCCTTTCCAGATGATTGCTTGTTCTGTATTTTGTAGTCTAAAGCTTCCCCTTATTAAAGATAGATACAAGATAAAATCTTCAGAAGTGCCTAAGCCCTGTTGTTACCCAGTGGGGTTTAAGAACAAATTTTTATTTAGGAAATGAATAAAGTAGTCTTAAATTCTATCTGTGTTGTGTGTAGAAATGAGAAGTTTATAGTTCTTGGAAGAACTGGCCGTCTCCTACGGACTCGCCCTTCGTGTTTGAAAGACTCACATGGTTTCCAAAGGTCGTGGCAGAAAGCTCTGGAAAATGGATTTCTTGTGATCACAGCAGTCAGATATCTGTGAATGCCTTATCTTGTTTTGTGAGGTATGACTGAAAGTGTGTGGCGCTGGTGTGTAGAAATTCTGTGTCAAAAATAGGTGCGGTAGAATCCAGTTAAAGGCATTGTGAAATAAGTAGCTTTTACACCAAACCTTAAACGAAAGAGTATTTTACACCAGAATGTAGCTGTTTGGATGCTTGGTTAAGATAATACAAGGCTGCAAGCAGGTTACAATGTTGAACGTTCTCTGTGTAAATATATAAATATTCTCAGCCTAATTTTGTCAGACTTAACACATGTTGCATGGTTTGGGTTTTTTTGCCTCATTGATCATCAGTGTTGATTAAAAGATGATGGGTTGAATAAAAGATGATGGCGCAGTACTGAGCCCTTTGAACAAAGAGCAAGGAGAACCTTTGTGCACCAAAAATGGAGTTGACTTTGCGAATGGCAGCAGTGCAGAAAGTGTTGGATCCTGCAGCCAATAAACAGACCTCTTAAATGACCATGAATGCTGTTAACAGTGTTTTCTCTCTACTGTGCCTAGTTGTGTTTGAGTTTCAGCATATTCCTTACTGGTGGCAAGCGTAAACGGCGGAATAACGCTCTGAGGCACTCATGGTAAGCATTGCCACATAGACGCTCGTTAGACAAAGTAGCCTCTTTACTCTTTATTCTTACTCCACTTTGAGTGAAGCCCAACTTCTGACTCTGCTTGCTGAATCTTTCAGTGATGAGCCTCTGACAACTTGACATTGTATAAGGGGGAAGAAGGTAAACGTCAATGTACTCCTGAATTTGTTTAAAAGGCTTTTTGTTTTTTCCTTTAGATGTTAGTCTTAAAAGAAAACCCAAATCCAAACAACAAAACACAAAAAATCCCCCAACCAGCCCTTCTAAAATGATCTGTGTTTTGTTTTAAACTTAATTATGTAGTCCTTAATTTTTAGGTTTGTGCAGCAAAATATTGAGGGACTGGTGACTGTAATGACTTCTTCCTGATAAATTCAGGAAAAACTCCAGTACAGGTTTGTGCAACGTTGTAAGAATGAGATTGCCCTTTAATGCTTAACTGTGTATACTGCCTTAAATTGTGTGTACCAATATTGAATCGGTTTTGGTTTAATGACCTCCAAGGCACTGCATCCTCCCTCTCCACCTGATCTTTGTGACTAACATTTCACAGTAGGCTTCTTCGGGGGATGTTT
Source organism: Himantopus leucocephalus (assembly GCA_003993805.1). Taxonomy (NCBI): domain Eukaryota; kingdom Metazoa; phylum Chordata; class Aves; order Charadriiformes; family Recurvirostridae; genus Himantopus; species Himantopus leucocephalus. The sequence goes on along the minus strand of RSEF01000001.1, from coordinate 86,098,951 downwards.
CTATCTAAATTAGTTAAAATGAAACACGCATCAAACAAATGTTACCAACTATAGATAGGAGGTGACTTGCTGATGATGCCAGTCCAAAGAACCCCAGACCAGGACTGTTTTACGAACCCATGCTGTTAATTTCAGAGAGTTAGAAGAGGCTTAACTGAAAAGTAGAACTACCAAAAAGAAAGTTAGTTCTGTTTTACCTCAAACCAGGACACCATGTGTGGTCTGGCAATGTCTCTGCTAAGCCATACATGATAGCTTGGAGACGTGTGGTATGTTAGGCAAAATTAAGAAACAGAGCTTAGGAAGGAGAACGGGGTGTTTTAGTTCTTTATATGGATATTTGAGCAGATTGTTGGCAGTGTTGCTCTATGCGTGCACATGCAACTGGACAGGAGTCTTAACTGGTTGGGAAATACTAAAATATGGCTTAGAAACAAACAATGTGATTTTCCTTGAATGCTTTAAATTGAAAGCTTTTGAAAGCAGCTGTAGTGGAGGAAGCATTATTTAAAACAGAACAAAAGGCAAAGAGCAGCAGAAGCTTACAAATCATGGTCGTAAACCTCACCTGTTTAGTCAGTCTTTCAACATGAGTTAGTGACAGGAAGACGTGTGCTTCTTTTGGTTTTGCTTTTTAATCCAAATGCTGGTGGGACAGAAGACTGCCACATACATCTTTGAAAAGCTTTCACAACTTTAATGAATTAATTTCATAAATATGCTAAAAGAAAAATACTGTTTTAACAGTGTGGCAGTATATCTTGTTCAATAGAGCCCCTGCTTTAGGGAACCAGGTTAACTCATGTCCTTTCCTCCTGGAGTGTTTTGTGTCTTGCCTGTCCTCAGCTGGAGAGATGCTCCCGAGGAATACTGTAGTATTGCTTCGCATGCAAGTTTATTGTCAAGGTCTGATTTTACAAAGTAAAATCGCGCTTTGAAGATAGAAGAAAAAATATGCATCTTTGCTAGCAAATAGTTACTTGTGTACTCCTGTGAGAAATGTTGTTCCTGAAACTCGTAGTTAAAAGTTTGCAGAAAGCAAAAAAGTAAAATGCAGGAAGCCTGTGGGTCCGATTTTCCATTAACAGTGTAGATGGGAATCAGGGAGTAGGAGATGCTACTCAGTGAAGAAAACATATGAAAATACATAAAGGAAAATACTAGTTAATTCAAGTTCTGTTCCCAGCTTTGTTCCTCACAGGGGTAAGGATGGGATCTAGTCATCTCATCGTGGAAAAGAAGTCATTTATGGTTGGTTAAGCCAGAAAACTCTTCCCCAAGTCAATCTTGTTGGCTTTTCCTGGTAGGGTTAATGTCGATTGAGATGGTGGTGTGAAAACCAAGGTAGGTGATCCATTTTCTTGTTCAGACAGAAGTGTTTGTGCACACAAATTGGATTTACTTATGTGTGAGGAGCATGGACTTCTTCCCTCTACTGCACTTCCACTGCAGAAGATAAAATTGGCCGGCCACATAGCTGCCGTTGTACCTGCATGCAGTGTATACCCTATGGCACCTGCACATAAAGAATGATGTTTTGGCAAAACATCCTTGTCAGAGCATAGGATGAATGTGAGGGGTGGGAGAGGGTGAAGAGGCGTCCTATTAAATAAAGCAGAGTGGGGTGGCCGCTGCCTGTGGAGGTGTGAGCATGCTGCTGAAGACGCAGAACTTCAGGCAGTAACATAAACGTGTGAATAATAACTACGCAAGTAGTTAACTCGCATGGTTAAAGGGAGGTGGGAATAGACTTGCAAAACCCGATTGAAAGGAATGGAGCTGTCTGATAATTTTCAAAAGGACCAAGTCACCCTGCACAGATCAGTGGAGACCACCTACATTTAAAAAAGCTTTGTCTCAAAGTGTTAGTTCCAGCTGCTTTAATGTTTCCCCTGTTACCCGTTTATGCCAACATTCCGTTGATTCTGGTGATTCATAACTTAGTGTTTCAAGTGTTTCACAATATGTGATTACTCAATCCATGCTCTTCTGCCTTCCATCTCCCTGCAACGTAAAAGGGTGTTTATGTTTATGGTTCTGCTTTTCTTGTTGGAGCAATATTGCTGTGGAAATCCAGCAAAAGCAGCTTACTAGACTACAGGACTCTTCGAAGTCTCTATACTCAACCTTTAATTCAGATGCAACCGCTGTGTTCATCTAAACCCTATGTCACTTAGGGAATGCCTTAAGCCTGCACCAAGTCTAGAGGCATTCCTTTGCTCCTGAAGGACACGAAGGTTGGCAGAACCCACTCTTCTGTCCCTGCTCATCGCTGCAAGTGTCAGACTAGGTTCTGTAGCATCAAGGAGCAAGAAGAGATATTACTCAAGTTTCCTTCTCAGCAAGAATTCTGAATTATGTGCTTCCTGGTAAGTACCTCCATGGTTAACCTGCCCAGCACGTAAGGAAAAGATCAGCATAGGCGATTGTTCACAGTAGTCATTTCTGACTTCATTGTAAAGGTAAGGAAACACTTCAAGCACTGCCAAAATAATTTAATTTGGTGTATGATCTACTGTTCTCTGTTAGGAATTTGCTTTTTACAGTGGAGAAGCCACCTGTAAGTTTTCCCTGGAATTGCAGTCAACAGAATTACCATTTGCAGGTAAGAAGAATGCCTTGAGCGCCCACCAGTTGAGGTAGGGCTCCAAAACTAGCATTGACCATAATTTGGTTAAAAAATTTTGTACTGTGTTATGTCATCTATGATATAAGATAGTATACCAAACTCAGAGATTATTTACGCAGTGGTACTGCCTGAGCAGGCAAATTCTGCTTGTGTCTTTCAAGCCCCTGAAGACTTCCAGAGATGATCCATTTCTGCACTGTCTCTCAGTAATGGTTATGATGTCCCTAATACCCACTAAACCAATGATTATGAATATTTATTATAATACTTATTCAGGATGCCTAGATGCGAATAAGAATTTCTAAATGAGTATGATGCCTTAAAAAAAAAAATGAGCCATATGCTACCCTAACAGAAGCTTGGATAAGTACATCGATGACTACTTCAAACAGCGTAAATTATTTTTCTACCTCTTTACTCATCTTGTGCAGCCTTTGGTTCTTGTGTGCCGCTGCCGCTCCTCCCGTGTTTCAAGCAGGTCAGTCAGTCACAGGTGCTCACGCAGTCACATACTGTAACTTGTGCTCTAGTGCAGAGGTTTGTAATCCAGTTGTCACCTGCTGAATATCCGAAGTAGTTTGTTGCTCTTCTCCACCTAAACTTTGGTTGCCTGTCAGTCTTATGACCTATGTATGAAGCAAGTATTTTGCCAAAGCAAGCTGTTTACCACACTTTGAGTCTGAACTCATTCATCACTTCAAATGTCGTGTCATATGTGAGGCTACGTTACTCAAAATGACTTGGCTGGCTCTCGCTCTTCATTTGGCTTTCAGTTTTGTCTTTAGCAGGAGATCGATGACAGCGGGTAACCTGTCTGTCCATGCATCGTTTGGATCATGGTTGAAGCTTACTTGTCACTTTCACTATTTTTCTAGCCGATGATGTGTACGTAGCCTTTAGCTTATACTTGATGTGTGTTTCACATGAATCAGTTCTGAGTTCTGACTCGGTTGCTGTAACTAGTCTGCTGTGAGGGGCGTTTTCCTGCTGGATTAGGAAAGAGACTGATCTTGCTGAATGCAGATTGGTGCTGTGCAAGTGGTAAAAACTTTGGTGGTTAGCAAAGCATTAAGCGTTAGACATCCTAGATTGCCCCAGCCCGAAATGAGTAAGAAGCTTGTTTCTGCTCTTGAGAACTGTTACTTTGCTTTCTTGTCTTTATGGCTGCTGAAAGCTATGGAGACTCTCTAAGCAGTGCTGGCTGCATTTTTAAGAAGGAAGAGATGTCCAAAATGTGGAATAATGCCAACATCCAAGTAGATGAAGTCGGGGTTTGTTGTGTTTTGGGTTTTTTTAGGGGGTGGGGTGGGTGGTTGTTTGTGGTCAATTTAGGTAGAAGTGTGGCACACTATTGATAGCAACTGCATCCTAAAAACTGTAATATAGGCTCTTGGTTTTCCCAATCATTGTAATTATGGGGGTGTCGAGATGATAATCTTTGCTAACCAATGGTTGTATCCTCGTGCAAGAAGCAGCTCCCATTTGTGGGCATAACTTGGGATAGCTCCAGGACTATAAAGGGAATTAAGGGAGGTCCTAAACAGCATAATTGTGGCTAATCACAGAAAGTACAGTTGGATGACAGGTGCCATCATGGACTCAGCAGTTCCTGGTGCATTGGAAAGATGATCTACACTTTTCAGAACAAGTCTGTCTTGATTTTGTTCTTTTTTTTCCTATTTGCCAAACTGTCACAAACCAATGAAGCCAAGAATCACTTTGTGGCCTGGCTTTAGGGGATAGCACTTTCAGGCTAGATCTAAAAATGCGTTCTACATATGCCATCAGGCACACAGAGATTACTTTTGCTCTTAAATCTTTTAATGTTCCAAGTGGAGGGACTTTTAGAGGTGGATCTCTACAGTCATTTTCTTAGCATCTAAGAACTACTTTTTCTCTCTCTAGTCAAAAGCAGCCCTAGCTCCCCCTGCCCCCGAGCTGATTCAGCTCACTGACCTTGCAGGAGGAAAGCGTTTTTGCTGAACTGGCTCTCAGCAATGTGACAGGTTTCAAAGCCAGCGTGAGGAAGGGGCACGGGAGGACATCATTGCTTCTTTTAGCAGCATTAAGGCTGTGCGCAGGATTTCTGGGCAGGAGTTCATCTGCAAGCAACTGATTGTAAAACTCATTTTATTAATACAGTGTTATACAGTCAAAGTGAAAGGGATACGCACAAGACACTTATCTCCCATTCATTTATTCACATTTTCCATGGATTTTTGTACACTTCCTTAATGTACTAGAACTAATGAAAACATTGTTACATGACAAGTTATGTGAAACTTAAGTATCCACTGAAAAATTGCGAGCAGTTTGAAATCTATTAACAATGAACAAATAGTCACATTCAGGAATTTCCTTGGATTTATACTAGCTCATGCCACTTTAAATTGTTTAATGTCAGTTAATTTCTGCACACAGGCACCAGCTACAAAATTTTAGCAAATGCAAATAAGTTAAGGCATCAGAAAGAAAGTCTTTGAGGACATCTTAAATGTTACAGTGCTGCAAAGGGAGCTGAACTGAAGTTCTTAATAGTAAAGCGTACCTCCTAATTGGTTTACGTTCTACAACATGTTCACTTGAACTGTAAATTTAATTTAAACTTTCACATCCATCAACCAAAAGGGATATGAACACGCTGTTGTGCTCCCAAATAAGATAATTTTAAGTACATTACAAAAAAAACCCTGCATATAGCAATTTGATGTTAAAATAAAATTCAAACCAACTGTAATAATCTCCTTTACAGATTATTCTGATAATTAAAAGAAACAGAGATCTTCATTTTCTGTTTTGGGGAGGTGAGAGGGAAAGGGAAGATTTCTAAGCAGCTGAAACTTCAAAATTACATCAGAAGGAAGAATGCATGATCCGTGAGACACTCCAACACTGATGTACAGCTGAAACAGTGAAGGCATTAAATTAAGGGGGAAGCTTGCGTCTTCAACATCAGGTATCTGATATCCAGCTGTTGAATATATTAAGTATCTACCAAGATACAGGAATGCCTCGTTGAGTTGGAATTCTGATCAAAATTCCTTCCCTGTATAGCATGTGCCACTTCGTTATGAAGGCATTAGTATATTGATTTCTGTGCTCTCAACTAACTTTTGCTTTTAACTAATTTTAGGCCTTTATTTCTATGTAATAATCTCTGGCTTTTTACTGTATTTATGTATTTTAATATTTCTCAACTAGAAACTGAAGCAGCATCTTTTTTTATATATATATATATAACAGTACTGGAAAAGTGTTGTGCTTTGTAACTGAACACCAAGTAAAAAGCCTATGACTGATTTATCCTGCTTCATAATCCAGATAATTGTAGGATCACTATGAATGATGCCAATTAAAATCTCTAATTTGCAGTATAATTCTTCCCTAGTCTTTTAGTGGCAACTTTTGCCATGTAAAATGTTTATGCATATAATTGACATTCTAATTAACACGAGATTCCAATTATATACCTTCCCCTAGCTTTACTGATAAATACATACATTGCTAAAGAATTAAGGTGTCTTATCTCAATTAGCCTTTACCACAGCTAATGGAAGATATTACTTGCTATCACAGATACTGTAACATTTAATTTTTACAACACAATTTATTGCTATTCTATTTATTTTTCCTTACACTCCGTGCTCACCCTCGGAACGCCCACCCTTGAAAACAGGACAGAGAGGCACTGGCTGTTACTCGGTTTGCCAGCTTTAGAATTGGGCCAAATTCGTGTGTGTAAAACCCCGAAGACTGCCTCACTTTGGAGGCAAATTGTAAGGACACGTAGGAAGTTCAGTTTGTCTCTCGCTTGTTCAAGTTAGTTGGTCCACATTTCAATGGATGAAGAAACAGTTACATATCCATGAGCTTTCGGAAGTAAACAAACACAAACCCAAGACCACTGATACAATCTCTACAGAGTTGCTCTTCAAGTGGGATGCGTAACATTTGCTTACCACATCCAGCCTATAAACCTCTCTGCATCGAGATGTGTTTAAGACACTACAGTCAAACAACAAATGCAAAAATAACTGAGCCCTTGGACATTAAACCTGAGCCTGTAATAAACTTCCAGGCAATATTCTGCTTTTCATTCATACACAATTAACATGCCATCCTTCAGCTTTCGGCCTCCAATTTAAGTATCAACACTTTTTAAAGAAAAGCACATCATTTTGAGGAAAGTAATGTCACTTACTTTTAATGGTTAAGTACTGAGCCAGATGAAAAAGAAAAAAGGCACCAGTTTATATCTCAAATAATAATTGAAATCTTATCTAAGCTTCCTTTACGCTTCAGTGTTAAAAATGCAATTCCTGTGACCTCAGTGCAGCTGAAATGTGGGCAGAGGCCTTTGTTTTTGAACTTTGGTCAAGGTGGCTATAGATCCTATAAAGTTTTTCCTCCTTTTAGTTAAGAGGGGAAAAAAAAGGCCATAACCTGAATTGTGCAGTGAGTGAGGACTAAAGGCAGCCATTTGTCCCCCCACAGAGAGCAGTGGGGGAGCAGGTAAGATGCGCTGCATCTAATCAAATGGTGCTGCTACTTTTTCTCCACCCATAGGATGCCACTATTGTGGATTTCCAGGTCCCCTGTGAGAATTGCATCATGCTGCTTTTTTTTAAAGAAAGAATGGAATTATTTTTTTTTTTTCCTCTGTGCCACATTAGCCAGAGACATTGGCATGTTTCTTCCATCGCCCCAGCGGTGGTCAATGTGACAGAGCAGTTCAAGTTTAATATTACCATCTAGCTCTTGGATAGCTTCCAGAGCTGGAAGTGAAGCAGAAAAACAATTATTAGGGAAGGAGTTTCCAGCAAACAAGATTTGAAAAAGATTAAATAACCAAACAAGGTCTGATAAAGTTGAGATGGAAACTGAGAAGAGAATGAAGTTCTGATCCACAAATTATTGCCACATGGTTAATTTTAACACAGCTGAAAACTAATTTATAGATTTACCTAGTGCTCCCTACTTTTGTGACAGAAAGCTTGTCCTAAAGCTGCAAACTACTGCTTTACTTAATGTAAAGCAGTAAAGCACTGTAGTTTTAGCACACAGGAAAAGTAATTATTGACGCGCACGGCCAGAGGCAATATAAAGTTCTATAAAAATCCTGAAATTTGTTTGTGAAAAGAGCTATCTTCAGAAAAGTACTAGTAGTGACACAAGTACAACATTTACAGCTCTGCCTCTGCTGGGTTTCAGTTCTAGCCCAAGGGACTAGGGAAGAGTACCTCGGAGGGACCGTAATGGAAGTGCAACCCTTTGCCTCTGACTTGCCAGAGGTGAGCAAATGCCAGCTGTGGTTATGGTCCAAGATAAACAGTCTTCCAGTTGTCTGCTTGTACTATTGCACATCGTTTAGCTTGTTGCTACAGTAAGAACAGAACTGACAGTTCTTCTCTAAGAAACGCTACTGTCAACAAGACTATGCAAACAGATTTTCTTTTAAGTATCTGGAGATGCAGTCTCTGAGTCCCAAAAGCACTATAGGAGTTAAAACACAGTACAACATATAATACCATTGTTGTTGGGGTAAATTGTTGTCACCAACAGTTTGAAAAATTAGTCTCACCAGAATATGACAAACCAATTAAAATTAAAAATCTGAAGTCTAGAAACAGTTTGAATAGTTAAACTTTCAACATCCTCCCTTCTCAAAGCAGGAGGTTGTTGCATTGCACAGCAGTCTGTGAGGAAGCTCTGGTACCATATTTTTGTACTCTGATTTCAGTCCATTTGGTCAAATTGACCACATTAGAAGCATATGCTTTAATTTAAATCAATGTGCTTTATCCAGAAGAGGTCCTGCATTTACATATTGAAAAATGAGGGAGCACAGTCCAACACTTGTGTTCTATTAAAGCTTTTATTAGCTAGTTTAGCTTTTCCTCACAGAGTTTTTCCGGAATTCCTATAACAGTTCTTAATATCAGAGTAAAGAGTTAAGTGTTCAAGTGAAGTTATGGAAGAAAAAAAGAGCAGCAGCAGTTTGGCAATAATTCCTCAAATCACTGACTGCAACTTATTTAAGCCTCCTTTTTCTCCAGTAAGATTTTGTGCAACTCATCTGCATCCTCACTTGTTTTCACCCTTATTAACATAGTGACAGGAACAGCTGGATTCTTCTCATCAATCGGTGGATTAGGAACACAAACTATAAGAACATTGTTTTTTCCCGTTCTTGTACATGGCATCTTGTGTGGAATTAGAACATTCAAGAGTATGTTTCCTGCATGAGAGGAGGAAAAAAACTAGTTAGCAATTTTTCAGCTTTTACTACAATACAGATGTTAGTATATTTACTAAATAGGGATTTAAGTTTGTGTTTGAAAGGAAGGCAATTCACAAATATCACATATACTTGTCTTATTCTTCCCTAAGCATCTGCTCATGGCCACTGCTCTCACATATTTCTTTCCTCTTTAGGAACGAGGAAATCTCTGAAAATACTGTGTCCTCCTTTTTTAAAGGGAGGAACCTGAAGAGTATCAAATGATAGTAGGGACACGCAGGAAGAAGGGAAGGGGACAAGGGAGAGGCAGCAAGTGAGGAATCCGGTCAGTGCTTAGTTTATGCTTACAGAAGTTACTGGTTCTGACCATCAAGCACAACTCATACGCAGAAGCAAGTAGTTAGCTTTAACACACATACCAACACGTTAATGTAAAATTGGACAAACTATGGTAGAGTAAGTACATTGTATCCTCAAATCGTACAACACATCTGATGTGGTCTTCCACTGGGTTACTAACAGCTCTATGTCAACTTGTTAAATTACGTGGTGAGTTGGAGAGAGCTCCGGTATTAGTGGTCTATTAAAACAGTCACAAACAAACTCAAATCTGCTTCCACAGAAGACGCACACATTTTGTAAACCTGGTAAACAGTTCAGAACACGGTAGTAGTATTTAGGGAAAAGTCAAGTCTTCGCCTTCCTTTCCAGTTCAGTTTTTCAACACAGTGAGATTTTAGGAAAGGATTACAGCACTGTGTGAAGATAGCAAAAAGGAAAGTGCGCATCACTATGACTGCAGCAGCTTCTAGAAACCTATGCTTGGAAACACCAAGCTGAAACATCTTAGTGTATGAGCTGAAGAAAGGTTTCCTAATACATCACCTCAGATGAAGGTAGAGGGAATGTAAATCAACATCACGAAAATTAGCATCAGCTGAGTGAAAAATCAAGACTTGTGTTAAAGGGCAGGTAACTTGGAGAAATAAAATTTTCATCTACTATAATCAACACATTCAAATACCCATGGAAATGCTGAAAGCACTGACGATACCGCCATACATCTGCCTTCAGCCTTACTGCTAAGAACTGCCCTTTATCTGGCGAACCTCGTCTCCACTGAAAGAAGTTAGTGATTGAGAAGTGACTGACATAGGAGTCCCAGTCTCACCAGCTATTTGAAAACTGCCCCTAATGGGCCTGCAGAGACTCTGTATAGACTTGCCAGAGTGCAGTATAAACTGAAAGCGAGGTGAGACTTACCAATGGCCTACAGTGCTGTGTGGCTTTAGTCCTCAGGTCTTTTATAACCCTAATATTTATTCTATTTTACAGAAGTTATCAAGAGCATGTGAACCCCACATGCAAGTTTGTTGAAATTACGTACTGAAGTTTCTCAACAATGATTATGAAAACGTTGATTTGCACAGTTTGAGCGTGTAAACACTCTTCAGACAGAACATTACACCTTAAAAACTTTAATATATCAACAAAGTTCTAAAAGCAAAGAAACGGGTGGGGTTTTTTTCCTCTTTAATTAGCTGTATGTGTTAACATTCATCTCAAAAGACATTCTGAGGAACTACACTACAGGTTACCCTAATTCTGTAGGGTCATCCTACCATTTGTGATCCAACTGAAGTTAGCTAAAGCACAGTTCAACAGTTGGACTTCAGTATGTGTTTTAAGAACAATGCATATAGCAAAACCCTGCATGCCTGATCTATCTAATGTTCCCCTTTACCCCCAAGTACAATGGATGTCTGCTCACACGCCCGACTATTTACATACTCAGGATGAATTGCAGACAAGTGACAGTTGTCCTGCATCTTAGCACAAAATTTGTTCCTCTTCATTCATCACACCTGATAAACGTATACTTCATGCGGATCTTAAGCGACACTTTAAAGCCAACTCAAGTCAGGGATGGAGAAAAAACATTAAAAAAAAAGGGGAGCGGGGGGAGGAAATATCCAAACATAATCATAACCTTTTACTTCCTTTCAGTGCTTCACATGCACTATTTTGTAATACTCATTAGAGGCATCCAATTACTTGTTCAGTGCTTGAAATTATTCAAAAAAAAAAAGTAGAAAAGTTTTCACTAATCGTGTCTGTTATGCTGTGTAACAAAAAAAATTCCTAACGCTTAGCAGGGAATTTCACATCAAGACTTACTACTAGAAGAAATTTACTTACCTAAATTGGTATCTGCTCGGACAAGGAGTTGAGTTTTTTCATTTCCTGCCGGTTTTAAGTGTAATGTTCCTACACCTTTTTCTTTAAATTCATTATCCTTTTTGTAGAATAGTTTGCACCTGTGCAAATAAAAAAACCCAAACTTGTTTGTGCAGATGTGTAGAGATGAAATACAAATTTATCTCCCAAATGCACACACACACATATATAGGTATACACCTGACTCACAGTAAGCCTATAGTTTAACAATAATCAGGACTTAACATGCTGTGAGTAGCATAAACCTTTATTCTTCTTGACCTTGTTTCACATGCTAACGGATAGCATGTCCAGTTCAGGAAGAAAAAATTAATGATTTCTTTCAGCATTGAAATGTTGAAGAGAAGCTCAACGTGAGCCAGCAATGTGCACTCGCAGCCCAGAAGGCCAACTGTATCCTGGGCTGCATCAGAATACGCATGGCCAGCAGGTCCAGGGAGGTGATTCTGCCCTGCTACTCTGCTCTCATGAGACCCCACCTGGAGTACTGCGTCCAGCTCTGGGGCCCCCAACATAAGGAGGACATGGACCTGTTGTAGCAGGTCCAGAGGAGGGCCACAAAGATGATCAGAGGGATGGAGCACCTCTCCTATGAGGACAGGCTGAGAGAGTTGGGGTTGTTCAGCCTGGACAAGAGAAGGCTCTGGGGAGACCTCATAGCAGCTTTCTAGTACCTAAAGGGGGCCTACAGGAAAGATGGGGAGGGGAGTCTTTATCAGGGAGTGTAGAGGTAGGACGAGGGGTAATGGTTTTAAACTGGAAGAAGGTAGATTTATATTAGATATTAAGAAGAAATTCTTTACTGTGAGGGTGGTGAGACACTGGAACAGGTTGCCCAGGGAAGCTGTGGATGCCCCATCCCTGGAAGTGTTCAAGGCCAGGTTGGATGGGGCTTTGCACAACCTGGGCTAGTGGGAGGTGTACCTGCCCATGGCAGGGGGGTTGGAACTAGATGATCTTTAAGGAGTAACTATAAGCTACTGTTTAAAAACACTAATTACAAAATGTAAGAACTTGCTGTATCATACTGAAGTTATAATAGGACACATGTAAAATTTTAAAACATTTTTAAGTGAAGCTCTAATAAACTTAATGCCATTCTCCATAAATTAGCACGTACCTTCTCTCAGATAAAGCAAATGACTTTTTGTAGAAGGACAAATTCTGTGCTAAGTGTTAAGCAGACATGCAATTACTTGGACTACTGAACATGGTTTGAAAACGGCTTCTAGTACAGGTAGTCTCATTTTGATCTTAAAAGTACAACTTGTTCACTACTTCATACAACAATCAGCATTTTCCAACTGAAGAGTCTTATTTTAGGCTATGCAAATAGCTAAACACCTGACTGATTTTTTTGAGGTACAGTATGTTATTTCTGTGGTACAAGCCCTACAATTTAAACTTACAAAACCTGAGGAAGGAGGAAACATCTTCATTTGTAAAAAACTGATCACAAGTAGAACACAAACTAGCTATCGGTGCTGTGTCCAAAACACACAAGAATTTTAATAAGATCTTACATATTCTTGCCTGTAATTAACTTTTTTACAAGTGGAATTTCATATTCTATATTGCTTCCTAACAAGCTTTATTAACTAGGAAGTCAAGAATATATACATCATTGATTATGCACTGTAGCGGTGAAGAATAGCAATATGCAAGTATTAATTTTATTCTCCAAGTTACAACTCTATTCACTATTCCAAGTTAAAGTCACTTACTTCTTTGAGTAGAAAGCATCATCCTCTTTTATTTCATTAACAATGACTTTTGGTGGCTCCTCTTCCTCCTCTTCTCCTCCTTTAAATAAAAAGTTTTAATACATTCTGTTTGTTAATGTTGTAATCATATAATCTGGAAGGTATTTTTGGTATGGTACTAGAACTAGCTTATGCATGCTATATTTGACATATACATGTGTAGCCTGTCAATGATTGCTAAAATATGTTTAAATCCATGCAGGCTCGGAAGCAGCTTCAGCTACAGAAGAAAAGTCTTATTTTCTTTTCATTCAGCCACAGCCCTCAAGCAACTTTATGCTCATCTTCAATTTAAATGGGATAAAAATACCCAACCCCCTACCAAACAATCAAAGCCAAAAAAATGCAAAGCTCAACAAGTCAAACTTAAGTCAAAACCGTCTGTCAGGGGGGAAACAGTTATAACGTTTCAAAGAATAGACTCCACAAATGGGTCCAAGTAAAGCACAATAAATACTTCCAACAGCCAAGTTTAATTTGGTGGAAGGGTAATGAGTTGCAGGAATGACAGCCAAGAGACAGTGGCAGGATTATGCCTTTCCAGTCCCTCAGCTGCTAGGATTTCTATCAGTTTACTGTACCCAGCTTAGCTAAATAGCAGAGTAAAACTGTCAGGTAGTATGTAACTTCATTTGCCTTACAGTCTTATAAGAAAGATTAATGAAATTGTTCCGTATCTTACGCATTTTACTGAGTGATCTCTTGATAAACCTATTGGGAAAAGCAGCAGGATTGAAATGTCCTGCAGACTCAAAGATGGAACATTCCAGTTGATTTAAATTTCATCGTTTCAAGTCTTGTGTTCAGCTAAAGAATTCTATTCTATTACAGAAAGTATAAATCTGATAGAAATACACAGAGTTTGGTAACCATATACATTTAGTGTTACTTAAGCAGCATGCAAGACTGAGGTATTTCCAGATTAGTGGTACAGTTTTGCAGCTTTTAAATTCAAGAACAATTATGATCTAGTTCAACTTAGTATTATTTCATCTTTGCAGTATTCTTAATCACATACATTCACAGCTTGCCATTAAAATCAGCGTTTTAAATAGAATTTACCTTTATCATCGCTATTGCCACTTTCTGTCTGAGCTTCCAATACATTGGTGGATACTGCAGTGACAGACTTAGCCTGGTTTGCATCTTTTCCAAACAAACCTGAATTCCCAGGAGAAAATGAGAAACTACTAAGTGTTCCTGAACCAAGGGAACCCAAAACAGAACTGTCGACACTCTTGCCAAAATTAAATGAGACGGTTGATGTAGCTCCTAGTGATGGGTCTTTTTTTTCAGATGCAGCTTCAGGTTTTTTGTCCAAGGTATCCTCAGTGGTGGTGGTGTTAAACAAAAAAGTTGATCCTTGCTGTAGCTTTGAATTCCCAAATGGAGAAACAGACTGAGTGCCAGGTGTCTTGTTGCTTTCATTTTCAGAGCCGCTATCACTACTGCTTCCGTGTTGCTGTTCAATATTTGCTAAATACTTCTCATAGTCTCTAAAGATGGGTGTCAGGTCACATAGTGGGTTTGTGTTTACATGCTTAACTATCCAGTCACGCACAGAACAGTTTAAAGCTGCTAACTGTTTGTGGTAAACACTAGAGCTACAAACTTTACTCTGAGCGTAGCCAGATGAGGATGGTTGACTGCCACCATTAGCTTTTGGGCTTGCAGCCTTTTTCTCAGTAAATGCAGTAGTAGTAGGACCATTTGACATTGTGGATCCTATTAGAAGAAAAACATGGTTTAGAACATTTTTTTTTTCCAGAAAGCACAATTCTCAAAACCCTAAACTAAATGTTCTCAATATTTCTTTATCAAATCACTCATTCTTGATCAGCTAGGAACCTTGTCTTTTATCAAAACATCACGTACCAGATACTGTGGTACAAGTAAACAGACAGTGTTGTGAAAGAGACCAAATCTCGGTAAGTTTAGACAAGTAAGTTAGTTCAGGGGTAGATGCAGCACACAGTTGTATAAAAAAAAACAAAGAAATCTTACAGGATAAAACTGAAAAAACATAAGTTTTGTATTTCACCAAAATCCCCAAAATCTTAATTGAAGTTTTATGAAGCTGTAACAGTTACTAAAACAAAAGATTCAGTTATCCTCTTGCTACTCATGCTTTAAAAAACTCTGAACACACTAGCCCATGATTTTGCATATTTTTGAGTGGTTTCCATGTAAAAACCATAATAAGCAACTGAAGAAAATTCTCATTAAATATTTAAGTTTTCTCCTAATTTAGATAAGCTCATTGAAATCTAAGTTACTCTAAACTTCAAACTCCACCATTTCTATCCTGTGGCATGTTGACTCTAAAACAGTGTGGTATGGTTAACATTTCTGCATCTTCAATACAAAGGGATAGAACCAATATTCTTCAGGCACTACCAAAACATGAGACTAGAGTTAGATTTGCCTAAATGTTTCAAGTGTCTTAAAATGTAGGTATGAATGTAACAGGTAGGATTCTAGTACTACTGTTTGCAGTGTAAGATGTGCAGGGAAAAAAGATTAAGACTTCAGCTACGCAGCATATATTTACCAAGAAATGCAAAAAAATACATAAACAAGACCTTAAAACAAAACCAAAACCAAAAAAAACCCCAAACGCTCAAAAAAAACCTGACACATAAAGAAACTGCAGTCTTACTAAATGGACATTTTCTATTAGTTTTTTTTTTTCTTAATTAAATTCAGAGAATTGGGACAATTATTTAACTGGAACACGTTATCAGCTGTTTTACACAATTCGGAGAGTATCTTAAGCCAATGGCTTCCATGCCCATTTGTGCCTATACAGCTTTTACCTCCAGTATCAGATCAAACACGAATTTAGTTTCCACCTCTTAAAACTGCATGCATTTGATAACTTGTCCCTCCAGCAGTCTAAAAATCTTTTCTAGAAAACTTACAAAGAGGAACAAAGTCTAAAAACCTTAAAACAGAACTACAGGGTGGTTTGCATTTGGTTTTTCACTATTAAAATTACTTATTTCACTAAAAAAATTAAAATAGCTAAAGATGTTACAGCTGAATTTGTTGATAAATATGCATGCTTATTTAAAACTTACCAAATGCTGACTGCGTTTCAGAGGTGGTCTTTAAACTGCCGAAAGAAGGAGTGCTAGAGATACTGCTTCCGTTAGACAGCCCTTCTAAAGGCTTTATTCCTGCACCATTACCAAATCCGCTGAAGCCACCTCCTCCTTTTCCAGAAGGCAATATAAAGCCTTTAAACCCTTTAAAGGCTCCTCCACTTTCAGACTGGGGAGGGGGAAAGAAAAAAAAAAAAAAAAAAAAAAANAAAGACAACCAGTTACATACATCTCCTCCACAAAAATCCTATGCCTACTTAATATTCCATTTATTTTACCCTGGTTCAGTGTGCCATTTCATGCCTTATTCTAAGTGAGCTATGTAAACAAAGTTAATAGCTTCCTTATGACACATATTGCTACTATTTTTAAAGGACTCAGATGTTTGGTATGAAAATAAACTAGATATAGGAAGTGGATACATAAAAGTTGTTTGGAGCAGCGGATGTGTTTGACTACCTATTTAGACATTCATAGCATCTTGTTTTCTTTAAATAATTACATAGCAATATATAATTGCAGGCTTATTTTCAGCAACTTTTAGCATTTACAACCGCAATTAGAGTCCAACACTTCAAGCCACTCATCAAAACAGCATATTTTGTAGTCACCTATGTAACGTTTAAGTGATTTACCAAAAATATTCCAATGTGACTGATGGGAGAAGCAAAGATGGACTGTACTTGATAACATAATATGTATGCTTTCTGCAGCCTTCTCATTACCTAGTTCTGAACACTATCTTTACAACCGTATTGTTTTATGGTATAATTTCTTACGTGTTTTTCAAAGATACAGTGTGATTAACACGCAAATAGGTACTACAACTTTTAGGTACTACACATAATGTCCTTTTGAGGTAATGACCACTTATTCCCAGAACTGGACTTTCAATGTCTCTGGAAAGCCATCAGAGGAAAAGGAGACTTGCTTCTGAGTTTCATCTGCTTTTGCCACTGAAGAAATAGCAAAACTTACCAATCTGAGGTTCTATTCCAGTATCTGGCCTTGTGGGTATGAGCTCTTTTTGTTTCCCTTTGTGCTTTACCTTTTCCAGTGCAGTCCTCTGTTTCTCATTTCTAGGTAGCTATTTTTACTCTTTGATCAGTCCTTCATACCTCTCTCTCTGGACATTCAAATTAAACTGCGGTCTTTTTCTTTACAGCATTCTGCTTACTCCACTTAGGGGCTTCAATAATTTTCAAGTTTACCTTTTTGTAACTATTTCACAGGTTTCTTACATAGCCTCAGCTGTCCTGCCGTGTCTTTTGCTTTTTAGACTTTGCCCAGCCTATCCCAGCTCTTTTTCCAGCTTTGATCTCTAACAGCTGACTCCCAGCCTCCTGGCTATTTCTTCTACAATCACCTGGTCCCCTTTCTCAGTCAGTTCTGTTTTTCCTATTCCATTTGCCCCTGAATCCCTCCTGTTCAGTCATGGTTTATTTCTTGCATCACCTTTTCCCAGTACAATCCTTTAATTAACTGCATCCTCTACCACATTTGTGGCTAAAACTACTATAGGCAAAAGTGGGATAGGACAGCTTGCTCATTTACATTGCTTGGACAGCAGAAGGGAAAGCAAAAGCACAAGAGAAAACTATCTAGCCCCCAACTGTGCCTAGTCCCATTCAATGCAAAATCAATTTGAGTGATAGGTAAAGTTTCTGTCCTAATTTTAACACGGGGCACGCACTGTTGAAAGAATGGTTCATAGAAAGATATATATGACAAAGCATCTGTCAAGGATTTTTGAAAGAACTACAATTTGGTTGGATTGGGTTAATGCTTTCACAGGGACTAAACCTGTAATAAAGGCCACCTTCCTTTCAATTTGTTATTGCAAAGAGTAGGTGGCACTAAAGCTCTTCACAGGAGAAAAAAAAAAAGTAGCAGCATTTTTAACAAAAGACATATTTTTCATTGTCAGAACAGCTTAATATTTTGGCTTTTACTTATTTAGCGTCTGCCTGAGACATCCCCCAGCCCACCAGTATGGACAACTAGTAACTTGATTTCCAGGCTTCCATCTCCGCAAAGAATGAAACTGGAGCACTTCAAACGCTATTTTACCCAACTGTAGAAGACACTGTGTCTGAAACACTCTGCATTTATACGTCAAAAATACACATCTCCCTTCACCCAGTCAATACTAGTATTACCCATTTTTTGTTCTAGCCTTATTGTTGCTACAGAACAGTAAGCAAAAACTGATTTGCATGTATAATCTGGACTAATTGTGTGTACTTTCTAAATGATAGCTTTATACAGTATTATTACAAGACCAAATAAGTAAAAAAAAGAGCACGGATGTCGCATTTTGCAACTGATTCAAACTACAACATTAATGCTCAATGATTACAATACCTCTGATCCAACATTTCGGCGCTTTGCTTTTTTAATTGCTCTGTTCTTCAGGACTTCTTCGCTAGCTACGGAGAAGGTTCCCACCTTTAAGAAGAAGTTACAGAATCATTAGTGAACTTCTCAGAATGCATAAAGTCATCATAGTCTGAAGAGATGGTTAAGATCAGTTTTTGAACACAACTGTAACACTTCTCCCTATCAAATAAATAAAATAAAAAAAACCCAACCCAGATAATGTAGTATTGTGATTAGCTTGCCAGCTACTTGGACAATTAGTTGATACTTTCAAAACTCCGTCCTTCTTGTTCTGCATTACATTTCCCTTTGTGCAATCTCAATTTTATTACAACAAATAATTCAGCTTTTTTTTTTTTTTTTAGCAAAGACATGAGATATCTTTGCTGATGGTAATCTGTCAGTACTGCACTGTTAGAAAAAACTCTTCAGTTTAGAGAAGTTATATTGAGATGTATAGTCAAAGTCAATCTCCTGCAGTTTGCTGTAGTTCAAGTATTAGCAAAGGCAGCTAATGACCAATTACTACCCCACAATAAATGAGGAAATTAAGCTTTCTTATATTCAAATTTCTGGAAGAGTACTGTCAGCTTTGTTTATCATATTTCATAGGCCTAAACATTTAATATTTTAGTAGCACAGAAGCTAGCACAGTTTGTTTAGAGATAATACGCAAGCCATAAATAAATATGAGACACTAAACATGGAAGTCTCTTTTTACAATCAGATTAAATGTATCATTTGACTGTTTACTTAATTCCTCTGGCTGTGTAGGGACATTCAGCTAAGCACTCCATATTTCTGAAATTAACTATTACTGACCTTAAGGCCATGAGACATGAAGAAAATTTATTTAGACTGTGTTATGTCAGTGAAGCCTAGAGTCAACTATCTCCAGAAATGGTGGTGAGACACTGGCACAGGTTGCCCAGGGAAGTTGTGGATGCCCCATCCCTGGAAGTGTTCAAGGCCAGGCTGGATGGGGCTTTGAGCAACCTGGGCTAGTGGGAGGTGTCCCAGTCCATCGGAGCGGGGTTGGAACTAGGTGATCTTCAAGGTCCTTTCCAACTCTAACCATTCTATGATTCTATGAAATCAAAAATGCTTTTCTTGTGAACTCAATAAATACCCATCATGCATTTGAAGAGTTCAAAAGCATTATGCATTTTAACAAGCCTGGGGTTCCCTTTAGAAATGTAAAGTTCCTTTCCCCTAAGCTGCTGATGTCATTTTAACTGTTAAAAGCTGCTTTGCCATATGGTCTGCCTATACTGGAAGCTTTATAAAAAAAAAAATCACTTATATAAAATTATCTTTAATTGCTACACTTTCGACCAATTATACTGTAGATTACACCCAGAAGATAAATAGCACATGCAAATAACAACCCTACTACCTGCAAGGGTGAGAGGGGGATCTAACATATATTTTACCTCCTCAGCTTCATCCTCCTGATCCCAGTTTCTGTCAGTCAGTTCCTTCTCTGCAATTCTCTTCGCCATTTTACCACACCTGTGTGGAAAAAAAAATTAAAAAATGCATAGAATCAATTGCATGGAAATTAAATTCTAAGCAACAGTGATCTTCAATTTGTATTACTTAGAACAAGTAATGGGAATCCGAGTTCATACAGAAGTAGGTCAAAGTTGGAATGACACTTGAAAACCAAGTCTTTTACACAACTGTTGTTGTAACAGCAATCAACAGCACTTGGGAATAAAGTTATGGTGATTAGGCATATTTGATAGTAAATTTACGCAACAACAGAAACACGCAGTTCAATTATGCGATAAGTTTTCTTTAGCAGCATCGCTGCTAGAGAAATTCCTGTCAGTCCCATAAACCCATATACCTGGTCACCACTTACTCTGAAGGGCTGCAAAAAAAACCCAAAAATATGGAAAAAAAGATCTGTTTAAAACATTCTATATTCCACTCCATCTTGCTTCAGGATACCCATGTAAGCAGCCATAGTCTTGCAAGAGAAAATTAGTTGCCTTATAGTGTCTAAAATAAATAGTGATGAGGACCTACTGCAGCAACTGGACAAAAAGCTTACTTTGGATAAGAATGAAAACAATGCTCTCCTACAAAACCTAGGATCACTAGAATATTACTAATTAGAAATCTGAAAAAATCCATTAGAAATAAATTGGATTATGTTTCCTCCAAAGGACACATAAAACCTATCACAGATTTTAGGGCAATTAACATAAGCAGCCAATCATCACTTTGCTAGTTATCTCTGCAATGTAAAGAAAAAGCAACTTTGCAGAAGGAATGTCTGTAACAGTTTTCACTTATGAGTTCTGTTTTACTGACATACAACTTATCAGCTGTGTACAAAAACAACGAATTAATCCAGTTATGTTATGTATCTGAAGGACTTGGCAAGCAATTACATTACTCAAAGGTTATATGAAAAAAAAATTTACTAACTACGATTCTATCAGCTGACACTAAATATGAGGACTTTTCAAAGATGTAGTTTTGTAGCAGTTTAGGTCACAAACGAGTGCAAGAATTAAAACTCTTCAAAAAACCCTCTTAGGTTTGTGATTCAGACCTGGCCAGTTAAAAAGAATTCCACAAATAGTTGAATTTCAGGGCTGAAAAGTATAACAATATATGGTTACAGAACATCTTGTTTAGCCGATGAAATATTTTTAAACAGAACAGTAAATCCAGCTGCACAGCAGTCTTATAGAGATCACACGTCAAAGCTGTGAATTTTGGTCTGACACACTTCACAAATAAGGTCAAGGTATTACGATCTTTTGGAAGTACAGTGACAAAAAACTCTTATGTAAACACTTTAAATGGCATAAACCACACCATCCTGAAAGTAGAGGTCCTACCGTGCCCTGCATGATTCTCAGCAGACTGGGGAACTATTTAAACCTAACCCATTAAAAAAATAAAAATACTTATTTACAAGTCATAATGGCTCCCCTGTCCAGTTTCCTACAAGGGTATAAAAAAGCAACTAGAGGAAGACAAGATTGCATCTCTTTGGCAGCAGCCACAGATGAAAGGCTAGCAAGACCTTGAATTACACCATCGTATTCCACAGCAGATCAAATTACCACTCTTAACCCAGCCACTGAAGCAGAACAAGCATGACATTAACTAGAAAGCCTGTTCTCCATTAATAGAAAAGGGGTAAACAGTTGGCCTTGGCTCTAGGTTCTTTGCACCTACCTGTCTTTACACATTTTCTCTATATCAATACTGAAAATAGGAGAAGACAACACAATCTAACATACATGAAGACAGCAGCAAGAGAACCCTAGACACGTTTCCTAACAAGAAGCAACACAAAACCACCTCTATCTGATATTCACCATCTTCCGGAAGTTTTTGTAGCAAATTAACTGAACAGGCTGAGATAGAATCACAGAATGGTTTAGGTTGGAAAGGACCTTAAAGAT
>RSEF01000001.1:86028840-86077066 GCA_003993805.1 Himantopus leucocephalus | reverse complement strand
CTCGCAGCCCTCTTGTTTTGAGGCCCGCAGGTGACATTTGCAGCCGGGCCACCCCTCCTTCCCACCCCCCAGGTTTGATCCCCGCGTGGTTTCCCGAAGGAAGGCGATGTCCCCACGCCAGGGAAGGGGGGGGGGGTGTGCGGGCAGACACCGGCCCGCGGTGGGATGCGGCCGGGAGCTCCGGGGGAGGCGCCAGCTCGCCGGCAATGGGGACGGTCTCCCTGCGGGGACACCAGCATGTCCGCCCGCCGGCCCGCAGCACCCCACCGGGGCCGACCGCCGGCCTCAGGGCTCCCCGGCGGCGTGTGCCATTCCCCCCCCCCAGGGCGGGCGATCGCGGGGAGCGGAGGAGGGAGCCGGCACTTACCCCCACGAGGCGTCCCCTCTCGGGCGCGGTGGCGGGCGGGCGGCTCTCCCCCGCAGCGCCGGGCTGGGGGGCCGAGGCTAAGGCTGCGGCTGCGGCAAGCAGAAGGCGGGGTCTGGTCGTAGGTTGCCCGGGCCCGGAGCCCGCTCACCATTCCCCGGCCGGGCCCTCGGAGCGTCTCCACAGCTAGCCGGCGTCGCTCAACCCGCCGTCAGGCCGCCGCCATTTTCTCCCTCCTGAAAGACGGGGAAGAAAACGTTTCAAAAAAAGAGAGAGAAGAACCGGACCCGCCGCCGCCGCCGCCGCCTGCACCGCGCACGCGCCCCGCTCCTCCCGTGCCGGCGCGGCGGGGAGGGTGGGGGTTGGGCGGGAGGAAGAGAGGGGCGGAGCCGGCGGCGGCGGCCCCGCCAAACCAGCCGCTGGGGCGCGGGTCACGTGGCCGCCGCAGCCCAATGGGCGCGGGCTCGTCGTGCCACCGGCCGGCGGGGCCGCGCATGCTCCCTGCGGAAGGGGTGGGTCTCGCGCCGGCCGTTCGAATTGCGGTCACGTGGCCGGCGTCTTCATTCCTTCCCCCTTCCCCCTTCCCCCGCGGCCCTGCCTGAGGTGGGGGAGTCGGTACCGCGGGGCGCCCGGGCCTGCGCCTTTTCGACGGCACAAAGCTGTGGCGGGAGGGGTGCTCAAGCGCCGGGTGGCGGCAGCAGCAACGGGGGGGGGGGGCGCGGCGCATCCTGCACCGGCTGTGCGTACTTACCGCCTTGGGCCGGCCGGGCGCAGCTGCTGCTGACTCACGGGGCAGGGCCTGGCCGGCGGCGGGAGAAGCGGCTGTTTGGCAGGCTCTGTGCCTGACTGACCTGTCAGGCCTTGGCTCGCTGGCGGCCTCGCTCCTGGCCTTTTCTCTCCGCGGTATGATAGTACGTGGGATTAGCGCTAGTGTGAAGCGACTGTGGAGAAGGTAACGTCCTCTGCTGTCGTTACAGCTTGAAAGCAGTGACTCTCAAGCGGTTTTGCATCATGTGCTACCTTAGAGCAGTAAAAATGAAGGTAGTCAGAGTAAACATAAAAGCTGCCGTTCTTATGCCCTGTCTTAGGTGCCAGTTTACAGGTAAGATTTAGGGTGCTAAGCTTGCAAGGTGAAACAGCTTGATGTAAAATAAAAGGTAAATTACCTTTTATAAAGAACTTGGTCTTCTAAAGCACATAAATTCATTAAATGGATGGGCGGAAACCCTCTAGGAGTAGATAAGAGGCACTGATATTTTACCATATCTAGGACCCTAACATTTCTGAAACACAGACCTACTCCCCAGTTGTGTTGCCTAGTTTTAACCTTCAAACAATGTATTTTCACCATATGTTTCTTTTCTTTATAAAATGTACAAACACTTTGAACCATGTTCAGGTAATCATTTAGAAACTCACTTTACCTGCCCTCCTTGGGATTTCAGATACGCTATTTTAAAATGTGTCTTGCTGCATAGTGATGGCATAAACCAGTGTTAATGCCTTGAATTTAAAATTAAATGTTTCCTAAGTATCTTGCATTGCTTACTGTCAAAAATAGGACTGCCACAGTGCCATTAAAATTTTTCTTTAACTGGCACTCAGCTGGTTTAAATCCCATTTATGTTTAGATTTCATCAGGGACTCCGTGTGCTTTTAATATTCTCTTTAATCTAGGAATGCAAACAACATTCTCCTTTAGCCTTTTGTTGCACTCTCTGTCCGGCAGTCCTTTTGAGATGTTCTACTCTTCTGCTTAAAAAACAAAATCCCTGAAATACCCATATTACCTGTGCTAAATATCCAGCCTTTACTTGCTCTCTTGCAGGCTTTTAAGGTCACCTTTTCCCAGAGTTTGGATGCATTCTAGTTCATAGTTACAAAAACAGTCAGAGACACAGTCTTTAAAGAGAATTTTAAAAATAATTGCTCTTTGCTTCTGCTAGAGCAAACAATTCGCAAGGCTCTGTTACTAACGAACATTGTGACCCTATTGTCCGATCGCACCACAAGATTTATAGATTTTTCAGATCCGTGTTCCTGGACTTTTCTTTCGAAGCCATGGAGGTTTCTTCTTGAATTTCGTGTTGTTTGGCTTGTTTAACCTCAAAGCATCAAAGTTGCTTCCTTCTGCAGGCAAGCTCTCTTGTCCTGCTTAGCGAGCTTTTTTCCCCTCTGTAATTATTAAAGACTGACTTGGTGCAAGTAATTCCTGCTTACTTTCCACTCGATCTCTTTGAAATGTGGTAAGAATGCCGTTCATTCTGTCTGTAACTACTGTTTTATTCAGCCATTGTGTGACCTGTGCGGTTGCTGGGAGC
Organism: Himantopus leucocephalus; assembly: GCA_003993805.1. NCBI lineage: Eukaryota > Metazoa > Chordata > Aves > Charadriiformes > Recurvirostridae > Himantopus > Himantopus leucocephalus. The sequence continues at coordinate 86,074,381 of RSEF01000001.1, read as the reverse complement.
TGTTAATGGCTGCTCTGTTTGTACCCCTCCCAGGATCCTTACACTCTGCACAGAAGTTAGGTCTTTAAGGCCAGGCAGATAGCAATACAACGAGTAGATAACCCTAATCAAGCAGGATTTATATTAAAATGCAGAAACGTTCCACATTCTCCCGATGAGTTCTGGATCAGATGGCCAATTCTAGTACTTCCCAAGGAATATACGCTTTTTAATTGTCCTTACTAGCAGCTCTGTCGAGGCACAATGTAACACAAAACAACGGTGTCTGTGGGTGATATCTGTACTATTTACCACATATTTTTTGGTTATCTGTGCTCAAAAATGCTGAGATGAGAATGGAACTGTGCAGAAAGAGATGATCAAGTGGTCAGTGAAGCAAAGTTGTACATTGGTGGACTCCAGCAGGCAGACACAGCTGCAGAAATAGGAAAGCAGAGAGCCTCAGGCATTCAGAGAATTCTGCAGTTTTAACTAGACTTCATCTGTCCTGTCTTTGCCAGGTCACATTTTTTTCCCCATTCCTTCTTTCATATTCTCGTCAGCTCAGTTAACTTCAACTCGTGTCCCTTTACTTTTTTCTGTGCCATGCCCCCCATATAGTCACTAGTGCCTTTTTTTTTCCTGATTGTCTCATTCTCTCCCTCCACATACAACCATTATGCTTTCTCTCTATTCCTTTGTTTTACACCCCATTTCTCCATCCTCTGCTCTTCTGAAGCACACGGCTTGCAAAGCTCTGTAGAGTTAGTATTCTGTGTGTGAGCAATGCCCGCCACACAGAGGAGACCCATTCTTGGTTGGGTTTCAAAGCAAAACATAAAAGTGACTAAAAAGAGGATGCTGCAAACCACAGTTTAAAAGGGTTTAGTTAAAAAGAAAGTTTTAGAAGGCATTTTCTTGAGGTCTTTACGATGGGCATGGTAGAATAGGATGATCTTTTATGTCACATTACAATATCAAAACTGAGATTTAACTTAGTGAAATACTACAGACAGTCGATGTTGAATGCTTAGAAATAAGTTGTTCAGATGAAGTGCAGTTGGCCAATGGAAATCCCTCCTGGTGAAAGGCAGTGACTTAGCTGGTGCAACTGATAAAAGATTTAAGAATGAGCACATAACTTCGTAAATTCCAGAAAGAATGAAAAGTGTATCACTTCAGAAACAAAATGAACAGACCATCCACAAATGCAAAGTGTGGAATAATTGGTACAACAGAAGCAGGCTGGGGAGGCCTGGGGGTTTATGGCAGACGACAAGCACTGTTTTACAATGGTCTAAGAGGAATTAAGTCTTGGAAGTTTACTAATGAGTAGAGTCAAATAATTAAAGCCCTCAGGTGAAATACTTTGTTCAGATTTGGGCACTCAGCTTTCAGATGGATGCAAAATATTCACATGTGATCATAAAAGTTTATAACGCTGAAGAACAGATGACCGATGACTCAAAGTCAAAATAATTGTCTGTTTGATGAAGAAAAGTGAAGATTTGGGGAGTAAAAGATGATTTGTCCTCCAGTATGTAGCAGGTTTTTAGAAAAATAATAAAACCTCCTTTATGTGAATTGAAAAGATGAGTAATAGACTGTATTTATAGTCAGGGAAAGTAGAAGTTGACATAAGAAATTCTGTAAGAACAATTAAATATTGTTACAGGCAAAAATCACTAGATATTCATCATTAGAACTCTTAATTACAGTTTAGTGACAAATTTCTTTCATTACATTTTGTATGGCTTCTGTAGGTCTTGTCCAGCGTTATAGTTCTGTTGTATTTAGTTAAGGTGTACTTTGAGGAATTTCAAGGTACTGTGAGGATACACAGGTACGCCTCCAGGCTGATCTGGTTGCAAAGTAAAAACAATGTGTGTGACAACGTAATAAGTGTCACAAGCAAAATGCCTATGCAAATGTTAAAATGAACAAACTTACACCAAAATATATCTACTTCTATTTCAGAAAGAACATACTGATTAAGAAATGCATTTCATACAAAATAACAAATTTCTAAGGACAAGCCCCGTGTGATTTATGCAAGCAGTAGCTTTATTGCTGTATTGTCTTCCTACTTGCTTCTGTTTTTCTGCTAATTTTCTTCCAGTACTCTGTGTTCTCTGAGTCAGGGACCTGTACAGCTTATTTACGTGTGCAATGTCACAGTGACATTCACAGTGCTTCTTAAATTGATGTATACGTTATCAGTTTAGTTTATAAAGTTTTTAGGATAGACAATGTTTTTCTTAGTTTTTTACAGCACCCAGCCCATCAGAATCTAAACAGAAGAAGTGTTTGTGTCTGAATAATAAACATAGGTAAGAGTATTTACAAGAGTATTCTCCACCATGCATGCTCTTCAGGGCAGCTTTTTAACACAGTTAATATGGCACTGTAGAGGATGCCATTTTCTCACAAGTTGTGCTACAGGTTGACATTAGCCTTTGCTGAACTTGTACGTCTTAAAGATTGGAACATAAATTGGAGCTGAAGTAAACTGGGAAAAGAAGAGCTGATATTATGGCACAGTTGTATAAATGTGTATTTTTCTGTTCCTGTAAATCAGTCATTTTGACTACATTTTCAGGAATGGTTTTGTGTGAATCTCTTGCTGGGTCCCAACTTCGGATACCCTGAGCACTTAAAAACTGTCAGAGATAGTGGCCTGGCCCAAAACAAGACGTTTAATGTCTCTAGTCAGCTTTTAAACATTCATTTATGAATACGTTTTGCCTTGTTTATATACTCACCTTGTAGTACAGTATGATAGACAATTACACAAAAATACAAAGCTATCTATTTCTAAATAACTTTTACTGTAAATTGAGCCATCTCTGCTCTGTGTAACTTTGCTGTTGTTACAGTTCATGAAAGTTATATTCTTCCCAGAGTGCTTTCTTGTACCAAGTCTTGAAATAATACCACCTGATGTGTAATGCATTTTTCATTGGGTGCAATAGCACTAAATTTAGATGTTGAATCTGCAGTGCTGACATGTTTGAGCAGTCTTAAACTCAGTAGGCCTATTCAAAGGTGTGGGCGCTAAAAGGCTCAGGGTCTTACTTTGAGAGACCCTGAACTGAAGTGAGCTCTGTATTTGTAGTCCGTAAGTCCCCTATGTCCAGGTGAATGTCTGCTAAAATGATTGCTGTAGTTAGACCTCACTATAAACTAGCTATACATGTGTATAGAGTTTACTTAAGCTTTTAAGTAAAAGCAAAAACGAAAACCTTAAGTACTTAATCCTCTTTTAAAAAAAGAAAAAAACACTGATACTGGCAGTATCCTTTTTAGGCTTTAGCACCGCATTTGTTTATATGCTGCTTCTGCGAAGTAAAGAATAAATAAGCTTATTGGGTTTGATCACAGCTTGTTTAGTCTTACAACTCTGTACAATAATTGAGTTGAAACTTAGAATAAATAGACTGGATTCAAGAAATAATATGCTTTTGAGAAAAGAGATAAGCATGTGAGAGACCTTGCAATCCTTTATGTAGTAAATTAAGCTACTTGATTTTCATGGGAACACCGACCTATGTATCAGTTTGTAGAACTGGGCCAAGACTGGACCCGGTACAGTAGAAGATATCAGTATCAGCCTGGTTGAATGTAAGCCAGGGATCACTCCTATGCTTTTGTAATGACTGATTATTTTCCAGGGTGAGAAACCAAAGTACAGTACATGAAAATACTTTATGCTGGCTTAGGGAGCTGAATGTTAACATTAGCATCAGGCAACAGCGATGTTCCGTGCAGTTCTGTTGTAATCAGAATATCCCATTAGAACAGCTTCAAAATCCTTCCCTTTCATTATTATAACAGTTTAAGATCAGACTGTACCTCCAGCATAGCTCATCTGGGGCAACCCAGCCGTGCCAGATAGAGATTGCATCTGATCGCTCACTGGCAGGTAGGAGCTGGCATCAGTCTCCCAGTGAGCAGAAAGCGAGAGAAGGGGTGTTTGGGGGGGTGCCTGCATTCCAGCCAGCCTTGGCTGCCAGCTGGCCCACCGGGTCCCTCTGCCAGCTGGCGCAAGTGAGAGCAACCCCATGGCTTGCATGTGCACCGCAGACTTGGGGAACCATAACCTGCCCTGAACAGATTTTGGCACAGGAGAAATTCTGGCCCATGAAGTGTTTGAACTAAGTAATCAAAAAGCATGAGTAGGCAGATGCAGTCTTAGTGATGCAGGAAACCTTCCCCAGAGAGTTTGTTTGGGAAACATTCAGACTGGCTCCAGTTAAAACACCAAGCATGCGCTGGAGAAATATGGAATCACTCCAAGGCTTGCAGTTTAGCTCTTTGTTCATCCAGCTTAAACTGAGCTTCTGGTTTGCAGGTAGAGTAGAGCGGTATGAAGTCCCATTCTAGAAAATGCTAAGTAGTGTCTTGTTCCAGCAGCAAAAATAATCATCAGAAATAACTGTATGAGACAAGAAGAAAGTCACCCGGAGACAGGGCTTTGCGTCCAACTCTGTCTTCAGCCTGAACGCTGAAAATAAAGATTGTAATTTTGTCTCAGTAGGGGGCAGAGAACACATAAAGAGGAACTGAAAGACGAATCCAGCATTGCCCTCACAAGACACATTCGATTTAAATTGAAAAGGTCACTGCCCACATGATTGCATCACCCACCATGCCAGGTCCGTTGAAGGTATGAGGCTTTGACAGGTCATCTGTTATTACTGAGGGTGAGGCATTTCAGGTGTAGTTTGCTGAAAAAACGCCAAGAAGTCGAATACAGATATCTTGCTGAAATGTAATAAATGGGAGAAGAAAAAATATCTTTTTTTAAAAAACATATATTTTAGTTAAGTAGATAAGCATTTTCTCCACTGTTTACACATTTTATTATTCCAGAAGTGCAGCTTTTTAAATTGCTTTACCTGTCAACTCTTATTCATTGTAACTAAAGCACTCATAGTGCTTAAGAAAAAAAGTTCATTTATAAAATGTTCTTTCAATAAGGAGTTTTCTGGCATCACTTAGTTGGATTCTAGGCATTTCCTCATTCTGTTTTTTATGCTTGTATGGTTGGATGTTGTTGCCTGGAAGGTTTCTGAGGAATTCCCAGCAAGTATTTTAATTGGAAACGTGTCTGTTCTGTTGTATAAGAAGTCCTGATCTACACCATGCAAAAGACTTAATAATTAGAAAATATTCAGCGCTGTGTGATAATACAGGCGTCAGCACCTGCAATTCTGTTGGCAGGTAACAAACTCGGTGTTGATCCAGGGTTAGAGTGTCATTACAGGTTTTCTTGTCATTGTCTGTTTTGTGGTATTTACGTGATCAGCTGTTAAAACCCCAAGTTCCTCAAAATAGCTATCTATAAAAAGGCTTTGTTTTCTTGGCTGTTTCTTTCTAGTCCAAAAATTATGAAAGAGGGAATTAAAGGGCTGTCTCCCAGCAGGGAATTGGATTTGCTAAAATGTCACCACTGATCACTTAATTAGCCCCTCAGAATACCATGTTGTCTCTTGGTCCTCAGTGAGAAACAATATGAGTGGAAATGAAATGGAGTTTATTCTTAAATAACAGAACTAAGTAACTCCTAATTAACAAAAATCACAATTGCAAAGTCAGGGATTGTGTGAGAGATCTTTTACAAAAGCTGCATTTCAAAATATTGACTGACTTAGAAATTTGAAAATTGATGAAAAGAATGAGAATAGAATATGATTCTTAGAAAGGGATTAATGTTTACATTTAAAAATAAATTGTACTTACACAAGAATATCCAAACCTTTTCCATTAATATGGCTAAATTTCTTCTAGTGGTCTCTAAGATATGTTGACTCCAATTGTTAGTCTTGAGTCCCTATTAATTTATGTAAAGTTTGGTCTGAAAGCTCTTTCCTGTGTTTTCAAATTTATTTTTTTTTTTTGCAGTTCTGCTAAAACCAAGGTGTTTTAAACACAGCTGTTCTCCCTAGTGAGGAAGATGTTTGAGAATGTGTGAGAACTCACCTTTTTAAAATACTCTTGTAGGGAATGAGCACAACTGTTTTTCCTGTAGTCTCCTAATAGAATTGTCCCTGCTATAAACTATTTCTAATGTGTTGTGCTCATCCAGTGCTACCAAGTACCAAAGATGGCTGTCTAGGCTAGTTAGCACATTTATATAGGTTTCTGATGCATAAGGAATGTTCATCACTGTGCATCACATTGCTCTGGAAGACATAACACCCATTTCCCCAAGGAGGTAGAGCTCTACAACGTCTTAAAGAGGGTCAATACAGTAGAGGAGCTATGTGAGTTATTAATAGTTCCTTCCCTAACATATTCTAAAAATTAAAATTTTGTGTTAGCTGGAAACATTTTTGTTGTTTTTTGGCAAAGAGAGGCAAAAAATCCAAACAATTGAGGACCGGTTGACGTGCTTTGTCCAAAATTAAATGTTTCCATTCATTTTTTGTGTGTTTTAATAATTCTTTTTAAATACTAGGAGAAAGAAAGGAAAAAGTAGGATTTCTCTGCACTCTTCCCTATATTGGGAGGGAAGGGGCAAATTTCAATAAAATACTCCTCAACTAATATACAGTCACTTAATGCTGGATTTGTCCAAAGAAGACACAGTTGACCAGTTCGAAGTCAAAATTCAGTCAGGGACCTCAGTTAGAAAATTGTCTGTGAAAAGAGATTTCTTTGATGCCATTTTCAAGCTTCTTCTGTACATTATTAGAACTCTACTTTATCATCATTGTAATAGTAATTACTTACTTCAAAGTGGGGTCATTAGCCTTAAGTAATATTTACAAACACACCAGTATTAAGGTGAATCATATTTCTGAAAGAGTGGAATATTTTGTCGTAGTAACATATCTCAGCAATCCAAAAGCATTTACAGCACTCCTCTGCTCAGTCCTAGCTGAAAAATAGGTCAAGACTGTCAATTTTTCTCCATTCTCTGACTGTATTGTAAATTGTGCTCTACCAGACTTCAAACAAAAGATTAGTTTGTACCAAGTTTGCAGATCTTTGCAGCAGTAACTGTCTTAATTTAAAAAATACTAATTACTTGAGCTATTTTTCACATGTAAGCTTTTATTCTCATTTTACAAACAGATGTCATAGTTTTGGCTGCATCACCGTAAACTTTTAGGAAACTGTCAGGTTTATTAACATTTTCTATATTTGTAGAAAGCTATTTCTTTATGAATATCAAGTTATGTTATTATCTACACATGATAGTTTGTAGAAATACAGTGCCTAAATCTGCCCACGGTGAGACTGTGGGCATGTTACAAGAGCTAGCTGTAGAGAAGCATTATTTCTGTATTTTAGTGTCCAGATGGCCAGAATGTTTGTGTGGGATTTTTTTATTATTGTTGTTGCTTTCCATCATCTCTGTTGGAAATGTAAGAGTTGTTATTCTAAGCTTATAGTCATTGTTAGAAAAATGAAATTCCATCTGCTGTTGACTGAAGGAAGCTGGGGGAAAATCAACAGAAAACCCCATTTGCTAGGCAGCATTTGTTGCCAGTTCTGAGCCAAAAAACTCAAGCCACTGTGCATGAAGAACTCTGGATAGCTGGTGATTTTACCTGGTGGACACCAAGGCAGATGCACATTTTATTAAGTATTTTCACCTGTTTGTATGATTTTTGTTGTGTCCTACTTCCTAACCACAGCACTTCTGAAGGTTTTTGTAAAGTGACAGCAAGCTTACCATTAAACAGACTTTGTGTATTCATTTAGGTAAAGACATGCTAAATCAAGATTAAGCTTCTCAATACATAAAAATATCTTAGCTGTCACGGGCCAAATTTCCAGAAGCCTCAAATACTTTGCAATTTGTTCAGTACAAGTTGTTGGTTTGATGGTGGTTTTCATTAAATATGGTCTTGCTTCCAGGATGCTGGGTGCATATTTGGGTAGAGTCACAAAACTCTGGGGAGGGAGTATGGCAATGATTCCTTTTGTCAGTCCATTCCCCCATGAATATCTTCCATGATGTCATTTTGACTTAATGTAACATAGCTAGTCCGGTTCCTAGCCCTGCTTTTCTTTAGCCAGTCTTTTCCTAACTTCCTTTGGCTACGACAGTCTGTAAGGCTGACCTCCTGAAACTCTGTGTCAAAACTGTTGCTGATGCACGGCTTGTTGCACATTACGTACAGTTGGTGTTATGAAAGGTCAGAGGAAGATGTACAATCTTGAACTTCTGCAACAAGCATATCTCACCCCAGTAGGCTTCCTCAAAAGCAGTTTAGACTGTGGGGCACCTAGTGACACCGACTGATTGGAAAGGTCCAGGCATAATGCATTACATTTTCCTGTTCTTCATACCTAGGCCACGTGGGATAAATGGAGTCCCCTCTGGCATTGCAGAGTTATTCTGTCTTCTGCTTTGCTCAGCATGATGAGGATCACTTTGTTCTGTCTCATGCCACATGGGTTCCACCTGGTCATAAACCTTATTCATGCGGTGATGAACAGGTCTGTGAAAATGATTGGTGCCACTCGCTGAGGAAGCCATTTCCCTCATGGTTGGAATCTCTCTTTTATTGCTGTAAATAGGATTAGTGCTTTCAAGAATTAATCATCTGGGCTTCTGCCTGTCCTCTAGGTGCATAAGCTCTTGTCAACTATAAGGTATCATTGACTGCGTAATTTAGTCAGTGGAGGCCAGAGACTGACTTTGATTACTCTAAAGTAGATACCTTATGGCTGGTCAGCTCAATAGCTTTCTGGATACCACTAGGTAATATTGACTGTATCTCCATTTGATTGTAATGCAACATTATATACAAAGTGCATCTATAATCACCTGCATGTAGACACCTAGATTTACGTATCTTCATCTCAAAACCGAACCTTGCCTCTAGTCTCTCTGTTACAGCCTTTCATAACAGGTTTCAAGGTAAGTCTTTGGAATTTGACACAGTGGAAACCATCATTCTTCACCTATTGTTGGCAGAAAGCAATTTACAGTCCTTCTGCTGCTTGCTATAGAATCTCTTCCTTGAGAGACCAAGCTGGTCTGTTTAAAAAGCAGGCACTTTTCCTGTCTCCCTTTGGTACTCTATAGAGTTTTATATGCCTGCAAACACTTTCAGCATCCACAAATTTTGGGGTTTTGTCTTGCTTGGCTTGGATCTCTCTCTCTGCCAAGGTAATGGAACAGTCCATAGCGAGGGGAAATACAAGCCAGAAAGCGGTACCTACCATCTGCAGTGGTAGTTAGATTTTTTGGGTCTTTTAGAAAATTTGTAGCCTTGCCTGTTTCTGGGGACTTTTAACAAACTGGTTACAGTCTGCCTTCAACTTCAGAGTGTTAATGTGCTATTGACCACAATTGCAAAAAGCCATGCAGCTTTCAAAATGTAATAAAACTCAAAGGTTATTTTATCTCATCCTTATACAAATTCAAAATACCATTTAATCTAGGGGAACTGAGTAAAGACAAGAGTAAGACAAGTTAAAACACCAAGTCAGATGTATAAATAATTGTTTCTGGTGTACCTCTTAACTTTGATTTTTTTTTTTTTCTTTTTTTCCCCAGAAATCAAGGGTAGACATAATGGTATTTTTCCCTAAGGAATTGTATTTTTACTTTTAATAGATTATAAAAGAAGCTGTTGAACCAAGTAATATATAGGGAAAGTGAATTACAGAGCTTAAGGGATATCCGAGAAATGAACTTGGGATTTTCAGTCACTGTTAAGGAAAAACCTCTTCCAAAGCTGAGACAGCAAGAATAAATAGCTTAAAAGAAGTTAACAACCTTTAAAAATTGAGCTATTAAGCTTTTTACAAATGAATGTTTATTTTTGTCTTATTTAACTTCACTCTGCAGAAACAGTAATATATATTTAGTAAGGTCTTTACGGATATCTCTGTGCCTTAAAACTAAACTTCTGCATGATAGTCAATATTTTGCCTGTTATCCAAGAAGAACACATTTTCCCTACAGTAACCTACTTATCCTATCAAAGGGATCAACCCGCCGAGCCTGAATCAAATCAAATACTCTTAAGGCTCACTTCTTAGAAGGCTAATAAGTAAAAATGGTGTGTGTGTGGGAAGTCACTGAAGGAACTGGTGAAATATTTGGGAGCTTGAGGAAGCTAGAGATAGCATTTCTTCTGGAGTACTTGAAGGTTCTCAGTAACCATGGGTATCATACACAGTCTTTGCATTGGCGTGCAACCCACTTTTGATTTATCCATGGGTGGATTATCCAGGTTTCTGGATAATTTGTGCTGCAGATGAGCAACACTCATGCTTATGAGACGTGTTGCATCTAAAAGCACTATATTTTCGTATTTTCATTGCACTATCTGCACCTGTCATCTAATGTACATAGGTATCGTGTCATCTGTCTTTTGCTCTACTCTGTGCAAGGGTGTGCTGTCTAACGACCAGTTTTGATGATGAGTTAAGAAACATGGAGCTGGAAGGGAGAAGAAGGGAAGTGGTTTGCTAAGAGAGACATCTGTTAGCATGTTTGTTTGTTTGTTTGTTTGTTTTTACAGCAATTAGTATTATTCAGTACTTCATATTCTTAGGCACAGTGACAATTTATTTAACTTACGGCCATGAGTGCCTGAGACATCTAAATCGTAATGCATGATCTAGAGATTCAAAGAAGAGAAACATGCTATTAGTCAGCACTTGTAAAAAATCTGTACTTTGAGTAAGATTTTCGAATTTTCAAATGGATTTAAAGCCACGACATTCTTTGTACATAAAATTCACTGATAAGTACTTTAGTGAGACTTCAGATTGATGGAAACTGCAATTGGTCCCTAAAAATCTGAAACTAGTAGAAAGATGCAGAAGGCAGTCTGCCCAGTTCAACACTAGCCACTAGGAAACATGTTCCACAAGCAGTACTCTGTGCTGGCGTTGCCCTCTCTTTTGGAAGCAATGCCTCAATTTAGCATTTAAAATCAGTGGATTCTTCTCATCTCAGGTCTTTAGCTGCCACCAGCAACACCCTTAGTACCTGCTAGGTATTTGTAAGAGTAAGCTCACTACTCAAGAAATAACCAGGCACACTTTTGCTAAGAAATCTTAAGGGGGTAAAAAAAAAAAGGGGCAAGGAAAAACTTGATTATTTTATTTTTTTAAAACAGGATTTGAATAGCATGCAGTAAGAGAGGCTTGAGTCTGTCATTGAATGAGGAAAAAGCGAAGTGTTAAGAGATTATCATCCACCTTGTCTGCTGAATGAAGTGGGTTCCTGTTGGAAATCAATCTACAGATGCTGTCAAATGTAAGGGAAGCTACAAAACATTTCTTAACAGAAATATAGGGTATCCATAGTACACAGTAACTGTCCTATGATGCATGACAGCTGGTTTCTGTGAGGCAGTGAACTTGAAGGTGGTATGGAGGACACTGGGAGGCACATGCTTTTGCGGATAGTGTTTGCTGTTTTATAGATATGCAGTACACCATGTAGGGAGACTAGTATGGACATGTCCTTTCAGCTGATAAAAAAACCCTCTAACTGTCAAGAAATGTGTGATAAAATATTTATATGTGCTGTTTCTTGACAATAACACTGTACCTGCTGTTGAAGAGGAGCAGTCTTCAATTTTGTTTTATAGTAAAACTATTTACATTTGTCTTATTTTTGAGGCCGAACAGTGTTTCATATTGCATACTTTCATGCTTCTTTTTTGCAGGGTTTTTTATGCTATGTTTACATAGAGAATAATGTTTACTCTGAATTCTGTAGCTAAGGCTGTTTTGTTATGATGAAATAGACATTTCTTTATACCTAGAAATAATAGTGTGTCTATGATATAGGCAGCCTAAGATTTATAGGGTCCTTAAATACTCATTTTCGTGATTTTAAGTAGTTGGCTTTTCTAAATGAGGTGATAGATAACTGTGTTGTTCACACAGATGTAAGGGAAGGGATCTGGACCAGTGCTTTGCACTTCAGTATAGTTTTTTTACCTTCATTTCACCTGACTGCAAAGATCTCCATGCATTTGAAAAATATGTTTGTGCTATTAACTTGTTTTCTGATATGCCTGCATAAATGCAGAAATTTCAGCAAATGTAAATGCATCACACCATATATAACCTCCCTGATTTTTTTTTTAATGGATAATGCCCTTTTGGCTTTGTCCTTTTTTAGCAAGCAAGTCTCTCAGTTACCAAAGGGGGGAAGTAGAATGTCTCTTATCAGATCTTGATATGTCTTTTTTTTTTTTTTAGTAAACAAATATTATTTATAAGTTTGTAATGGAAACATTTTCTAACGATTTTCAAAGTACAGAAAATGTTTTAAAGCATTTTTATCCATACTTGGGAAACCCGCACCTCTAGGCATCATTGTTACCGTAAGTTGGCAGAAACAAAACTTTCTAAGACTTAATTTAAGTTTAGAAAGCAGGCACTTCTTTATTGTAGCGCTGGACTCACAGGGGATCACTCCACCTAGTGTGCATGCCGAGTTGCTCCACTACAGAAATTACATACAATCAAAACATACATATTCATCATATTTCTGAGAAACAATTAACATATTCATACGATTTCCAATAACTCATTAATATCTGTAAATGTCTGTGACGCATGCGCTTTCAGGTACACTGGTGGTCGTCCAATACCCTCTGGTGGTCATCGATAGTCTTCCTCATTGTGTCTGCTCGTTGAACCTGATCTTTGCGCATGCTCAGCTTGGTTGCAAAATTCCATTCCCCCTTTAATCTTGGAACCTCCAGCAGATTTTCTTGGTTTACTAACCAGGCCTAAAACTTAGCACTTTCTTGACAGGTATATCAAAGCTACATTGCTTAACAGTTAATTTATAATTAAATCATAGATAGATCATACCTAGTTACCATTACACAAATTGTTTATCACAAAATACTTATCATGGTTTTGATTTTCATTGATTGGTCGCTTGATTGTACAATTCTATCAATATCCATACGCGAAATAATCAGTAGTTGTTTCTATTAATATCTATTGATTGGTTCTTGATATTCAAATCAAGATGGGAAGGGTAAGGGGGTTTCCAAGCAGCATCACTGGTGCATAACAAGTTTCCATAGTTACAGGACTCAAACAAAACTTCTCTATTCAATTCTTCATTGTTTCTTCCCATTCCTACTAGTTTCTTGATAGAAAACAGTAACTACCTGGTGAGGCTCCTATGGTTACGAGTTTCAAAACACACAACATTCTAACATTCTATGTCTACTATAATCAAATTTGGTGATGTTACAACATCATTATCAAGATACAGTCCTGTTTTGTAGTATGATATACTGTGATATCAATGGATAGATAGCAGATCAGATACAATAGTTAATAAAAGAACAGGAATCGTATTATACCTTAACCTTGGAAAGCTATTAAACTTTTAGAACACTCTCCAGTTGTCACGGTACTGAAGATACATGTTGGCTGTTTGGGGTTTTTGTTAAATCTCTGTGTGTGCTTGGGATGCTCATATGATCTCTGTAACAGTTCACCTACATGTTAAATAATGGAAAAACTATCACCTGTGGGACTGGAATTCCATTTACTGGAAAAAATCCTGGGGTTTTTTTGCTAAGAGAGCAAGGGAAAATCTTTCTCTTTAGTCATAACATAAAGAAATAATCTTGTCTTTAAGTTGTTGCACTTAACAGAGAGCAACTTTACACACATTTAGGGGTAAATCTTATCTTAAACTGATGAGAGACTGTGTTCCCACAGCTATCCAGTATTCATTGTTCTAAATGCTCCTCATTTACACCTGAGGATCTTGCCAGTAGCGAACACTACTCCTTTAAATGAAGTCACTGATAAAAAGATGGTGAAAAAAAAAACTTGATATCACTTTGAGTTGAATTGGGTCTTCTATTGTCTGCAAAAAAAAATCCTTAATAGTTTTGTTTAAGTGTTATGTATTGTCTTCAAATATAGCTGACAGGTGAGATTTTAAGGAGGTTTAGTTGAGATGGAATGGGGGAAAGTTGAAAGGAGCATTAACAAGGTGTTTCTAAATTGATGGGAAAGAAAAAAAGGTATTTTGGTATTTCTTTGTGCTAATCATTTAATGACTCAGTAGTGGGGTTTCATAGTTTGCAAAAGCACTGTTCTCTGTCTTCCTAACAACTATGGTAATTTTTTGTTCGTGCTTCTTTCAAGCTGAGGAGGCAAGGAGGTTAAAACAGGACTTCATAAAGGAAGTTTGTAGCTAATGCAGAGGTTACGTATTACCGGTGTTACCCTCTGTAACACCAATTTTCCTTAGAGTCTCTTCAACCAAGTAATGATTTAGCCCAGCGTTGCTTCATTTAGATCATTAGGTAGCAGACTGAAATGTTTTCCTTCTATTTAAAAAGAAGCAAACAACACAACAAAGTACAAAATGTTGATCATAAAATAATGAGGAAAAATCATTCATCCTGATCTTTCTCTGATATAATTCTCTTCTGGGAGCTCATTGCAAGAAGACTTTTAAAAACTTTTCTGTCTGAGCTAACTTGGCAAGTCTTGTTGAATACGGCAGGCTGTAGTTTTATAAACACTTAAACTGGTAGCACTGCCAGAAAAAGAAGTAATCCTACTACCCATTCCCATTTCAAGCTGTTGTTTCCTCTGTGTTGGCAGATGTTTTCTGCAGCTGAGGTTAGAGAACTGGTTTTGATTAATACTATTATATTTCTTTGCCAGGTTGGTTTCCACGTAGATGAGTTTCCTGATCAGGTTCTTCACCTGGCTGCAGAAACAATTCTGCCAGCTTAAGGGAATAGCAGCACAAAGACCAGAATAAAGCTCTAAATTGAAGGTATTTTTGTTTAGTGGCAAGTCTGGTTAGTTGCTATAGGACTTTATGAATCCACAAATTACAGCTGGATGACTAACAGAGGCTATGTGTAAATTGCTTTGGTGGGTGCAGATCATCGCGTGACTCTATGGGCGAGCAGCGCACCCTGGTTTATGTTGGATAGGTCGTGCCTGTTCTGCACACTGATCCCAGTGCTCTACAGCACCAAAGGTAACTCACAGATGCCCCTGTGTTGTACATACAGGCTTCTCCAGTGTGAACCTGTCTGCCTCTGTCACTGTCCTAAGTGACCACAGCATCACACTTGAGAGCAAGGACCATAGCTGCTGCCTAGCTGCTCCTTGGCACTAATTGCACAACTGTGTTACATACTGCTGCTAGTGAAATCTGCTGGGGACAGCAGGCTTCGGGCTGTCACAACCCTACAGGATAAACTGAAGTGATCAACAGCACAGAGTGGCATGTACGTCAGACACTGAGAGTGAGACTGTGAGGAAATGGTGATGACACCAAGCTGTGTGGAGCAGTTGACATGCTGGAGGGAAGGGATACCATCCAGAGGGACCTGGACAGGCTTGAGAGGTGGCCTGTGTGAGTCTCATGAAGTTCAACAAGGCCAAGTGCAGGGTCCTGCACTTGGGTCAGGGCAATCCCAAGCACAAATACAGACTGGGTGGAGAATGGCCTGAGAGCAGCCCTGAGGAGAAGGACTTGGGGGTGTTGGTGGATGAGAAGCTTAACGTGAGCCAGCAATGTGTGCTCACAGCCCAGAAAGCCGACTGCATCCTGGGGAAAAGTTTAATATGAAACAAAGTTGAAAAGATCATATTTTCAGTCTGGGTATTGCTGATTTGAAAGGAAGGAAAATTTTAACAAATGTGGGAAGTGACCTGTATACTATAACATGTGTGTTTTGAAAGAAATATCTGTTGAGGACGTTACTAGAGTACACAGGATTTTGTGGATTTATCTTACTTAAGAGCAAGGATGTAAGCTGTATTAGCATATAAAAGCAGCTGAAATATTAGCCAGTCTTAGCCCATCACAACACAGTATATGATTTTCTGTGTCCCAGTGACCTGGACAGTACAAATGAGCTGCCTGAGGGACAATGTCAGGGCCCTGGTGGCACTAATAGACCTTAGTGTCCCTGCCCAGCCCCACCTGGGACCCCCTCCCACCCCTGCCCAAGGCCCCAGACCCCATTTCAGCCCAGCCTGAGGCCATCAGTCCCTGCCCCAGTTGACCCTGCAGCAGTGCCGATCTTCTGTAGCTCTGCCAATGTCCTGTCCTCTCCCCACGGAGGTGCCCCAGGTCTGGCACTGGGGCTGTCCCTGGCTCCCACCCACTCACCCAACCTGCCCTGCTCCCCCATGGGATGTTCCCGCTGTCCCCAGGGAGCGGCTGGCCAGCCGGCATGGTGCCCTGCCATTTGGCACTTTTCAGGGCCCAGGTGTGGAGTATGAAGCACCACATCTCAATTGTCGAGACAGGTGACCCAGTTAAGAAGAAGGGGCAAATAAAAGTGAAGTCATTAAGAGAAGCGAGAGCGAGGCGGCGCATTTTCTGGCAGGATTTAGAAACATTATAATGAGGCAAGGAGTAAATGGTTCAGTGAGAAAGCTCAGCACAGAGCAAACCCTCATGGCTGGAACGCAGCTATCAGTAAGAGGACAGAGCTGTCACTGTTGCCTTGAGAGGAAAAGAAACTAGAAAGCAGCTCACAGGCTTACAGCACATGCTGATGCCAGGCTCCCAAGGTGTGAGAGGGTGGCAGTGAACATGGTTGGTCAAGGGTCTTTCCTGCCTTCCTCGCACCATGGTCCACGCTGGACCCACTGTTGCTCTTGAGGGCGGACCTAAAAATCATAGAGTTTGTCAGTGGCTGCTGATGTGAAGGGGATGTAAAGTTACATGAAACATGAAGGCTACATAAAGACTTTGAATTATATTGTAAGGAGAATACAGATAGTGTTGCAAGGGAGATATAGAAAAAGTTGCAAAGGTGAATGTTTGGTTGTGGTTACATATTTATAACTGAATCCATTTTCAAAGCCAACAGAACAGGTGTTTAATATTTAGTTGTGGTTCTTCAAAGCCTCCAGGCTGTCTTTCGTTTCCTCCTTTAAGGAAGCTAGAAAGATTTTGAACTCCATTATCAATATTTTTTGCACCTTCCTATGCTCAGGACAAGTGTCCTTGAAAGGGCAGCAGTTTTGGATTTGCTGATTGTCATGTAGACAAGGATGTTTTCAAAATAAAGCCACACAATCCATTTGTAAATCTTCCTGAATATATGAAAGTCTAATCAGGCTGACTCAGACAGCCAAACTATGGCATATCTCATTTGAATTCTCTCTTCCCCCAGGCCTTGTCTACAAGAAATATGCATACATTGTATTGTAAGTAGAAAACATGAATGATAACAATACTCAGCCCTGGTGGAGTTCTGAATACATTTTAGTTTTAAATGCATCTGAGCATTTACCTTTTTACGTATACTGGATGTAGCTGTAACAGCCCTATATAATGCCCTTTTTTGTCACCAACAATATAGTCCTGAAGCAACACAACCTTCCACTGTCCCATTTTTCCTCAGTGTTAGTAGTTGATGGTATTTTCTGCAGTAAATTACATGTTTATTGATTTGGTAGATGAACAGTGGTCTTGCATACCCTATCTGTGTGAGTAGTTCCTCCTTACAGGAAGTGTCCTATTGAGTACAGATATATTGTTTGCATGGGTATGGTTTGTGGGTCTCCTCTCCTTTCTAAGAAATCTCTTATTTTATTCAAATAATAATTTGCTCATGATTATGTATACTGAACTGCTGGCTGGTTTTGATTTTCAACATTACCTTTTGTAGTCTATATCTAAACAGTGACCACTTCTTGCATCGTTGAAAACAGTGCTCTTCATGGCTGTCTCTCTTACAGTACCTATTTGAAATGTCTTTCTTCGCAATGACAAGCGTTTGAGGAAAAACTTTGCTACACAGGTAAGCAGCAAGTTCAGTGTTTCTGAGCAGTATAGGTAAAATGAAGGTCTACCACCCTCAGGGTAAGGGTCAAAGTAGCTTGTGTGATGCCATTGCTGGCAGCAGCAAAGGTCTTTTCTGTGGTCATGGTTTGGTGGAAATAATGGGAGGCCTGTAGTAGGTTGCTTGGGCTCTGGAGAAGAGAGGGTGGGAAAAGCAATCCTAGTAGGGCTGTGAAAGTCTGTAGAAAAAGAAGTTCCTTTCTTCCACTGTAGTTTGAGGGCTGCAACCTGCTTCTAGAGGGACTTCATGGTGGCCATCATTATACTTCGTTGGTCCATGATCTTTGATTATAGATGGCCATACTCTGCAAAGCAGGTTGCAGATACAGGTTCTTCTCTCCCAGTCCCTTCCCCTTAACTATCTCCATGATTTAGAGACCCTGTTATCTCTTCACATCCTAATGTAGGGTCTGAATGTGCGTCGACATTGCGTTCTGCCCCACTTCCATCTCACTTGTGCTAAAAGTCCTAATCCAGTTGAAGACGGGGGAGGAAGGACAAAGATGAATTAGCACACACAACAACTCCCACCTCCCTCTCCTATGCCAGAAATGGGAGGAGCAGCTGAAGGCAGACTGCCTTCCCCTTCCTCTACCCTGCTGTTCTTTAGTGAGCTCATGCTTTCCACACAGGCAGTAAGTCACAGCTGCCCTATATAGGCAATTACCTGGAAGGCATTTACCTAGAAGGAACCCTCATAACATCTGTGTTGTATTGGGTTTGCATGGCAAGGTTTTGGTAGTGGGGAGGTTACAGGGGTGGCTTCTGTGAGAAGCTGCTAGAAGCTTCCCCATGTCTGATAGAGCTAATGCCAGCTGGCTCCAAGATGGACCCACCCCTGGCCAAGGCCGAGCCCATCAGCGATGGTGGTAGCACCTCTGTGATAACATAGTTAAGAAGGGGCAGGGGGGGAAATGCGCAATAGCAGCTGGAGGAGAGGAGTGAGAATATGTGAGTGGAACAACTCTGCAAAGACCTAGGTCAGTGAAGAAGGAGGAGGAGGAGGTGCTCCAGGTGCAGGAGCAGACATTCCCTGTGGTGAAGACCACGGTGAGGCAGGCTGTCCCCCTGCAGCCCATGGAGGTTAACGGTGGAGCAGATATCCACCTGCAGTGCATGGAGCAGGTGGATGCCTGAAGGAGGCTGTCACCCCATGGAGAGCCCACGCTGGAGCAGGCTCGTGGCGGGACCTGTGACCCTGTGGAGAGAGGAGCCCACGCTGGAGCAGGTTTGCTGGCAGGACTTGTGACCCTGTGGGGGACCCACTCTGCAGCAGTCTGTTCCTGAAGGACTCCACCCCATGGAAAGGACGTGGGAAGGACCCACTCTGGAGCAGTTCATGGAGAACTGCAGCCTGTGGGAAGCACCCACGTTGGAGAAGTTCATGGAGGACTCTCTCCTGTGGGAGGGACCTCACGCTGGAGCAGGGGAAGAGTGTGAAGAGGAAGGAATGGCAGAAGCAACGTATGATAAACTGACCACAACCACCATTCCTCGTCCCCCTGTGCCACTTGGGGGGAGGAGGTAGAGAAATCAGGAGTGAAGTTGAGCTCAGGAAGAGGAGAGGGGTGGGGACTGAATGTGTTTCAAGATCTAGTTGAGTCTGTTTTGCCTGTTACAGTAATTGGTGAATGATCTCTCCCTGTCCTTATCTTGACCCATGAGCCTTTCATTATATTTTCTCTCCCTGTCCAGCCGAGGAGAGGGAGTCACAGGGTGGCTTGGTGGGCACCTGGCATCTGTCCAGGGTAAACCCACCACACACATCATCACTATTGTGCTCTGTGATTGTTGTGTACCACTTGTTGTCACTGTGGGCCTTTTTTCCCCTTTACTGAGCATTGCTTTTTTTCTAAATTCATTAACATAAAGTTGTTTCTTAATTTTGCATATTATGTGATAGCAAGGAGCCAAGAAATAGTCATGAATGAAAAAAATAATAATTTAATTTATGGCTTTGTCAGACACATCGCTGTGGTCAGTGTATTTTGCACTAGTATGGTTGGGTGACGGCTGAGGTGCATATTTTATATCTCTTTTGGAGCTTGGGTTTTTTTTTGTGTTTCATTACACTGACTTTACAAGTCAGTCTGTTGCTCTTTCTCTTATTCAAAAGTCCTCCTACTTGCCCTCCCAAAGAATGGGGAGATATTTGACATCTCTAGAATATTTACGGGATGGGAAAACATTGATGCTAAATTTAGTAAGATATGTGTTTTGTTATCTTGGCAAGTAGAAGTCATTTGAGTACTCCTTTGCTAACTTCTCTGCTTGTTTGTCTCTCTTAGCAGGGAGATACCATTGCAAATTTCCATTATAGAGAAGAGATGACAGGAAGTTTGACATGCTATCATTATGTAAAAGAATACCAACTCATGCCTTCTTACTGGCAATTACTGTACTCCTAAGAGTAACCTTTTCCTTACCATCAGAGATGTTTAAACCAGATGCAAAATACGAGGGAGTTTATATCATATACTCTCATAAAATGTGCTTTATCATCTTTCTTAAAAACGTCATTGACTAACTGAATCTTTCCACTGCAGTGAGCTCATTTAATACCAGCCAGGGATAAAGCCTGATACTATGTCTTTGCTTTTCTTGGTTTGCAGCCATTGCATTTGTATTCTTGTCTTAATAAACGTGAGCTACACTATGAATAGGCTTCATCTGAATTAAAGATAATTAAGATAAGGTTGGCTGCAAAATCTGTCACCTTTTTCTCCATCCGTCATCCATAGCAATGAGACCACTTTTGCTGCATAGTAGATACGACGTAATTCCATTGCCTCTCCCCAAGAGAGGAGAGTTGCTTTTTTGGTAGCTGAGCTATTTGAAGATTCATTACAGTGTGTATAAATAATGAGTATCAGCAATGAGACAAATGATAAAACTTAAGAGTTCTTTGGGGGGAAAAAAAAGCATTTTTGGAAAATAACTTTGAAATAAATGTTAAAATGAGGACTCTAAGAGGATCAACATATAAGGGGGCTACATTTAATGTCTGGATTACTTGAAACTGCAATTTGCTTTTGTCAGAATCAAATATTCCAAGAAAATTGTACTCAGAGCTATTGTACGAGATATTTTTTAAGTCCTCGTGATTCAAGTATAGAAAAAATGTCAGGAAACATTATGATTTGTTCTCATCTTTTATTTTATTTTTCAAAATCCAAGATAATAAAGCCCTCATTTCACATCTAGAAATACTTGAAATAATATGCTCTTCAGGGGGCAAACAGACTGAACAGCAGTTAAGCTATTATTGTCACTAAACCAAATAATAGGCTTTAATAAAAAGCCTCTTCTTAGCTGTATTGTCCATTATTAACATGACTACATCAGTCCTGTAATATTCTTATTTCTAAAGGACTCTTGATGTTGCTTTTTCCTCAAGAGAGAGTGGTAATCTATACGTTAGTAGCTGATGCATGTGGCAGACTGACCCACCAGTTGTGCCTGTCCGCAGAAAGCTGCGTTTTCTACAGCCAGCTGCTTTTTGTGACACCAGAAGGAAGACGTCTCCGACAGCTGATGCACTTTGGTCACCTGAGTTTGGTCAGTCATCCCTGTGTGAAGTGCATGGCAACTTTCATAACCTTGCTGAAAATATTGTGTACAATGCACTTGGGATTGCAAATGCTTTGAATTTTCTGTGCATTCGTGAAGATTAAAGGAGATTGTAATACTAACCAAGGGGATCATTACTGCTGGGGGTCTGTCTGTGTTGAACCATGGCTGAAATATATAGCTAATATTTTGAAGGCAAAACCTTTCATTTTGTTTAACGTTGCTGTTTCCACACATACCTGTAACGAGGAGGCCAGGACTTTGGGTGTTATAGCATAGAGCCCACTGATTCTCTCCCTCTCTGAGTTCAGCATCCTGCAGATCAGAAAACTTCCAGAGTTTGTGCTCAAGTGCCCAATAGCTTCTTTAAACTGAAATATTTAATCTTTATAGCCGGAAGAGAACTGAACACAAGAGAAAGGCATTTTAGCGCAATAAAAGAGCTACATGCCTTTCTTACCCTAAGGCCTTTGCCCTGTGGTACGGAGTCACAGAAGCTTTGCTTCTTCAGATCCTACAGTAGAATCAATGCTCTTTATTCTCTGTGGAATTTCTTTAGGGAGATTATTTTCGTCTGTCTTCATTTTTTAACTGTTGCCGGTCTTTTGGATCACTTTGCTCCCAGATTGGCAAAATCAGCTGTCTCAAAATTGCTCATAGTCTGTCACAGCCTGGAGATTATTACCTATATTACTCCACTGTCAGGGCTTGATCTTATTTCAGTAGTTACTACTTTCTCCCTAGGAGTTATCTGCAGCTAGATCTTTCTGCAGACCTGTCCTCTCAAAACTACTGAAGTGACAATAACCTCTGAAACTGACGAAGACGGTGTTGGGAGGAATAAACAAGAGTTAGTACAGGAGTGAATACTAATCTCTTAGTCATCAGACCTACCATTTCCAGAAAAGAAATGTATTTAGTCATGTCTTGAAAGCAGTGTCTTCTAATGTAAGCACAAAGCTTTTTCAATGATCCTCCACTGTTTAGCAGGAGGCTGCTTGTTTGAAGCCAATGAATAGTTTAAATCAGCTTTCTCTCCATTCTGTCATTAATTAAATGAACATACAAATATATTAAACTTTCTGACTACCTTATATAACACAATATCACAATAACCGATATTTTAAAATTAACTTCATGTCCTTTGCAGCCTATGCAAACTTCAAGGTTATTGACTAATCTGGTTCTTACTGTGTTACGTGTTAGCTGAGTGCCAGTGAGAAAGGACTTCTCAGAGGTTCCATTATGTTTTGATAAACACCCTGTCTCAAGGCAAGGTGTTTCTTCCAGAATGCTATTTATGATATTTTTTCCCTTAAGGAAATATCCCATAATAAACTGCTGAAAAATGTTATATTTTTGCAGCAAATGTGAAATTTTCAAAGTCATTGGCAGTGCGCCTCATCAGTCCACATGCAGGTTTGAAAGCCACAAGAGGGTTTTGTGTAGGGAATATGTTTCCTACTAATGCAAATTTCACTAGTCCAAATGCAAGAAAAATTTCCATAGTTGCTAGTTTTTTATGTATCGTACTGTACCAGCACTGAGCTGCATGACTGGAAGAAAAAAAATGTTTGGTTGTTGTTGTTTTTTCTTGTGGAGTAATAGATCTAGTGTATTAAGGAAAATGGACCCAGGACTTGGATCTGAAGTTGAGAATGAACAATGTGGTCACAACTTTTCAGTCATCATCTTAGAGGCCAAAACTGTAAGTGGACAAGCTAGGGCTTGTGTCTTCATCAGTTGCTAACTGTGTTGTGGCTATTCCTGCTAGCTTTTGGCTGGCTTTAAGGAGCATGTTTCCAATACACAAGGTATTATGCGGGAAATGGCCATTTCATCGTCTGAAATTGTGGTGGTCATTTTTCTACCTGGAAATATCTAATCAGATGACCAGCTATGTACCTACACAGAGATTAAGCGATAATATAATCATGACATGAAATGTATTAAATGCTGTTTTCTTTCTATTTGTCCTGTCCTGGAAGGTTTAAAGACAAGATTTTTAATGTACGATTGCCAATTTTCTGGGTACTCATTTGATAGAAAGTATCCGCAGCCTAGCTCACAGCTGAGTCCTTTGCCTGTATAGTAAAGTGTATAGATTTATGGGTTACATTATATTGTCTCTTAACAGAGAAAAGTTATTTTCCCCCGTCTGAAAAACAAGCACATTTATTTTAGAAAGCTCAGAGTCTCTCACTTCATATCCTCAGTATAACCGTGCTTTAACTGCCCTTATGAAATAGGATCTTCCCTCAAACATCACGGGAATTTCCCAAGTAAACTTTTAATTTCATTAATTAACCAAACAAAAGCAAATCCACTGGTTGAAGAAGAACAGCCATTTTCTGTAGCTTTTCCCACAACTGCTCTGGGAACAGATGTAAAGAATGATTTAAGTATCCCATTACTATAATTCATTTTTTTCTATTACTTAACACTTTTCTGTAATACTTTGTACTGATAATCATGTTACTTCATTAAAGAAAGGTTCAGCTTATTTCTTTCAGAGGGTTGGTAAGGTATTTAGAGCAAATCAATTTTGTGCTGTTAGCACTGGGGTGGAAGGATTTGCTATAACGAGTACCTCCCATGGCAACTCCTGTACCATAGCATAAAGTAGGTGGGCTAATCTCTAAAATACAAAACACTTCCTTCAAGAAGCCACACAGCAATGCATGAAGGAGACCCTTTTCATCCTTGCAGAGGGATGGTGGAAAGGAATGTTACGAGCTCAGGATGAAGTTATGATTGTAATGTGCTGTCCCAGACATCAAGGTTTTTCTGGCTCCCAGTGGATGCTTTACTTACTGAAGGCCCCTGTGACACAGCAAAGTGGGTGCTACGTGGGGTTTTTTAGGGCAGATCATCAGGGGTGCTTTGCATACGGTGGGGTATCTGTGGCTATGGCATATCAGCCTTTCACACTGGAGAGACTTCTTCCAAACTTCTCCCTTCTAGGAGGCAAAAATTATATGATAATTTTTACTTCTCTCCCTGCCAGAGGGCCAGGTGACAATCTGCAGGCACACATGAGCATGCTACAAGAATAGCAGTAGAACTTGACCCTCTTTTTCCCTCTGCAGGGAAGATGGACATAGAGTGAGACGGTGTCTTTCCACATATTACAGCCACATCTTTTATGCTAGCCCTATTTTATTGCATTTTTAAAGGGAATGTCAGAGGGATTACATAACAAGAGAACAGATGGTAAAAGTTCCAGTAATAGAGCAACAACGCACATAATTAGGTGTTTCTGGATTTAGGGTGAACCATCCACATGCAAGCTGAAAATTGGAAGTAAGTGCAAATGGCAGCAAGAACTTTACCAGATCCCAGTGCAGGCAGGTGGGCTTCGATGTCCTAACGGCAGCGGGTGTTACTGAGGGGAGGTTCTGCCCACAGTATTTAAAATGTAATTAGTTTGGTTTATGATGGAATTAAGGAGAGGGCGCTGTAGGCAGAAAGAGAGAGGGAGCGGACATGTTATTAATACCCTAAAGGTGAAAAAGCATTTAAATTGCCTCACTTCCTTTAGCATTCGCTGTTCTAGAATATGGGGAACCACCAAGAGACGGTGGCTTGCTGAAGTCTGTCAGACAGCCTGAATCCTCAGCCACGAGGTGCTTTTCAGAGGCTGTCCAAGTTCTTCCATTCAGCCAGAAATTCCCATACGGCCCATAAAGTCTATACAGTCTCCCAACCTGTGCACTGATGGCACATCACATTCTCATGAGACTAGAACTGCAGGCATTATGTGGCTACTAGCCGCTGTTAGTTGCAATGTTAAAGCTCTAAATTCTATGAAATCTTAGATACAATTCTGACCGTACCAAGTACAAGCTTGCAAACCCTATTCAAATTATATTTGCAGTGCTGTGAGACCTACAGGCTCCATAGGTGTAGCCAGAAGACTATGTAGATATTTGCCAAATAACTAGTGTTCAGCTGCATACTGAAGAACTGGAAGTGGTCTTCTGCCAAAGATGATTTGGAAGCCAACCGATCAATAAATGGTGCTCGGGTAAACACTTGTACCTAGTCATTTATTCCCTTCAAACGTTGACAATAAGAAACCTTCTAATAATTACTCAATGTCATAGCCTCCAGGAAAGAAAACAATGGGCTGAGTTCATCCCTGGTGTAACCGTAGTTAAATTTGCCTTTTGCAGTTATTTAAAACGTCTTTTAGGGAACAGAAAATTGGGTCTGGCATTGCATTTGTTCAAGGACTATGTATGAGTAAGCCTTTATTTCTATCTGTCCTCTAAAGCTTCCTGAAAAATTGGCATGGAGTATCAGGGGTGTTAAATCATTAAATGTATTTCTAAGCACATTACATCTATTTCTATAAACTTTCCCCAATTCCTGTTTGTTTGTTTTTAATTTGAGTCCAAATTGAGATCCGGAATTTAATTTCTGGATCTCTGTTTCTTTCAGCAAATAATGATACTGAAGTTATGCTGGGAAACGAGTTGCGGTTTTATCAAAGCAATTTTGCCTGCATCTAAACCCATGTTAACTAGAGCTTTGAAAAACACTTCTGGCAGGTCATTTACCTTTAGTCTGTCAGAATTTTGTTCAAAAATATGTTGTGGTGTTTTTGCTTGTTCGTTAACCAAAATTGTTTGACTCATTTTTTCAAATTCATGACAAATCAAGGGTCACTTGAAAGCTGCTTGTTTCAGTGGCATCTTTGATTGCCTTCTATGATGTGTATTAAGAAGCCCAGGTCAGTTTTGCATTATTTTTGTTCTCCTAGTGGGCTATTGAAAATTCTGTGGAAAAGTGGAAGAAAATGAGATTTCAAGGGAGCAAAATGAATCCTGATTTCAGCATGTGTTCCTAAAATACTTCTGATGTTTTTCACAACTTGCTGGTAATAAACACCACTAGTACAATCACTCCTGGAATATGAGAGAAAGAAAAGAAAATTCAAAGTTTCCATCCAGGCACATATAAATAGAAATTCAATCCTAACCAATGTCACTTAGTGCTTGATAATCCTTGTCCAGGCTGATAAGACCACTGGGCCTTCAATCTTTTTATTTTATTGATATACTGTATTTAAGCCCTATTTCTTTCCTTTAGTCAGCTAAACGGATTATGAAGAATATGTTATAAGAACATATCATTACCTACTCTTTGTAGGTACTGAAAAAAGATATAAAAGGAATATGAAGCTGGACAAATATATTTATTCTGAAAATCAGGATTTTGACATGGCCAATACACACTGGGAAGGATGAACTTTTAAATACACAACAGTGAAACAGCAATTCCTTTTCAGATCAATGCAATACTCAGCGATGACAGTGGTAGTCTTTGCATTGATTCCAATATTCAGTGAGTTCAATCTCCTCAGGAATGCTTTTTTTTAAACTCCTAAAGGTGTCCTCCTGACACGTCTTCCCTGAACAGATTTTGTGCTGTCTTTAAAGTGTGTTATGGCTATCTGAACTTGGGATGGTATTTGAAATTCTGCTGATAGTTTGGGGGGTTTTGTTGTTTTGGTTTTGTTTCAATCTTGACATACTTCTGTGTGTTATTTTACTCCTCATTGATAAACTCATTTCCTTAAAAAAAGTTTTAACCTTTTTTTTGAGACTCTAGCTTTTCCATTATTATCATATGCATATAGACAAGAGTTGGTCTGAATCACTGAAGATACACTGGAAATGTATTTAAAGGCAATAAAGAGCTGAGATTAGCGAGGCCATAAATAATTACATCTTGAGTTTACTGAAAAGGGGCATGTTTTATGTAATCACAGATAAAGAGAATGGTTTACTCACGTTTTGTTAACAAGTTCTCCACTGAATGGAAATGAAAATTGACATCAATAGGAAAAAAAAAATTCCATAAATCTTTTCTAGAACATTTTTCTAGAAAGCTATTTCTGATGTTTGAGTACAGTGTCAAATGTTGATTGCTATTGCATACTTTGTAAAACATTTGAAATTCGTATTACAATCTGACAAAGCCACCTCTTTAAACCAACCATTTTGTGCTACTAGGGGAATGTCTTTTGAGCACCTTGTTAGAAATCTTAGGATGTTGTTTAATAGTCTTTAAAGGAATAAGCCTTCAGTCCTGACCCTCCACAATTCCAATCAACACCCTTGTGCCTTCTCCCTCAGTGCACCAAAAATGACCCGTATATCCATCAGTTTGGTCACTCTGTAGTATCGGACCAAAACCTATGAGAAGTAGATTTCAATGTACCTTTGTATTAACAATTTCTGCCGTCACATAGGCAAATGTCCTGGCCAGCTATGGGTGTAGATACTCAACTTGTAATTTTGTGAGAACAGAAGTCAGGCTTCTGTCATTGTTTGGTCCTCCAATGTTCTCTGTAAAGCCCAAGCAAGGAGAGGAATGAGCCATGTGGGAGACCTCGCACCTACAGCTCCACCTCTTCATGCTGAATTGGATCAGGATAAGAAAAGTACTTGCTTCTCTTTGGACAAAAAAAGCTGAAGGCCAGTCCATTTCTCTCCTTCACATGCTGGTGCCATAGGGTAGATGAGAACATTGAGCACTTCTCATGGGGGAAATCAAGAAGGCCCATGTATGCGTGCTGTGGACTGGGGTGTGTGCCGGGAGCAAGCAGACATGAAAACACATGGACA
The DNA here is from genome assembly GCA_003993805.1 of Himantopus leucocephalus. Classification (NCBI taxonomy): domain Eukaryota; kingdom Metazoa; phylum Chordata; class Aves; order Charadriiformes; family Recurvirostridae; genus Himantopus; species Himantopus leucocephalus. Next base: position 86,046,397 of record RSEF01000001.1, on the reverse strand, counting down.
ACTGAAACTTCCTCCAACGGGCAAAAGAAACCTGCGCACGTGGAGTATCTCCACACAGAAGTTGGTTTGGTTTTGATTTATTGATTTATTTAATATTAATTTATGTTGAAATAGTTTTTAACTCCTCAAACAAGGCTTATTCCTTGGGGTATGACAGTAGTAACTGGCAGAAGACACGACGGTGTCAATGTAACTGTATCTGTAGTAGGGACAGTAGCCTGGTAATTACATTTGTGGAAGCACTCTTCCTATTGAAATATTTAAGCCAGTATAAAATTGGCGTGTGTTGGTATAACTTAGATGGTTCTGTTGAAACAGCTGGATAAGGGGAAGCCAGGGGCAAAGCTTCACTCTAACTGTTCCGCAGGCTGCAGTGGTTGTTACAGCCCCCAGCAGCTGTAGCACGCAGGCAAGGGCAGCAGTCGAGGGACGGGGTGTGGGATCAGGTGTGCCCAACAGAGGGAAAAGAGGTTCCACACGGGGCTGACAGAGCTTTCTCCACCTGAGTAGCATCACCTGTCTGGGAAGAAGAACTCAAAACTAAGACAGAGACAGAAGGGATCAAGATGCCAACTGCTGTTCCTCTTACGAAGTTTCAGTAGATGGAAATGAGCGATGATTTGACAGGACTCCAATCAAGAATGGCGGAAAGAAAAGGAATCTCTCTGACCCTTTTATCCAATCCCTGCAATAGATTCAAATGAGGGTGTGTGTATATATATCTACACATATATGTATGCATATATCTTTTTGTATATGTGTCTTTACCAATACAGTTTTTCAATTGCTTATGGTTTACCAGACATGCTGTAATGCCTCGCAAGTTACTGTTATGGTGTACCTCATTAAAGAAAAACCTAGTCAATTTTAAAAATGTGTTATTACCCAGTATATTATAGGGACTTCTGTGGAGCAGTGACACTCCATTGCATACATATGTGTTTCAGTAACTTAAGAAATTGGACTATTTACTAAATGGAACATATATATATAAGATTTCTGCTACTAGTCTTTCTGCATGTTGGATGAATTGCTAAAACATGAAATATAAAAGACAAGGTGGGATAAAACAGAAGTCTGCGCATACACTCCACCTTTAAATATATAGTCTATGCTAAAATACTATGAAATATCTTTGAAGACTGTAATTATTTTGCATCTATTATTTTCAAATACTGAGCCTTTTGATAGGATAAGATTAACTAGCTCTTGATGGTGTCACTGGCGCTTGAGATATCCCTGCATACTTTCTCCACTTGAAAGCACTGTGTATCTGTGTCCCATTCTGTGGCACTGTGGAGGGCTTCTCCTAAAAAGAAAATGGATGTCTCTTAAAAGAAAAAGTCACTGTTGTGGAACAACAACCAAATCAATTTCTGAGAATTAAGAAGCATATCAAAAACCATGTAGCTCTCAGCTTAAATTGTTCAGCACAGTCTTACATTCTTCCAAGCAGTTCAGAAGGGAGCCATTTCCTCCTTGTTTTCTAAGTCGAAGCCCCTAAAGATTGGGTAATGGATGAGAATAAAAACATTTTGATGATAAGAGGTTTACAATGGGATCATTGTCGGGTTTGTACCTCGAGGGCTCTACTGGGGGCCATTGTCATGCCTCTTTCCTTTCTGCGAACAGTGGATCCTGGTTCTCACTGAGGTATAGTGAGAGATCAGTGTAGCTACCCAAGAGCTAGCAGTGGCTCATCTTTCTTGTCAGCCTCCCTGTACTCACTGTGACAAAGTGAAAGGCTTTGGAAAAACCAGACTCATTCAGTGTAATTGAACTAAATGGATAATAGGACACTTATTAGAGCATTAAACAGAAGAATACTCTTTGCCGGCTTTTGCAAAGACTACAGCTCTTTGTCATTTTATAATAGACATTCACTTAGGAGTCTATTCTTTTTTGTGTGCATTGGGATTTTTAAGATCTCTAACTGCCATCAATATTAATGGGAGTTGTGCAAGTAAACCCTGTGAATTCAGAAAAATAAAAAGTGAGACCTTTGTGTTTCTAGGAAAAATGCGACCAAAAGCCTAGAATAACGTGGAGTCTGTAATTGTTTGTTTCTATTACAGGTCTATCTTGGAGGTGAAAAATAACTCAAATTATAAATAAAAGCCAACCACGTAAGGACAAATTCTACAGTCCCAACTTAGCCTAGGTGGTAACTTGCCCTTCAGACAATATAAGTCTGTCCAGTTATCTCAGCTTTCACGGAATAAGAGGGAACTCAGAATAAAGCAGTCTAGCTCAGTATGATCCTTCTACTTCCCAGTCTGAAACCTTCATATACATTTCTTATCCTCTTGCTCTATTGACATCTCTCAGAAAGATACTTCTTGACATGAGGAATCGGGTGCGCGTTTTTATCCAATGTTATGATTTGAAAATACTGGCAATGCTGGTAATTTCATCTTTCCAGTCCAGCTCTGCTTGGTATCCAATAATACTCGGTTTACAGCTTATTGGTGTATTTTATCCTCAAAATGCTTTGTAAATGTTAAACCAGCTTCTCTTGTCATTTAATCAATGCATTGGCATAACCCAGAGCTAGGTGTGAAACCATTAGACTTCACAGCACTTGTAAATTAGGTGAAACCAGGAACAGCTGATTACTCTTTAGCATTTATCTTATGGAGAAAGTATTTTAGCTGGACGCTGCTGTTAATGTCAAAACTGACATGATGAGACCCAACTTGCAGTATAAGAATCCCAGCTTCTAGTGTTTTTCCACCCTGCCATTCCTCTTGTTTTACAGCCTGGCCTTGAACACTTTCTGGACTTGCTTTAGTCCAGAAAGTGAGTGGAAGTCGGGAGCAGAATTAACATTCAGTTACCACTGCTGCCTTTCACTGAAGCATCTTTCAGAGTAACTTGTTTCTTGTGAACCCAGCTGGCAATTAAAATGAAAGTATTGGAGTGAAGAAGGAACCAGAGAGAAAGGACAGGTAGTGCAGTTCTACATTCTCTTTTTATTAATACATGGAAAAACAGAGAGATTTGCCTGGTATAGAGTGCAGCCTGACTCTGTTTTGGCTCCTCACTTAGTTGCTGCAGTAGCTGAAGAAACGTCCTGTTTGTCCTTCATGGTTTCCTTATTAAGTTGGTATAGTGCTTCGTGCATTTGCTCATCACTTATAAAAAAGCAGGAATTTTTCCCCCAAGGTATTTTACCGAATGGAGGAGTACACACCTGCTCACAGCTGCAGTGAAATTCTAGTCCTTTGGGGTCACCTGTGGCTGTGCGAATGGTAAGAATAAAACTGGTTTTCTTCACACAGTGAGTTAGTTGTGATTGTTGTTTTTTTTTTTTTACACCTGTCTCAAATAAGCAAGCCCTGCTTTTGAAAAAATAGATTGCTTAGGGAAGCAGCTAAATACACAGTTAATAGGCCCAATTCCCATCTCATTTACCTTTATGTAATCAGAAACAAACTCATCTAATGCAGAATAGAGTTACATCAAAGCAGAACCAACCTGGTAGGAGAAATCAGCCCATTGCATTTGGGGACCCTCTGTTATGTTTCCTTAAAGATAGGACGTTGCCTAATATAACTGCTACTATGTAACTGAAAATTATGCTTTAGGAAGACTTTCAGCGACGTGGCTGTTCCTTTTGATTTACCGGTTATTTGCACCGAGGTCTTCTGAATGCCTGAAATAACCCCGCTCTCTTTATTTTTTCCCTAATTGGGAACATTTCGGTTGCCTTCCACTAGATGGCTACAGGGAAAGCAGTTTTGCAGGGAGCAGAGGCAGGCAGCCCTCAGCGACTGCGGGAAACTTACCTGGTTTTCTTTTTTCTTTTTCAGTCTCTGACTACGTGATGCAGCTGAGCTCCCCCAGCCAAAAAGCTCTGTTCAGTGGGGGCTGGAGAGAGTCACCGCCTTGGAGGAGCCTGCCTCAGAGCCTGCACCAAATCGAACACGATGGTGCATTTGACCCTGGTTTCGTTCAGTGCCGCTTCGCCAAGCCAAGGCCACGCTCAAGCTGTACGTCCCCACCAGCGGACTGAAGGAATATCCCGAGCGTTGCGTGCAGCAGACCTTAACGCTGGCCCCTGGTACATGACAGATATAAAACCAGGTGTAACCTTGCACAGGCCGTGCTATGTGGGGTATCCAGCCGTAGTGCTACAACAATTAATCCTGTGCCCAGCTTTATCACCTGCAGTACCACTGTGATCCACAGCAGGTGTGAGCACATGACTTTGTTTTCCCCAAATTAGTCAGGGCACCTTGTCCAAGCTGTAGGAGGACAGCGAGTACCTCCTCAAGTATAAAAACCTGCTAGGGCTACACTCTCTTGTCATTTCTTTCTGAACATATTTAAGTTGGGCGAGTGACCTTATACTAGGTTGCTGTTTTGAGTTATGCGGCAGTGCTGTTTTTTATCTTGGGGTAGAAGCCCTAAGCTAGTGCCTCAATGGATTTTTCTAGAACCAACTTAGCTATAAGGGCATGAATATTAGGTGGTTTTAACTGGGACCAGCGAGATGCAGCAGGTAAGATTTCTGTCATTTCTTTTAGCCAACAGCTGTACATGGGAAATTTCTCCTAACTATAACAACTTGTTGGGGTTTTTTTTACTATGCCTTTCCTTACTGGTCTGCAGCACATGAAGGAAGTATCATTGTTTGCACTTTATAAATTGGGAAATGGAAGCATTCCCCAGCTTCCACAAAGCTTTCCAGGCTGTCTGTGGCAGACCTGGGAATAACAGAGGTAAAAATCCCATGAATCCCAGAAGAGATGGGGAAGTGGGGAGACCAAGCTGCAATGGCCCAGGGGGTTTGGTTTGCGGGTTGGCTGGAGGAAGTAACGTAGCTAATGCTGTTGGAAAAACTCCTATTGACTTCTTTACTGGCTTTACTTGTGCAGCTCAAGATGCAAACGTGCAGGCACCCTAGAGAATGATTTTTTTTTTTTAAAGTCCTAGTTGTACCTAACCATCGTGTTGAATCTGGAATTTACTCTCCAAAAAGCTAAAGATGCAAAGAGCTACCCAAAAAGAAATTAATCTCGAGCAATTGATGCTGTATTATAAACAAAAAACACTGTGAAAGAACGGAAAAATCCTGCTTAATCTTTATGACCCACTTTTTCTACATTTCATGTAATACTTTAAATCTAGATAATCAGATATAAGTCCATAAATGAAAGTTACACTCACATATCAGTCTTAATTCTGATTTATTTTAACCAAGGTTTGGCCATATCATGGGGCATAACTCTCCTTTGTCCATTGCCCTTTCTAGCTGCAACAACAGGGCTGAAACACCCCTCACAACCCCAATTTTTGGTGGGTTTTGTGAATTTATCCTCCCCCCCCCATATATCTTTCTACTCTGCACTTTCTGCATCTTTGAATATTACTATTTATATTGTGTTTTAAGGTATGAGCCTCAGTCAGGATAGAATCCTCTGTGTTCTTTTACTGTGAATTAGTACAGTATTTTGTGTGGGAACATATGTAGGTGTAGAGATAGAAATAGTCATCTTTTAAAGTTCACAAAATCAGTGTAAGTCAGACTTTTCTACAGTTTAATTTTAAAATATTTATGAAGGACAACCTGCCGTTTTTCTTGCAGCCTCAATTATGCTGTGTGGGAATGTAGTTCTACTGTGCCAGTGGTTTCTGATATATCCATTGCTTTAATGAAACTCTATTCTGTAGCTTATATACAGCTGGGGAATAAGGGTGAGAACAGAGAACTGCCTACCGCATCATCCAATTCTGTGCGCTGTATGAAATTGTGTGTATTGGAAACTCGCAGGCACAGTTAAGGTAGTTCTTGCACAAATTCTAATTTGTGCTTGTATTTTGCCAGTGGCTGTGATTTGGCACAACCAGCGTGTGTCTTGGGGTAGAGAATGGTGATGCTGTGGTAGGAGGGGGATAAAAATCTGGATTGGTGCAGGCACGAGAGACGGAGAGCGCCCACACTTCAACAGCCATATTTCTCCCCCAGTTTACCAGGCCATCTGAGACTTGCTGCTGCTCTTGCTGTCACTTCACCTAACAACTCTTCTAGCCCACCAGTCAGTATCTCAACTGCCTATGTTTACCCTAGTTTATCTTTTTGGACTTCTCAACAACCAAGGACTCCCTATGGTCAACCCCTGCATTGCTTTGTACCACCTGCTATTTAAGAACATCTTTCGTGTAATTCCTAGGGCAGCCCTCTCCCTATTGCAAAGATGCTTTTTCTTAGCATATGAATTGTTAATTATCTTTAGTGTGGAAAACAAGACACAAGTTGTACTTCATGTGTAAGTTAAAGTCAGTATTTCATGAAATAATTATGTTTATGGATGGGATCCTCAGTTCCCATGCAGTAACATTTTGAAGAACTGGATATTAGAATCAACATATTAATTGTGGCATCTCTAGCATTTGTAAGCGTTAGCCCTAGGGACCTCAGTCACAGTTGCGAGGCGCCACATAAATATATAGGATTAACTCAGTCCCTCTCGTCAAGCCCTTGCCCGTCTCTCAAAATCCAGCTCTTCAACAACTGTGGGTTCTCCAGTTCTTGCATTTAGAAGAGAGCTGAGGGGTTTTGTTGAGTGAACAGTTTCTGTGTACATTGACACCGGAGCAATAGGACAGTAAACAGGAGATGAGGGGCTGTAAAGTGAGGGGTGTTACTGGATGATAGAAGATATTATCTCGGGAGACTTGGTTTTCATTCCTAGCTTTCTCAGTGCATCTGTTGAACAACTTTGGAAGTCGCTGCACCTCACTTTGCCTCAGCTGCTCCATCTACGTGCATATGTCTCTTAAGCCACTTCAGAATTAGGTAATGATGGTACATGCACGAGTTGTTAATGCTGAACACAGACCGTAATGCTGCTAAACAAATCACTTTGTTCATCTTACCAGTTTGTCTCAGAATTACTGGCATGGTAAATCTGTTTATCCCATGACTAACTTGCAATAACTGGAACCAAAACATGTATAAATAGTTACTTTTTCAGCTCTGGCTCCCAAAGATGCTAAATACACAACGGCTATACCTACATTACAGATCAATACAGATCAGCAACAACAAGGCTAGGAGCTAAAGTGCTCTTGTCCCTTATGCAGAGGCAGTAACTAGAATAAACACTCAGCTTTAAATAAACCAACGCCCAGACAAAAATCTTGCTTGCTGTTAATAAGTCTCAATGGTGTTGCGCAGAGGAGCCGAGCAGCACTGTACATCCTTGCCAGAGGAGTCTTCCCAGGTTGGCGCGGAGGGCGAGGAGCTCTGAGCTGCACTGCTGACTCCCATGGACGGGAGCCAAGAGAAGCACCTGCACTAATTCTTGCTAATTGCCTCCTAGCAGGCACCAGCTCTGCACGGGCTGCTCAGGAAGAACCAGCTTCAGAAGTCAGCTATACTGGTGAGAAAAAAAGAAATAAAAGAATTCAGCAGCAATTAGGAGATGGCCACCCAGACGTGAAATTTGTATTCACTCACAAACAGTAGTCATGGTTAGATTCCCCACAACCTCTCTTCACTTTGCATACATTCACAGGCAATAGAGAGGCTTGTCAAAGCTTGTTGCTCTGACAGTGATTTTTCTACTGCCTGTATATTTTCCTCATTGCACGCAGGGGGCTGCCGTGGGAGAAACATGAATGCAATCAGTATAGCTGCACAAAGTGTATTGGGGAATACTGCCAGGGCAGCCAGTTTTCCCTTCACTTGTTGCAGCTCTGTGAGCAGAATCGTAATCTGCATGTGCGTGTGGAAAAAAATCCCAACAACAAAACCTACAGTGATAAAATAATGGAACTCACAAAAGGCAGAAAAGTCAGAGCTAACACTGACAATCCTGCGCTCCCTGTGCAGCTCAGAGAGCCAAACTATCTCAGCTAATGCAAAGGGATTTCAGCGATGCGAAGAAGTTCAAATATTCTTTCAACAGCTACTTGCTGTTTAGAGAACCTCCACCCAAGTGCTTGCCTACTGATTAGTTAAATTTGACAAGCAGCTTTTGCTCCTATTTCTGTATTGCTTTTCATCAGCTTAGTGTATATCCCTCGTGTTACTTTACTGTTGTGTTTTGATAACTTCATTTCTTTTAGCCTGCCTAGTCCCCTTGTTCTGCTTCCAAACGCTGTTTCCCAAATTCCTTTTCAATCCATCTTGCAGCACTAGAGAAATGCTTTCGTTTCCATAGGACTCTGCTGCTCTGTGTTCGATGATATTGTACGCACTAAAGGAGCCTCTGAACAGATTCTCTGTTGTATCAGTTGCTGAAGTTTAGGATGCTTATTCTGCACCCAAGAGAGGGGAAAAGAGAAATGGGTGGAATTTTTCAAGTCTTCTGAAAAAGTTTAGTTTGAATATCACACTTATGCAATTTTGACCTAATTTATCTGAGACTCTAAATCCCACTTTTGCTTATTTCTGATGTTACTTACTAATTCTCAACACGGGCTGCGATAAGGCTGATGGTGTACAGCTTGACTAGAAACCAGAACTCTCTACAATAAAATCTGTAGCTTATCAGATTCAGAGAAACAAAGGTAAATTATAAAGTTCGAAGTCTTTCCTGTTTAAGTCTGCTTGTTTGAGCTGGAACCTTTCTGCTGTTGTGTGCGGGCATCTGGAGGGGCTTTGTCTGCCCACATTTAGACATATAGATTTTCTACAGTCCAGATGTGTGGTTGGGATTCCCCATGTAGTCAACAGCAAGAAAGCCGTGTTACTAAAGTACAATGATTTGTGTAAGGTAGATGTCTGAAACAAATTTTGCTCTGTGAGTGTCTGTTTCTCTCCACTGCCCTTAAAGGATCCACCAGATCAGACAAAGACAGTTCATGTTAAACCCCTACGGCCTGGGGAGAAGAGCTCTGCTTTTGGTGCCTACAAAGTGCAAACTGCACCATTTTTCTGGGATGTGTCCCTTACTGCACATTTCCTCACCAGCTTTTTTCTGTGTGTGCCTCTGTTAGAACCTGTTTGGTTTGGCCCTGTAGGAGGACGACCTTTTTTGTTAGGAAGTGTAAGATGTAAGACTTACCTTTTTTCTAACTTCATAGTGAAATAAAGCTATGGTGGAAGACCATAAAACACATAAAGATAATTTGATATTTAATATATTTCATCCTACTGGATGAAAGTTATTCATGAGATTTAGATCTAAGTGCCATCTTCTCTGGGGTGGAACAGGGCAACTCTTTTCCTATAATGCAATAATATGTAATGATGGAAAAGGCTTTCCCATCCAAATGAATTTGAAACTTAGCAAGAATATAATTATTCCAGTTGTCACGTACGCAGCAGTGTGCATTCCTGTGATTCGATCCAAGATCAAGTTCCCAGAATAGATGAACATTTGTGGATTAACACACAAACGTGCAGACGCACACATGCTACAAAGGCTAGAGCTCTGCAAATAACTTGTTTCCTTCTCAAAGTGCCAACAAACTATGAAAAAGAATAGCTTGGAGTAAAAGAAATCAAAGCAACATTAATGCCAAGATGGTACTAATTGTCTTCCAGGTTAAGAGGAGATATTTTAGTCAAAACAATATAAAACATTTGCAAGTAACTTCATGTTTTCATAATTAAATTTACTTCCAACAAAACAGTAAAAGAGGTCTGAACTGATTAAAAGAAATTATATTAGGAATTTGTTTTGACCAAAACAACTTAATTGTAATCAGCACTTCAGTCAATATGAACTTTTGTTTCTTGAATGAAAGAATTAGTAAAAATAAACTATGTTCATGTTGCAATCAAATTGCAAAACATGACTTGGAGGAATCTAAACACAGAAAAGGAAACCCAGATAGCAACCAGAGGTAAAGGAGGGCAAGGAAAACTTCTGAGGTTGAATTTTATACCCAAGGAAAGATTAAGAAAACATGTAGTAAATCTTACTATTGCCCTCTGACTAATGCAGCACATGAACAAGCACAGTGTGTACAAGGTAGGGATTGAGCTTTGTTTACATCAAGCAGTAGCCTGGGATATTAATTAGTCTGAGGATCCCCGAGCATCAGCTGAGGAGCTTACAAGCCTCCTTTACTGGAGTAAAGTGCTTGCTGAGGGAGACGACCTCCTGTGGCCTGTTTCCCACGATGGGCCAGAAGGCTTCTCTGAAAAATGCTCTCCAGCACCCCGTCTTCGCTTCCCTTGTTCCTGCCCTCACAGGCTTCCTTTCTCTCCAACAAGGTGATGGTTATGGAAATTGGCCAAAGTCATCGCTGACTTGCTAGAGAAAGGTTTCTGTCATGTAAGATTGCTTACAGGAGGCGAGGAGGCGTGTAGACTCATGGCGAACAAGCTGCACCTCCGTGTGTTCCCAGGACATCACACAGCATGCCCTCAAATCACAGCCGTCATTACTCTGTTTGGCTTTAATTGTGTATGCGGGTTGATCTGCTTGAGATTGATGAGGCACTTACTCCTAACAAAGAAACAGTTCAGGGGACGCGCTTTCCACCAAAGTGTATGATAGATAAATTAATTAATGCCTTTCACGCCCCTTTTTCTGTGGGGAGGAGGCTTAGAGGAAGGTCAGAGGAGGAAGAAAAATGAGAAGGGAGATGCTGTGAGAAAGTTCTGAGGTTACTTTTTCCTGATTATTATTGTAAGCAGTTAAGCCTTTGAAAGAGAAGAGCTGCTCTGTGATCAAATAAAAATAATATAATAGGCAGCAATGTAAGTGCATGTATAGTTATTCTAAATTGATTTAAGCTGGTGGAAGGAAGTAACAAATGCTTGGTTCCCTTGAAAAATAGGTTCTATGTATTTTCTTCATGAGAAGAATATGATATCTTTTAAATTTTAAAGTTGTTTCATTTTGCAGAGTTTAAAGTGTATCCTTATATTTGGCGGGTGGAGAAATAGGTTTCTTTTCACATTGATTAGTCATTGAATAAATCAGAAGAGTAGAGTTTAATGTAGAGTTTTGAGGAAATAAAAGGACTGATGATCATCATAAAATTGTAAATAACCTTTGCAAGATGATATGATCAATAATCTGTGCTTAATCAATATAATCAGTAACAACAAAATAGTTGTTACTTAACAGATGTTTTTGGGAGGGAAAAAAAGCAAATACCTTTAGATAAAAAGTTTTCAGAGCAAAATTCAAATTTTCCCTTTTTGATCAAGTTGCAATTTTGGGGGAGAGGAATTACATTCCACAAACAAAACTAAAAACTAATTTCTTGTGAAAACTAGCTTCAGTTATTTTTTTGTAATAGTTCCTAGCTGTTTTGGTAGAAATAGCTATATTCAAAATATGTGACACATTAAAAAAAATAAAAATTTTGACAATGTGAAAAACATTGAAAGATGTTGATTTACAGAAGACTATATAAAATCCTCTTCCTTTGAAAAATTATGGCCAGCTGTATTTAGTACCCTTTAATTATGTATTTGATCTAGTATGTCATTATTCATCTTGCTTTCCCCAGCTGATTTCTGACTGAGCAGCTCTAAAGCATACAGTGGTAACTGGGTCAGCTATATTTTTGGTGTGACTTGAAAGAGAGAATAAGTTTTCCTCCCTAAGGAAAATTTGGAATGTGTTTGGTTTTGGCCATGAGAAGAAGTCCAAAGTGAAGGAATCAAGCATGAAAACATATAAAATTTATGTTTTGTGGAAGATTTTATATAGGACAAGATAAAATGATGTTTGCATCACCACAGCTACTAGTTATTCCGTGTGTCAGCACTCTTCGCTTCGGGTGAGGAAACGTCCTACTGCTGGTGACTCTCAGGAACGTATTCCAATACGTAGGCAGCATTGAAAGAAAATTCAATCCCAAGACAAATGATGTGACACACTACTGTTTACTGCCTTGAGAAATTCACCCTCCTGTGCCCAGGATTTGTAAACTTTCGCACCAAAGCTTTGTCTCCATCAGTGACAAGGAAGATCCTTCTCAGAAACGCCATTACTTCTTCTCACAACTAGCAAGAGGATAAAAAGACAAAACAATGGGGCCGACCAAGCCTCCAGCAAGACAAACAGAGAAAAGCAAAAGTCAAGGAGGTCTTATCACACAGTGGTTTTTTGATGGGCCATTGATCTATTCTTTTATTTTAAAGCTTCCACCTTGCCTGTTTGGGAATCAAATGCATTTAAAATAAGAAAACAGGTATTGATACCTTAAAGAAATAACATTATGAAAAGATTTCCTCTTTCTCCTCTTCCTTTATATCCACAAATTGTTTTCACTGGAGCATGTACCCGAGGCCTGCCAAGTGGCAGGGCCCCAGGCATTATTCTGGGGAATATTTTTGTCAGGAGCATGAAGTTTTATAACTTGAACTGTGAACTCAGGTAAACACTTGTTCTCACTGGGGTGGGCTGTGAGCTGGTTGGGTGCGGACGACCAGATTGCGAGCTGGTTGAGTACAACCTGTTTTAGGGCACGTCTGAGGAGCTTGTAACTCTCCAGAGCTGCAAGACTCGCCTCCAGCCCACGGGATGCTTCAGGGAGAGGCTTCCCTGCTGCTGGCTTCGGCTGGATGCTGGTTCTGCAGTGATTCCACCCGGGCTCGTCTCGCCATGGGAGCAGAGCCTTTCTCTTTTGTGATTAACTTTATCATCATCAGTTCAGGCTTATTAAGTTTATTCTGGCCTGTGAGTGTTCATTAAGCCTTAGCTGGCTGCTTTGAGAGGTAAAAATGATTTTTCTTTCTCACGCGGAAAGGGCCACTTAGTTGTGAGGAGAGGCTATCTGCTCCTACTGGTCCCTCAGTATTTCACAGATGGCCACTTCAGCCCCTTCAAAACAGAGAGTTGGGCATAGCACTGTAAAATAGTTCACACCTCTTTTTGCAGTTCAGCTGAATTAAACCCGAAAATGTAACAAAACCCAAATCCATATAAACTGTGAGGGAGGGGGAAACTGTCCAAGTGATGTTGGTCCCAAAGTGCCTTTGTTAGGAAATTTCTCATGCTGACATCTCTGCCCGCTTACATAAGATGACAGTGCTGCGGAACAGATGAAGCATCTGTCTTGGATATTTATAAAAATGCCACTTTTGGAAAAGTGCGATTATTTATTTATTTGTAAGTAAAGTAGAAAGGATGGATGTGAATCACCGGCTGGGCTGTCCCAAGCCTGCAGGTGTTCTGGAATGGACGTGGGACGTTTTTGGTCTCCACTGGTGAGCGTGGCATTGTTGAGGGATGGCTTTACTGAAGAAGGATCTGAAAACCCTGCCTCCCGGGAAGGCTTTGCTCTGGGGCCTTGCCTTGACAGCAGGATTGTACTTGTCATCCTCATGCCTGTCACAGCAGCATGGATGTGATGCCAGCAGCGCAGGCACTTTCCTATTTCTCTATCCATACATTGCTCCCAATATCAGGCAGAAGATGTATGGCTCCTGGTTAAGAGCAGGCTAGGGCTGGGCAGGAGGGGATTTGACAGAACCAGGTAAAGCACAGCCAACTTTTGAACTGGGAAATAAAAAACAACTCCATTAAGTTCAACTTCTCTCTTTTACCTTCTTAGCGGGGCAGTGCAGCAACCAAGCTGGGTGTGCAGCTGCTTCTTTGACATCCCTACTCATTTCACACGCACATCCTCTGCACAGCCACGGAGCTGCCTGGTATTAGTCGGCACAACCCAGGAATAGACGCTGCTGCTGGTGGCCTGGAATCTGATGGCAGAGACTGCAACTATTACCTTTGCAAATAGATAATGATGCTTTTACCACACTGCACTCGTTATCACCTCAGTGACTTCTGAAGGGGATTAGCAACTTGGATTTCTTCCAAAGTCTGAAGGGTGAGTGCCTCTTACAGCAACCCTGGAATGATGGACATGCCTTTGCAAAGAGCGTGCTAATACTGATGGGGACAGAAAATTGCGCTTGTTGAATGCAAGTTTCCTAAGGGGTCAAATTACCCTTGTTGCTCTCATTAAAAATGTCCAGAAAGTGAGGAGACCACAGCTGCCGTCACTAAAGAGGAAGCAACACCAGCGCAATGTGATGCTCAAAGGTGCTAGGAAAAATAGGCCTTTATTTTCTGGCCCAACACAGGCTCTAGAAGTGGCTCATTTGACTTTATCTGTCCTGACAGATACTTTTGCTCACGGTGAGTGCATCACTCCCCTCTTCTACTACCCTTTTGTGGTTTTTGTTTTGCTGTAGAAGTTGAGCTATTGCTTGATAAGCCTAAATCAGTGAGTCTTCAACATTTTCCAATTGCAGTCCCCTAAATATTTTCCAGTGGTGGTGCAGCCTGTTTTCTAGCGGATTTAAGTGTATTGACAACAGGCTTGCTTCCCTGCATGACCTGTCACGCACCCCTTAGAAGCTGTTCTTGCTCTGTTGGGGATATTTCCACTGCAGGTTGAAAATTGTGGGTCTGGATCATTAATATCCTCCCAGGTAAATCTGTAGCCGCTCCGCGGCGGCATATGCGGGCTAGATGGCAGTGCAGCCCGACGATGTGGTGTTACCTTGCTGCTGTGGGGCAGCTCCCCCCTGCTGCACGCAGAGGATAAAGGCATCCTCCAAGCATCCTTTTCCTCCAGATTTTGCAGCTGCTGTGCTGGGACGCGATGTGTGCCTTACTTCTTCCCCAAAATCCAGCTGGAGGAGAAGGGGGAGATGACACATATGCATGTTCCTTCTCTGTTACCCCCTGCGCCCAGTGCCGGTCCTCCACCAAAACCCATTCAGCAGTGGTGGATTTGGGACACGTCCTTATGAAATCCAGGGATGCCAAGTGAGCTCCAGGGGCCCAGGTGCCCCAGCGGGAAGAGGCTGGACACAGGGGACTCGGCAGGTAACCCCACTGCAGCTGCTGCCGGAGACACAGGTCAGCTCTGAGGCAGGCGACAGATCTGCCTACAGGCAGTGGTGGGGCAATGCTCATGGTCCATCACCCTACATGTTCTTGGGGCTACCCTGCCTTTTGTACAACACCTTTTCTTTTTCATCTCACACAGAAGGGCATTTTCTGGCATGAACATGACAGCAGTGCTTTCATTGCTGCTCTTCCTCCAGGGGCATCAGTAGATTTTGTAGCTTACAAATTTTTATCAAGGTAAGGAAGTGGGTAACATCTATTGCCCCAAATACTGTACCATATGTACGGTATACCATACTTCTAGGAACTGGGCTTACATCCTATTGACTTCAGAATGACAGATAGACATTATTTCAACTAAGCTTGTGTTTACATGGTCCCTAAAAGGCAACTTTCCAAAACTAGTAACATCAACGTATGTCTACAGCTGTGCACTGCCTTCAGCTGGAGGCATCATTTATTAGCTCCCCTGAAAATAAAACCTGTCATGATCGCACTGGTAAACTTATTCCTGACTTTCAAGAGAAAAATGGGGAGCACTGCACTCTCGGTGATGAGATGAAAGCTTCAGCAGGAATGTGAAAGGTTCAAAGAAAAAAAGTCTCTGAGTAAGTTTTGATTTACAGCATGGCCCTTTTCCCCTGTACAGCCTGCTCAATGGCTATTCAGTGGCTTTCTGATATTCTCTATGTGAAATCCACACTGGTAAAAAAAATACCACCTGACTGGGTAAAAAAATTACTGGTGACCTGATCCAAAGCTAATTGAAATGAATCCTAGTAAAAGGGCTAGAGAACGATGCTTTCACAAAGACTTAATTGGATTTTGGATGGAGCTCTAAAGGAGACGGTTGCGTGGGAGATGTTTTACCCGCTGTGCTTGCTTTTTTTTTTTTGTCTTCGACCCACCGGAGCCCAGTGGTGGAATTTCGGGCACAGTCTGTTGTCATCTCCGCTGGCAGGCAGAGGATATTTCTGAATCCACCCGCGTAAAATCTGCACTGGCGAATATCTCTGGATGTTTGCATGCACACACGCAAACAAATATACAGGCTGTGTTAAAAAGCATCACTGCTGTTATGAAGTCAAATAAAGACATAATAAAAGGCAAAACGAAGGCAGTGTCATTCTGTATCACTGTTATATACTCAAGGGCATTTTTCTTGCTTCTTAATGGTAGATTTTTCAACCTTAATAATGTCCTTTTAATGTATTTATGAAGTTGCCGGAGGTTTTTTAGTAGCAAATTAAAACAACACAAAAATCCCATTGCTTGGCATTGTGTTGACACTCATATGTTTGATCATAAACACGGATGAAACTTCTTGATCCACTTTTCCTGGATGGTTTTCAAGGGAGGGCGAGCTCCCTTTAGTCCCATCCCGTCCTAGAAGACAGTGTCATGCACTTTTTCCTTTCTTGTTCCCGGCTCTGGGTCACCAGTCTTTGTCTCTTAGCCATCTTCACCTAATTTTCGTTTCCCAGCCTGTATTAGTCTTATTTTCTGCGTGCCTCAATCCAGTCGCAGCTGCCTTCTGAGCCCCAGCTCCCATCTCCTGGTTCCTCAGCCAGCGGTCTCTCCCACCTGATTCTCCAGTCACGCTGTATAAGAATGCTCAAGGCTGCTGTTTCCAAACACCTGTCCTAAGATCTTTGCTTAAACTCAGAATTTCAGGGAACATCCTGCTTAATTTCCCCTGCATCAAGCTCAGTGGGGATAAAATAGTTAAAGAAATAAGCTGTAAAGCCTAAGAAGAGTCTTCTGTTCATGTGCAAACTGATTTTTTAATGGTCTTGCAACTTGGCCAAATTGAGCCCAAATTTCAGGTTCCCCACAAAAGGCTTTTCCCACATTGAACAAGCGGTCTCCCATGAATTTTAGGATCCAAATCCTAAAGAAGGACGCATTTCTCAAGAAAAGGAGCACTAAGTTTGTGTGTTTACTTTTACCAGGGTAGGGCTACATCTTTTCCAATCATTTTATTTCCAGGAAGAGTGGATTCACTTGGACTGAAATGAAATTAAACAAATGCAAACACCCTGCAGCCTGTCGCAGCCTGATAACCGGAATGGTAAAATTCACCCGAAACACTTCAAGTTTGGCAAAGTTATAAGCAGAGAAAACAGGCCTTGCAATATCAAATATCAACTGACATAAAATTAGGCAGTGCTATCAGCTCCACCTATAAAGTTACCGTATCATAGAGTCAGCGGAGGGTGAAAGGAGAAACCCAACCCAAAACCCAGTACAAAAGGAAGAAGCTTTAATGGCTTAGAAAAATAACAACAAGGTCTCTACTTGGGCAGTTTGGGAGTCTGAGGAGATAATGTGCTGGGTTTTTTCTTTTGCTGGGTGTATAACAGAGCTGAGAGAGAAAATTGATTTTTCATGCAAAGTATTGAGTTGCAGTTCACTTGTAATTTAATTTATTATTTTTATACTCTGCACATAATTTGTTAGGGCTCTCTCCTATCTCTATAACATTGTTGGAAAAGGTAATATCGAACAGTTTGCTAGCAATATTAATTTGCTATATTATAGGCATTTCTCTTATAATCATTACTGTTGTTTCCAGGCCATAAAATGTAACTGGTGTGTGAGCATGCAAGTATTTGCAGGCTGGGAAAGCACTGCGCACTGCTAGGACACATCGGTCACGCAGGTAGGTGGTATACCCACAACATCTCCAGGCTAAGGATTGTGTCACAGCTTGTGTGGAAAACTGGGTTTGGGCTTTTATTTTTTTAAGTTGCTCATCTCTTTACACTTACCTC
>RSEF01000001.1:86012989-86028818 GCA_003993805.1 Himantopus leucocephalus | reverse complement strand
CCCCCCCCCCCCCCTCCCCGCCCCGGTTCTTAACGCTTCACTGCTGCCCCCCCTCCTCCTTTTTTGCCCTTTATTTATTCTAGAAACTCAGGAATGCGGGGCTGCAAGAACCCAAATTTTTCAAGGTTTGTGTCTGTTTGATATAGGATTTTAGAAGAGTTAAATTTAAACAAAACCAGATAATCCCTGTGCCAAGCTCCAAAGCTTAGGACCCCCCTCTTAATTGCCATGTGGTTTGCAATGCGTGGATGAAAAAGGTGGTACGGGTGATACAGAGCAGCCTTCAGCCACTTTTACTCCAGGGGAGATCTCCTCCGGTTGGTGGTGGAGCCCCTGAGGTGTGGTTGTGTTCTTGGTGCAAGTGAGCCAGAGGAGCTGGAGAGGATTTGTGTCACTGAGCTCTGGTGTTGACTGCCTGCTCTCAAGCGGAAGGGGGGACCAATGGACTGACCTGGTGTGGCTGGTGTTTCCATGAGCCCAGCTTGGTTGCCTGATGTGGACCGAAGGGCTGAACTGAGAGGATTCCCAAGAAAAACCTAGGGACAGTCTGTCTCTGGTTTTGGATTTTTTATAGATGTCATGAAGCTTAAACTCTATCTCTGTTCAGGGGGAAGGAAGGTCTGCTGCTCCCCTGGCTCCCCAGAGGGCTCCCCGAGCAGTAAAATACGTGCTGCATGGGGCGGGCTGTTCTGGACACCATGTCACGATGGTGTCTTGGCGGGTCGGTACAGCTGATGTTTGTGGTTTCCCTTTCAGCTGGATTCAACAGCTCCATCTTTCAAACCCAGGTGTGTCTTTGCATCCTCCAGCTCTTAGGGCACAGAGGGCTGCACAGTTGTCATCTGAGGTAGAAACTAATATTTTCACTGAAAAAAAAATAGGGGAAAATAGATTCCAACCACAACTTCACCTTGTAGGATAACTTCATCTCTTCCCTTCTCAATCTGAAATATTAGTGTTTTGCTTTTGTATTTTTTCTAAGAATACCAAGCCAAATTGAACCTGGCTATGAGCTGAGTTGTGCCAAGATTAAATTTGCTGTAATTAGGTTTTTCTCAACTTCTTCTTCCTTTGCTTAGTCTTAGTTATTAAGTGGTTCAAAGACACCCCCTCGCCCCAATTTCTTTTCTGCTTACAAGTAAAGCTAGGTAGCCCACCAACTGAAAGTTATTGTCGAGTGCCTGTAGGTAGAAATGAGTAGCACTTATTTCAGTAGCCAGGCATCTCTAATCAACAGTTTTATTCTCAGTCACCACATATGTCCAAGCACCCCTTTGCCAGTGAACCTCTGCTACCTAGCAGACCTTGGGCAGGAAGGAACAACGTGTCTCTTTCATAAAGGCTTTTTTTTTCTACAGCCTGGAAATGCTGGAGAGCAGCCAGTTGTGTTGGAGTCACTCTATTAACTGCTAAGGTTACACTTTGGGAAAAGCTGCATGCACATAGAGAAAAGTACAACCAACAATTTAGTACAAAATGCCATTCCTTAGTCAAACAGAACAAAACTGGGATTGCACAGAGAGGGCTTTTCTTTTATTTGTCCAAAATTAATTTATATGCATCTATTCAGAAGGTGTAATTCCTGTAATAATGCTGAGGAATATCTGCAAGTGACTTACAGCGTGGGGTTGGACCTGAGGAGCTGACTCTACACAGGGGGACAGGGAACACCGTTTCCTTTCTTCAGACAAATGATTAAATTCAGTATAATTAAGACAGATGGGGGCAAAAGTTCTCCTGGTACACGTCTCTTATTTGAACCAGCGTCCATGGCTTCACTCTTTGCTATGGATTGATTGCAATCTCCTTGGCAGGAAGAGGCCTTGGCGCCAGATGGTTTGATCAAGCTCGTCAGTGGAACTCTTCTCACGCAGCCCTTGTTACACACCTCTGCATCGGGCTACGAGTCAGCTCCAGAGCTCAGCAGCAGCCTTTGTGCCATTGCGTGGCTCCAGGTGGGTACCATCACTCTGCCCGAGGCTACGGGGTGTACCCCAACCCCGGCAAATTAAGAGTCTGTATAAAAGTGACTATGCAGCAACGGCTCCATAGTTACTATCTGCATGTCTGCTCTACCCGGCTGTAGGTAATGGCACCTCAACCTCCCAGCAAAGTTCCACAGGGCAAGAGTGGGTGCCAGTGAGAGGCTACCACGGGCACCTCCTTCCCCACCTTCCCTGTGGTGCCTGGCTGGTGTCCTCAGCTTGCCCCTGACTCTCCACACGTCCCCTGGATGTGCCATCCAGGCAAGTTCACACCTTGGGAGAGAGGCAAGAGCTGCAAGACATCTGGGTTCACTGGTTTGGCACTAATCACAGGAATCCTAAAAAGCTCTGTTTACCACTCGTCTGTCATTGTCAGTTCCTAGAAACAGTAATTCCAGGAAAGAAAACGAGTCTTTCTAAGCTAAGAGGGTACTTCTCATGTGAAGTAAGATACCTGCTATTTTTCATGACATTATAAACAACCGTATTTAAAAGAATGACATGAAGGTTACAAAGTAAAGCATAAAAAAGTTGTGAAATGTCAGTGTTAAGGTTGCCCTTCCTGTGTATACAGTACGACATAAACTTTAATTATAAGTTTGGGTATTATATTTTTCCATGGGGCCCTTTCAACAGTTGATAGTAGCAGTGGCATACTCAGGGTTTTATAACGCAGAAAGCTTTTTTTCATGGGACCTCCATATCATTCCTATTGAAATAGCAAGTTGTTATTTGGGTGGGAGATTCAGGAAGGGAAATAAAGTTTTTATGGACTGGAGGAGCTGACTGCTGCCACGAGAAACTAGATTCCCCATCTGTTCTTTAGGAAAGACCTAAAGCATGTCTTTGCAAAGCACAATGCCAGACCATGCACACCCAAGTGAGATTTAAGTGAGTTTGTGCAGGTGCCAGAGGTAATACAGTGGTGCTAATGTAGGTCTTAAAGAAGTCCTCGCAACTAGTGGGCAGGTTTTTCCAGACCTACCCCAGGCGCCTTTGTAGTGCTGAATTATGCTGCGTGGACATCTGTGGGTGATGTTAGAGCACACCTACATGGCTTTTGCAAGCAGATGCTAAGGAGCTTTGCCTGTATCAAAGCTGGCTGAGTGCATCTGGCCTGGTGTCATGCAGCCAAGCAGATTTACCGTGAGCCCACCGGTGTCGGCAGTATCCGGCAGGTATCCACCTGCAGCACATCCCGTTCTCCTGTACACCCCATCTGCTTCTGGTTAACATCTCATCCTCCTTCGCCCCGTAGCTGGGACCCTGCGGGATTGCACCTGCATCACCTGAGCTGCAGAAGGTGGGAGGATCTTAGCAGGGCTTCGCTTCTTCCTACCTCAGATGCTATTTGCAAGTGGCCTGTTAGCAGCTTCAGTAGATGTAGGTTTCTCCAGGTCAGTTTTTGGGGCCCAGGAGCAGGGAAGCCTCTGGAAGTGGGTCTCCGTCCTGACAGCTGTACAGGGCTGATTTTTTCCAGGCAAGCATCTCCAGCTAGGGCTGCCCTTCATCTGCACAAAATCCACACCATGTGTTTTCAAAAGGGAACCCCTCGTCTGCCTGTGCACAATTTCCTTCCTCTCTTTGGAAGTCAGCACTTCAGCGTGTCATAACAAGGCTTCCATCATGAGGAAGGTGATCATAATTAGCATACTTAAATTTCTCTGGAGACTAAAATCAAGATCTATTGACTGAGATAAAGAGGAGGTCAATGCATTTGATACCAGGAAGAAAAAAAATCCAATATATGCATGACCATTATTAAGCACTTTTAGGTGTTATACCTTCTCTGGGGTTCAACTTAGGGAGAAGGGGGAGGAAAAATCAGAAAAGTACTAAACAAGCGGCTGAATAATTGCAGCAACCTTATTTCTCATGCACCAGCCCAATGAGGCTCACAGCCTGCTCAACCAAAACTGCACATCGAATTGATTGTAGGAGGAGGGGGCAAAGTGATTCTTCAATGTGCATATCAAAGGGGAATCCCAGTAATGAATCCCTAATGACAAATATCTACCAATGATCTACTGGAGCAGGCCTTTGGTTGGGGTGGAGGTGAAATAACTTCACGTGGCGGGGGGAGAAGTTGGAAGCTCAGTTCTCCTTGATGCAATGAATTGCTCAGTACAACATAGATGAGGACGGAGTCCTCTTGTTTGGGCCTCACATCACTTCAGGTTGACTCTGGCCAGGGAGTAAAAGAAGAAAAGAAGGATTCAAAATTTCTTTTGAGAGATTTAGTACTGTAGCCTGAAAAATACAGAGGCCCTCACTTGTGAAGGCACACATAAGTTGAAGTGTTAAAGTGCAGTCTTTGCTGCTCGGGAGGTCCTGCGGGTGCCTCAGCTTATGTGCACACACACCGAGCCTTCTGGAGGGGTTGTTCAAACCTCTGGCAACTTTCCTTGGGTTTTCAAACACTCACTGGTGATCAGCAATCAGAAGGAATATGAACGGTCTGGTGCCACTTTCCCTTTTTTGTGCTCAGGATACTGGTGGGTGTAAAATTCACCAGCCAGGTTCACAATTTGCCCCAAGATCTGTCAGGGAAGTAATTTGTCGTGGTGTCTGCGTTCCCTTCTTTGTTGTAGGTAAAGCCCACAAACTGCCAGGGTAAATCAGCACTGCCAGGAGCTAAAAGGAGAGCCTGCTTTCAAACTCAGAGAGCCATCACTTCCAGTAACCTGAAATCCCTTTCCTCCTTAAATAAGAGCATTATATTTTAAAAACTGTAGCTATCAATCTGGAGGGATAAGTGAGCACAGTGAAGTGAAGTGGGAATGCAGTTCACAACACCTCCATGAGGCAAGGAAATATCATTTCTGTTTTACAAATGGGAAACTTGAAGCAAAGCACTGAAATGACTGGCTGAAGGCTGGAGAGGAATTTGATATTAGTGTTTTGTTAAGACATTAGCGTCCCCAGTCTAGTGTTCATGCTATTAGATCACATCTTTCCCTCTTTTAGACAAACAACTAATTAAAACAATTTATTATATAATAGTTGTCATTAAGCCCGTGGATGCCAGCGTGTACTGGAGTGGATGCTGAAGTGTAAACGACGCCAGCCAGAGACGCACAGCAGCGCAAGCCTGGTAGGAGAGGCAGGTGAGGAACTTCTGCATGAAACGCTCAGCAAATACCTTTTTGGGCTTTTATCACAGGAAGCTAATTAAACAGAAAGCGTCAAATCAGACAGGACAAGACATCATCATGAAACAAAGGACCGGACAAATAGCATTTGGCAAATTATAATGTTGAGTGAACGTTACAGGGCTGAGCCCCCTCTGTCTTTTAGGGAATTATATTGAAGAAAAAATAATTTCACATGCTCCAGGAAATTTGTTGTGCTTTGAATACTTCTTTGTTCTGTTACTTGACCAACGCTATGCAAACATTCAGTTTGTTTTGTACATAACCTCTTCTGGTCAGATAGTTTTGGAGTGCAGCTATTCTGAAGGCGTTTAGCTGGAATTTTTTCTACAAGCCATTATTATGCTTATTACATTTTTATTTTTAATATTCAAGAGAAAATGAATGAAACCTTCATCACCCTCCATATGATCTGTCTTGCTCAAGATAGATTATCTCTGGTTTGGGGATTAACCTTCTCTTCCCCCAGCTCAGAGTAACACAGTGCTTCTGTACAAAGTACTGTGGTCCTCAGGTGGAAACTGTGCTTCTCCTCCTCACCTTTTATTGTCTGTTTGTATCGGCTTAAAACTCCTCTCCCATGCAAGCTCATTCTCAGGACTATGAAAATGAAAGATAGCATGCGGCAGTTCACACGCTGATTAGTCATGGTCAGAGGGAATTTCATTTTTGACTGTTCAGAGAAAAAGATGTCATTAGGTGCTGGAGAATAACAATGTTTGCTATTGAAGTATCTGAATAATGGGTCCAGAATTGAGCTTGAAGTAAATCTTAGTCATCGTAGACAGTCCGTCGTAGGCGTGGCTGATGGGAGAAGGGCTTATTCATACATCCTGCATGAACAGGAGACGGCATGGGTCTAAGATGGACAAATGTAACCGTATGAAATTTGACAAG
Organism: Himantopus leucocephalus; assembly: GCA_003993805.1. Lineage (NCBI taxonomy): Eukaryota > Metazoa > Chordata > Aves > Charadriiformes > Recurvirostridae > Himantopus > Himantopus leucocephalus. Next base: position 86,022,784 of record RSEF01000001.1, on the reverse strand, counting down.
AACAAATGCTGGATTTTGCACCTGGAATGGTGTAATCCTGGACGTATGTATACGCTGGGGGACAAGAGGCTGGCATGCAGCCCTGCAGAAATGGATCTGGGGGTTTTGGTTGACAGCAAGCTCAAGATGAATCCACAGTGTGCCCTGGCAGCCAAGAGGGCCAAACATATCCAAGGGTGCGTTAAGCACAGCAGAGCTAACCAGTCGAAAGAAGCGATTGTCTCAGCACTGGTGCGGCCTCACCTTGAGGACTGCGTGCCGTTTTGCGCTCCATAACGTAAGAAGAATGTAAAAAATTAGAATGTGTACAAAGGAGGGCAAGAAAGATGGTGAAAGGACTAGAGGGCATGACTTCTGAGGAGTGGCTGAGGCTACCAGGTTTGTGCAACTTAGAGAAGAGGAGACCGAGGGGTGACCCCACTGGTGTCTACAACTTCCTCATGAGGGGGAGAGGAGAGGGAGGTGCTGATCTCTTCTCTCTGGTGTCCTGCGATAGGACGTGAGTGACTGGCTTAAGGCTGCATTGGAGAAAGTTCAGATTGGATATTAGGAAAAAGTTCTTCACTGAGAGGGTGGTCAAGCACTGGAGCAAGCTCCCAGGAAGCAGTCATGGCCCCAAGCTTGTTGGTGTCCAAGAAGCATTTGGACAACACTCTTAGATCTATGATTTAACTTTTAGGTTGCCCTGTGTGGAGTCAGGGGTTGCCCTCAATGATCTTCATGGGTCACTTCCAACTCAGGATATTCTGATTCTATGAAATGTCTACTGCATACATAATTTGCGATACAGCTCCACACTGGAGCTGATCACTTCTGCTTCTGCTGCAGTACCCCATACCTTATACCTTACCTTGCTGTTCCCATTCAAAGAGGCCTGTGCCTTCCCCTGCGCTGGTGCACCTCACAGCTTGAACAACTTCTGCTCAGTTAAGTGCACCTCACGTTGTCTTTGTTTTCTTGGACAAGGATGCTTACGTCTTCCGTGCTCTATTTCATGGTATGGGACATGCTCGGTATTTACCCGCTGTCCGTACAAATGGTGTGCCTGGCCATTTGTGGCTGACCTTTGCCTGTCTGTGCCTTTACAGCAGGGTTCAGAGGGAGATGTGAAGGTGGGAAACCAGGAAACTGTCCTATCTATCCATGGGAGGTCTATCAGGGCGAGCTGTATTCCCTCCCTCTTACTGCCTTCACGTGTTACCCCTCCTCCGTCCCGGCTGCGCTGCCGCTCTGCCATCACTGTTTTGGCTCCATTGCTGAAATTCCACCATTGGTAGACAAGTAATGTTATTCTTTATCCATTAAGAGTTTTCATCCCACAGGGTTAAATGGTGATTCCCTGAGTTCCTACTGTCTCCTTCTTGCTACTTTTTGCCCTCTCTCCAGCAAGCTTTTTTCCCTGTTGTGCTGTGCAGTAAAGCCACAAAGTGATGTGGTGCTGGATACGTGTTAGTGTAGTGACTGCAGTTTGCCAGCCAGCAGGTCATGTTTCTCAAAGAGCTGTAGGAGCAAGCGTGCTTCTGAGGAGCTCAATGTGAGGGGAGAGCTCCTGTCCTCCCTGCTTTAGGGGAGCTGCAGAACATACAGAGAGGATGGGTGTGAGCTTCCTGACAATTCAGTTGCGCAAAAAAAGGGGTGTGAATGAGAACTACATCCAAAAAGCCACTGCTTCGGAGACTTTTTCTGTACCCATCCTGCTTTTTGCGTGGTGTCCATGAGGCCCAATGATTTTACAAGCACTTATTAAGATGTCCTCCTCATCTGAGGACAAAAGAGTTGGAAACAGTAGCTTTCTTGGTCTCTCTGCTAGGAGCTCCTTTTTGGGCTTCTGGGACTCTGAAGGGACCAGAGGGACGGTTTCTACAAGCCAGGGAAACCTTAGTGTTGAATAAAGCAGTCAGTGGGCACATATAAGCAGTTGGCTGCAAAAGCCTTGGCCAGAAGCTTATGGCAACCATACGAAGCACCCAAAGGAAAAAACACTAGCGCCAAAAAACACACCTACAGCTTGAAGGTTTGATGCAAAAAAGAGTCTCTGCTGTGCTAAAGATACTTAGCTTCCCTGCATCAGTTCACCTGTGCTGGTCATCAGCAGATGTTCTCCCTCCAGTCCTGCTGGCTTTTGGATATATTTTTTGGTACCAGTGTTTTGTGGGGACAGTTGTTGTGCGGCAGACGACTGTAAAATGGCTCGGTAGATCTCAACAATAAAAATCTAATTGTGTTATTCAATCATGCAATAACTTGCTTTCATCTGTACAAATAACGCAGCACAAATGACTAAATTCATAACTCAGAGGAAGCATTTCATGATTTTGCTGAACTTTTTTGAAGAGAACAACTAACTGTTAATTTTCTCCTTACTGTATTTCTGCTATTTTTTAATGATATCACTTACATCTGAATGCTTCAGTGCCCATGTAATTTCCCTACTTGTATTTTTCAAAGAAGAATGACTAATATTTTCCAAATTATATACCGTGGCAATTAAAGGGAAAAGGGACCTATATATGATTTGACTGAAGAAAAACAAATCTTTTTTTAGATTATCCCCCCCTTTTAAAATAAAATTGCATTTCTTCAAGCTCATACCTATTCATTGACACCTCGAGCTATAAATTACCCGCCTAACACAACCCCATTAATTTCATACATTAGGACACATCAGGGCACAACTCTACCCAGAAAGCAGAGTACAGCCCTACCCACACGCTCACTGTACAGCAGCAATAATCTGCAGGCATGCACGGTAATAGCAGTTGAAGAGAAGTGAACTGTTACTCTTTGTCACTATTAATATCAAGTTCAGTGTTCACCGAGAACAGTCACCTTCACAGAACATACAGAAGCAAACGTATACGCAGGTTTTCCTGGCTGCCACCTCCTGCTGCTTAGCTGGGATTCTTCAAGTTGCTCATGAAGCCGCAGCTCTTGGACGAAGGTGATTACTGAGAAATTCAGCGGGGGTTAGCATGCTGGTCGCATACTTTTTTTTTTTTTTAGTGTGGTGGAAAATAGCTTGAAAATACAACACCTAGACATCCAGTGCACAAAACCCAGCAGTGAAACTCCAGCTTTTTTTTTTTTTTTTTTGAAATTTCACTATGTAGAGGGTTGAGAACAGATGTTAAGAACAACTAAGTAACTGTAGGTAGTGCACACAAGAGCTAATGCTTGCTTTAACCTTTGGGGTTCAAATGGTAATCTTATTTAGTTAAGACCCATGTCACTGGGTTCTTGTAGTCTGCTCCTTTTTCTCACCGAATTTGAGCAAAAATATTGGCATAGAGATTTAAATCCTGATCGTGTTTCATCCATGTTTTAACATCAGAACATCAGCTGAAATCCCAATTTCATCTACTTTAATTTCTTACGTGCTCTGTGAAGAGAGATGCTTTCCTGAAGCCTATCAGGGTCTTAATGTTAGTTAAAGCGGTCTTAAGTTGTGCACAAAGGCTTGCAGAAGCACGAGCAGAGTGGGGTCCATCTTTTCCAATGGATAATTTTAGTCAGAGCATCACAGAGAGTATTTCCCTCCTGTACATTTCTTAATGCTTTGCATTGCCTTGTTTTCATTATCCCTCACATTTCCTCGCTCTCTTCCCAGGAAGCTGCATGCAAGGCTGATTTCTTTTTTTTTTCTTTGCCTTCCCTCTAGGAATGCCACTTCTCAGGTATTGGCATCTCTTGCAGCCACCGCAACAAACAAACAGCAGCTCTTTGAAGCAGAAGCTGAGGAGAGAGCGCCTTGCACCTTGCATCATTTTAGAAATCCAGTGGTCTTGGCTGGCTTTGCGGCTTTAGGCAACTGTGTGGAAGCAATTGCTCCATCTCCAAAGGGTGATCCAGGTCTTTTAGACATCTCTTCTCCCCCCACCCCCCCGCCTTTTTTTTTTCTTTTTTTTTTTCAGATCAAACAAGCAGCAGTTCTTCATTTAAATGATCTTGATCATGATGTGAGTAGGAAGGCGCCTTCCATAGTTAGCATTGTGAGGGAGAAACCTGATAATTCATTTATTCCATGATAATAGCAGGGGTAGCTTTAAGGTTTTTACCATCTGTGCTCCTATGGGAAGGAGGAGCAAAGCCAATACAAATTTAACCTTCAGATTTATGCTTCTGTGCTTCTCCATTGTGCCTCTAAAGTTCTTCAGAAAAAATCATTAACCATTTCGCTACTGCACAAGAAGAAAAACTATGGCTTCCAGACTACACTTTTATTTTATATCTTCAGGATTTAATTTAATTTTAGACTTCAATATCTATTCAAGGCAAGATATATATTTAGTGAGTATTAACTTTGATCACATCTGTTTGTCTGTGTGACCAAAATATCCAAACCTAACATTATAATGCTGAATCTATCTTCAAAGCTTTATCTCCTAGCAAGTAATCTCACAGTATTATAGGACACGCAAATAGAAAAATGCAAGTTGTCATTTATGCCTACTGCTTTTACAAGGACAAAACTCTTGTTGAAGTGGGGATGGGGACCTGAGACAAAAGGAAACTGTTAGCACAGTTACATGCCAAAATTTAGGATAAAAAGGTGTATTGATTTGTAGGTTCATCTGGATTTTACAGACAGATGACCTAAGAGAAACCAGGGATGTCTGAAAGTGGCCAGATGACCTATGAGCCAAGAGTCAGTTTATTAGGCAAAGATCAAAATGTAACTGCATCCAAAAAGGGTCAGTGAGTGTTACTCTTCCCACCTTCAACTGGAAAGGACTGAATTTCCTTCACACATTGTAAAATGATGAAAGATTCGAGGTTAAATTTCAAAAATGGCTGCAAAGTTGGGGGCAGGCTCTAGAGAACAGAACTGGTGGTTGTTGTGAGAGCCAGAGATGGAGTAATATGAAAAACTATGCACTTTGCTTCTCTTTTATCTAGGTCCCTATCAGACCATGGAAACGCTTTATGTGTATTTTACTACATCTGAGTACTTGATTAATTGCACTGCAAATGTTTAATCATTGCTACTTTCTGGTGAGCTTGCCCCAGAAAGTGGGGTCTTCAGGGGCAAAATGCCCTTCTCATTCTGGATTAGCCAAAAAATTAAAAATAAAAACACTGACCGTTAATTTTCTGCAGTAGATTGAGCTTAGAGTTCAGTTTAGTGCTATACAATGTACGTGGTAGAACAAGCTTTATGGGGGGGGGGGGGGTGTGCAGGGAAGAGATGGTTTTCTTATTGACCTACTTACTAATGGGTGCCATGGGATTCTCTGGCCATGTTGCATGGTGGGGTGTAGAGTCTGTCCCACAGAGAAACCCAGCAATATGGGAACACCTGAACTATACTTCTCATAATGCTCCCTTGCAGCCTTCCCAAAACTCAGATGAGTCCTACCGTAAATAATCAAAAGATGACTATATTTGGATTAACTGTGCCTTGAGAACAAAGGCTCTTAAACTAGGTCGGCATGAGGCATCTTGGCTCTGCAAGCATTATGGTTGCATCTGAGTGCCTCTGGATTGCATGGGCTCAGCTGCTTGCTTTGGTCCTGACTGAGGAAATTTCAAGCATTGCGGCAATGGCATATCTAACCTTTCTTTTGCCCTTAATGCTGCTACTGTAGGGTTTGATTTGCTGTGGTTTAATTTGTTTCAACTTTTTGCAGGTCATCCACTCCTTCATTGCAGTAGACAGTGGAGAGCTGATTGTAGATGCCTCTGTTTTTTTCAAATGAGAGCCTTCAGGTTTTCGCCCGTGAAAAGTTGAAGTTTTCCTTGGAAAAGGTTAGGACATGCTTGTTTACATTCTCACCAACCTTTCCTGTGAGGAAAGGTTTCTGACTATCCATGGTCCTTCAGCAACAGCTACCTGTTTTGGGATGAAAGAGACTGAGTAGGGCTGCTCCACCTCTGCCTGCTGTGCACAGCCCATGTGAGGAACGAAAGGGGTAACTGTGGTCCTGGCTCTTGGGCATCAGGAAGGCACCGGGTTTTTTTGCCAAGATCCATGACAGAGCACCCTCTCCATAAACCATGGCAAAATAAAGAAGGAACTCTTTCATCTGAGTAGGCTGCTGCTAGGGCAGTACATCTCCATAAAAACTTTTGCTAAGAGGCATCTCAAGGAAGTCACGTAGGAGTTGTGGTACCCATGCCTTTGCTTATCACACTCAACAGGAAAGTCTCTAGTGAGAAGGGTTTCTCAAAAAAATTGTACCTTGCAGTGTTTCTGATAGTAATTTCTGTTTTGGATAAAAATGTTGAGTTTATGTCTTAGGAGTTGCCTATCTAGGCAAACAATTGGGACTACTTCTCATGAAAATCCATGAACTGAAGCTTCATTATCACCTCCCATTGGTAAAAGACAAGACAAGTTTAGCATTGAAATGGGTGGAAAATCTGAGAGATTGCAAGCCTAGTTCCACTATGATTTTTTTGTAAGTTGGCTAATTATTGTTCTTGAATTAAGAACTCATAATCAGCTTCATGCCTGATATCTTTGGCTTTGTCGTGTGGTCCATAGGGATTTGCAGAAAAAAAAACTAAAACAAGCAGTAATGCACTTGGACAATTGTACAATGTTATGGCTGGGAGGAAGAATTGTCTGACTAATCTCTATCTGAATACTGTGGAGGAAAATATTTTATTAGTGTATTTTGCTGTCTAAAAATGAGGTTCTCAATAGTTTTTTCTATGTGTAGGTATGATCATAAATATGCCCTTAAGTCTTCCTGTTTCAAGGTTAAATAAAAGCAGTTGTGCAGGTTTCTGTCATATAAATAACCTGATAGAAATAGGAAAATAACCCCAAAAAGCACCAATATCACATTCTCACAGGAAGGTTTCATTAGCTTGTAAGCTACAGTATAAGCATATTGATAAGGCAGGGTTAAGACTGCATCAGAAATTTTGAGCTTTATTAGTATTTATGTACTCATAATGCTCATGCTTAAAAAACAGGACGCCAGGAAATGATCACTTCAGTACTCCTGTTCATGAAAACCCACCTGGTACCTAGCAGTCCTCAGAAATAAATGTCTGGGGTACAAGAGCAAAAAACAACCACTAACTTATAAAATATTCAGTCAAGGCATAGGAATAAAACTCTTCACTGAAAAGCCAAACTACCACACAACACGGGATGACTTCACCTGTAACCCTTTTGCCAGGCTGTAGCCTGTGCTCTGCGGGTGACACTCCCCTTCCTCTGTCCTGGATGGGGCTCAGAGCAAAAACAATTGAAAGGAGAAATAACCCAAGTCCCTTGGGAATCAGAAACACATATTTAAAAAGCTCTCCGCTCTCCACTTTGTAGACTCAAGGAATATCAACAAGCTCTGAAAAATCAGAGAAACAGAAAGTAAGAGTATCACAGAAAAAAATGATTTGATTTTATTTGATTTGAACTTATTCCAGGGCTCAAATGATTGTCATCTGATGCATAACACCAACTGAAATTTGCCGAGGCTGAATTGTACTCTACACTCAACAAGCAGTTACGTATATATCCAAGACGTGCTGTTAAGTCCATCTAGCAGGTCAGCATACCTCTGTCTATGTCATTCTTAAAACAAATCTAAGTCTTCGGCATGTGGATAGCTGCCTCTGATGCTCTTTCTAAACATTTAGAAAACAGAAAGACAAGCCGTGAGGAGTTAACCCTTCAGAAATCTCTGAAAGACAAGGAGTTCATCCTTCAGTCATGCGAACTCCTACACACATGAGTAACTTAAAGGACAGCAGTAGCCCCCTTCGTGTAAGTGTTTGCCGGATCACGCAAACTGCATAGCGAACCATAAGATGTCACCAGCCCTACTGATACTGATGGTAGGTAAGTAGCAAGTTTATTGTGTTAACCTGAGGTGCCCGTTACCTGGGAGCAGACTTTCAGGACCATTAACACCAGATCTGTGAGCTCAGACATCAGCTCACTACAAATAATTCATCAGGAGCAGGCAGGACAAGCGATCCCATTTCTGTTGAATTAACCAAAATGCACAATTTGAAGTTTTTGCAGGCTTTTTCCTTTTCTGCTGGGTTTGGGTCAGTTACAAAGATACCTGATCTTTCTTAGACCTTACTGAAACGTTAACCCCAAAACACCGCGAAGCAGCGGGATGAGCTGATGTGAGATGAGCACTGCTGTGTCACGCAGCCAGGGCAGGTTTGATTACTGTTAGAAGACCAAAAGCCAGATTCACAGTAAATTATTGAACTGGGGCCCTGCGCCCGCTGACTGTCACCCTAGCGATAGGAGCATGGCATAAATCTTCAGATTGAACGGTTTCTGTGTTGCAGTCACGTATCTCCCCGGGAGAGCTGTGGAAAGAAACACAAAGGAAAGCAGCAAACTTCAAACTTTGAGTAGGCAGTAGCCTCTTTGGTGATGTTTTGGCACAGGTACGTTTTGTCGTCTTCTTGCCTGTTACTGTTTGGTGATCATCCAGAAGGCACGGTTTACATTGGGGTGAGAAGGTTTTTAGCATCTCTCAGCCAATTATACCCCAAATTAAATGTCCTTGCTAACACACTTTTTCATTAAAGAAACAAAGAACACTTTTTTTCTCCAAATATACGCTTCCTGATGTTGCCTAGATACAGATTTCTGTTCCTGCTCCCTAACCCTCCATCATCTGCAGCAAGGTGCTGGATTTTGCTGGGCTCAAGTCCTCTAGTTGAGAAAAGCCACTCGGTTTGTAATCAGGCATGTTAGCGGCTCGCTTCTCCATTGTTATCCACAAGGGTAGCTGCAGATCTGGTTTGACAAGCCATAACTAATTTATTTGAGCTAAATTATATGAAAGCAGTTATCATATTAACTGTGCTCACAGCTCCACCTCTCATATTGTGTTTTTTTGTTTCTTGTCTCCAGTTATAACATGTATTTTTTTAGATTTTTGTTTTACCCAGATGCTAAGGATTAAATCATGGCATTTTATTTTCTAGTGTAATTGAATTTTATACTGTCTGGGTAGCCTTCATTTAAGAATCTTAAAGTGCTTTAAAAATATTCCTTAATGAAGCTTCACAAAACTTGATTGAGGGAAGTAAATATTGTTATTAGCATGGTTTTATAGGTGGGTGAACAGAGGGAGCTGTAGGGTATTGCAAATGCTCTCCAGGAAATCATTGGTACAGAATTCAAGAGCAGACTTGATCAAAAAAAGGATTTCATTTCACATGGAAAACAGCTACTAGCAATTTTTTACCAAAAAATCTAAAGCTGCCAATTGCTACAATAACCATTCTTTTCAGTTGTCAGTCAAAACTTTAATTTTCTGACAAATGGAAATAAATGTTAGAGAAGAGCAAAGATATTTGACCACTTATGCTGAGGTCAAGCAGAACAATGCACACATATATAAATTAAACTTTCTTCAAAGAACTCTAGTCATCCAGGTTCAGATGTTTAGGTATCCTTACACGTCTCTCTTTTATTGGCTTTTTTTTTTTTAGATTAATAGGAGTTTATCACCCGACTTAGCGAAGTTCCTACTTGTTTTTAGGATCTGTGACTCACATCCTTTGAAGATTCAGCAGATCTCACTCGTGTAGTTCGGTGGTTCTGAAAATCGTCTGTGTGAATGTTGGAAACTGAATTACTTCATTTTTTATTCAGGTCCGACTTAGTGTCATCTGTGTCCTCGTTCCACTCCAATACAGTGTAAAGAAGTTCAAACTAATCATTCAGTTTTACTTTGAGATTAAAAAAGTGGTCTGAGCCAATCTTCGTTCTGTCTGTGTTTGTGTTTGGTTTGATGCCCTGGTTTTAACTCTGTTTTCAATTTGTTTGCATTCTCACTTTCTTCCCTTTTCTTTTTTTTTTTTTTTTTT
>RSEF01000001.1:85966982-86012889 GCA_003993805.1 Himantopus leucocephalus | reverse complement strand
TTTTTTTAAAGATAAGGAAAGTGTTAGGAAAGGCTCAAGGTAGGAAAAGTTACTTTAACTGTTTTAATTTTTTTTTTAATCTTTCCTGTTTTCCACACATCATCTGTTTCATAGGACACCCGGTGTGGGCTTATGGGCCACCTGGTGCTCCAGCAGATGCTGAGCACTCAAGGAGTGAACCATCGCTGTACCACTGGCAACATTTGCAAACAAGTTTAGTGCAGCAGCCTCTTCTGGGTTTGGATGACGATGACCATGTAGGTTTCCAATTCACAAACTTTTGCCTGACCTTTGCTCCACTGCCAGCCAAACACTGGGATGTGGGGCAGCGGGAGTCAGCCGTCTGTACAGGGCAAGAAAAAGCTACAACCCTTTTGGCTGACGCTAGTGGCACACGCTCACACAAGCCTCTTTTTCCTCAAGCCAGATAGATCAACTTACCTATGCACCAAATTTATAGCCTGATGGTCCCCAGCCAAGGGCTCATTTCGATGTTCTTCATCAGCTACGCTACAAGATCTGGAAGTGGAGATTACCCTGAGCAGCTGGCCTCCTCCCATCCTCTGCGAGAAACTTGTTCTAAAGCATGAAACTATGCCTGCCATGGTCTGGGAAGAAGCAGGGCTTTATTAATTACACTTTAAGAGCATATGAAAAATTAATAATTGGACTGCTAACACTGCTAATATATGTACTGTTATAGAGTTTGGTTTGTAAAACTCTGATAAAATATTTACTTGGTGCTGTGGTGACCACTAAAAATGGAAGCATTATTGCTGTCTTGCAGCTCTGTTTTAAAAAGTACAAGATGATTTATCATACTCCACTGGAGCCAAAATTCAACGAGGATATATGCACTCCAGGATTCAGGTGCTGATGGCCTTTCCACGTTCAATTAGATCATTGGAGATTAGATCATCTATTAATCCTCAAGTCTTAGGGTGATTAGCTGATAATCTATATTTACCCCTCAAAGGCTAAGAACCACCCCAGGAGGCTACTTTTCCCTGCAGCACACATAAATGTCTCAAGGGTGGGGTGGCACAGGGGCTGTGCTCTGCCCCTAGATGAGGAGCAAGCACATGCCACCCTACCTCTGCACTGGATCCGCTTCCCAGCTGTCTGGCAGCCAGAGCCCTGTGGCTCTCGCTCCACGTGGCTTGCTTGTCTTTTCATGGAGCTAAATTCCCTCCCACCGAGACAAGCTGGCTTTTCTAATTGTCGTTCATTTTTGTGTGTATGAACTTAGCGATCATGAAAGGAGCTGTGCCGGCAGGCCTGGAGAGGGAAGGTCTCTGTTTAACTAGAGAGCCGGAGCAGCACGGGTGGAGATGACTGTGTCCCTCACATGATATCCCACCTATGGAACTCTCTGACTTGAGCGACTGGGTGTGAAGGAATAAAGGGGAAAAGCAGGGGTGGCCCAGGTGTTGTGGTGTCTTGTTAGTGCTTCCTCACTGGACTGTGGTGGGGCAGTTGGGGAATGGGGATGTCCTGGTGAAAAATACCCTGGGTTTTGGAAAGTGGCTGCTCACAGAAGAGAAAATTAAAAAAATGGGAGCCCACCTTAGCAGAGCAGAGGTCACCATGAAAATGTCTTTGATGTTCAGAAGAAAGTCTATTTGAAAGAGGGCACAGGGAGATGCTCTTTTGCAGAGGTTAATCTTGGTCCAGCAAAACTCTGGGATGGGGATGTCTCAGTGAGCAATCCCCAGGTTTCAACTCCTCCTGCTGTCAGCAAATACAGACAAGGCTAGCACCCCTTCTCCTAAGTGCGCTTCATGTTTTCCCTAAACGGGCCTCATTTGCACATAATTTCCTTTAATTTACTCACTTCTTACAAGCCCTAATGAATATCTACTCTTTTAAAGCCCTTTTTGTTTGTTAGGTTTCTTTAACTTCATTTCCTCTGTGAGCATCTCCTCTGACGGACATCCTCTGGCCTCTAAAGAAGACAGCACATCATCTATGCTCCCAAAAGTCAACCGAGATTCTTGATACAGGTGAGAATGAAAGGAGAAGGCAGCAATAAAAAATAAAGTTCATGATTAACAGGAGTTAAACATTTAAAAATTCTAATGCAAAACAGTAGGGACGAATCAGGGCTGACACAAAACCAAGTTGTTATTTTTGCAAATGAGCTAGTACTTGAAACACTTCATCTGGTACTACTGAAGTCAACAATAACTTTGCCATTAATTTCCAAAGTGGGAAGAGTTGGCTGTCTCTGTGAGGAAAAGCCTGTGGTTACAAGCGATTTGAAAAGAGTAATTGAAAATACAGTAAAAATGCCAGTACTTTGTAGAAAGAAAAGGGAAAACTGAAGAGTTGGAAAAAAGGGTATTGGGTTTCAGTTCAGGGTGCTTGATAAAAAATAGTGCCAAATTTTAGAAAACTTTTTGAATGTGAGAAGCTTCGTACAAGTGAGTATTCCAAAACTACTCACTACAAGTGAGTAGTTCGCACTATAGTGAACTATGGCTACAAATAAGCTCTGTTACAATATCCGAGTCCTGCTCCCCAGTGCAATGAAACACACAGAGCTTCTGCCGTTGGGTTGATTGTGGAACCAAGACTGGGGAAGGCACCAAACTGTGACACCATTGCTCCTCCCAAATAACGCTATATATCACAATAACGCTATATATCATGAATAGGCCCATTGGGCCCAGTGGGAATTACTCGTGACAGAGGATGCTATTCTGCGCGAGCAAGACAATTGCAATCTGGACTGCAGAAAGCAGCATCCGAGCCTCTAACGTGCCTCGGAGCTGGCAAGGAGTGGCAGAGCAATGGGCTCCCCGGGGAGTTTTATTGGAATTTTGAGGATGTTTTGGGGAAGAAGCTGCTGGAAGTTTATAACAGTGCACAGTGGAAAAGTGAGCTGACAGGATCGATGAGCCAAGAAGAGCTAATCACATTGATTTACAAGAGAGGAGAGAAAGAAGACACATCAAACTGGAGATCAGTCTCTTTACTGAATACTGCGAATATCATATTGGCAAAGGTATGGCAATGGCATTAAGAACAGCTATCAAGGAAATTAGACGCAAAAGTGTAGAGTCCCTGAAAGATCATTTGATTTTAAAAAATCATGTGATCTCTAATGGGAGAGAAGGAAATACGTTTCCCACTCTCAATCCACAACCGTCTTGAGTCTTGATCAAGTAAGAAAATGATTTGGCAGAGTCAGCCAGAGATTTCATTGGGTAGGTTTATTGAGAAGGAAATGGAGATCCATAGTTTAGCACTTTCATCCTTGTTTTATAGACTTCCATGTTGTTTTCCATTTTTTTGGTCATATGTTTTTATCAACTTTTTTTCTAACAAATACAAAGCCCAGTTGCACTTTGGCTGTGCAGCTTGCCATGGTAAAGATGTCTCAGCTGAAAAAGGACAGACATATTGCTCGAGAATGTATCTAGAAAGAAGTTTAAGGCATGACATAAGTACACACTGAAGTAATCACCAGGAGTGAAAGGAAAAATATAAAATACCTTTGTTTGCAGGAAGTGGATTTAGTACCAAGCTGACAGCACAAGAGACAGAAATCCTCTATTTATCTTAGAACAAATTCAAAGCTAAACTGAGAAGAGGACATCTTACAGATGCAAAAATATTAATAGCTATTTAGTTAGTATGAAAACAAGTTTCACACACACACTGACATCCCAAGGTAACATTCATTGTATTTGTGTAATAGGCATTTATAACCCTTGTATGGACAGTTCAACCAGGGGCTGTTAGCTATCAGAAGGGCAATCCTCCTACACAGCCAGGCAAGCGGCTTTTGCAGGAGACTCTGTAAAACCACTGAGAGTACCTCGTGCGCCTTTGCGGAGAAAACAACACTGCTACAAAAGACTTGCTTTGTGCTCCTCATGCTTTCATTCTGGATGATATTTGAGATGACTTGAAAAATTTGGCTTGCATCAGATGGTGCAGTATAATTAAGTGACACATAGATGCCATGTCTACAGGTGATGTCAGTGCTAGCACATGATGGATAGTGATGGACAAGATCATCAGCTGTTGTTGCTCTGGGCAGCAGCATAGGTTACCTTGAGCCAACACTGTAAGATATATTTTATTTTGGCAACTGGTGAGGACAAATGTGCTGCTCTCAAGTTCAAAAGCACCTGCTAATGCTGTAGAAAGGTAACTGCTTGGGGAAGCCCAGTCCTGGAATGAGAGGGGAAGTCCTGTGTGATGAAAAAAATCCCTTGCATTCAGGTCTTCCATTCAATGCTTAGATTTTGCCCGTAGCCCAGGAACACAAATACCTCTGCACCATACAGCCCTGATGGCACCCTACTGCCGTTCATGCAACGGCAACAGTGTGTCACTGTCCGATTCCTTGACAGCCACTAAAAAGACACCTCTTGCCATCGTTGTCCAGGTAGATACTCTTGTTAAGGGGCTTTGATCCCAAATCTGAGCTGGTCTTCTATTTCCAGTGAGGTCTTCAAAGACATGAGCAAGTTACTGCAGCACAACAAAAAACTGCATGTCAGCTGAGTCACAGTCGTTGACTGTGTGCACATGCTTAGCCCACTCCTCATGTATTTCAGCTTAATTTAACCCTCTTTCCTTGTGGTGAAAGTGGACTCAGTAGCTTACCTTTGGAAGGCATTTAGGAACCTGCCTGTGGAAATCAGGATTCAGATTTGTGTGCCAGTAATGCATATGACATGTAATAAGCGCAAGGTTCTCTGTCATATGGCATTTATCTCACTTTATAGCATATATTAATTACTAGCATGACTATATTTTTAAAACCTGCTTAAGCAATAGTAGGTTGTATTTGCATGCCAACAAATATAATTAGATTGCTTTCACTTGGCACAGATTTGACTGTGCTAGCTACAAACAGGCAACAATCACCTTCTGCTGAAGAAAAGGAGGGCAGAGAAGCAGAAGAGAAACTGGATGTGAAGAGTTAGTTAATGGTATAATGTGCATGTTGCAGTCACTCCTGTTTTTCTGCTTTCCCATTGTCGGTAGTTCTATAACTAGCTTGGGTTTAGGCTGAAACACGACTCTCTTCAGACAGATAAAGCATGTAAAGCAGAGCAGACCCATTCTCATTTAAACTAGATAAGGTGCAGGACACTAGTTTATTCTCTTTGCTGCTAGGAGTTGCATACAAAACACTGAAATCTGCATAAACGCTATACTTCTCAAATAAGTGAATTCACTAAGCCAGCTCTATTTTTGTGCCTACATGTGAATTGGGTCTTAACATGTGAATTTGTTTGCCAGTTACATAACCAACTTGAACTGTGATAATCTACATAAAAGAAAATGTGAGTTTCCTGTGAAGGGAGCAAAGATTTTTATCAGAAATCTTTTCTGCAGGCGACAAGGTTGCTGTCTAGATACACTCCATTCGCTTTATTGTCCCTTTAGTCTCTTGCCTGGAGTGCTGTGTTTCTGCTCCTTTGCATTTTTTTCTAGATACCTGATGAAAGTGTTCTTCCAGTCCAGACACTGGTTTGGAACAGTCTGGTTCCGGAGAGAGAACTGGGACCTAAGCCCAAAGCTCCTGCACCCTGGTTCAAAGTCTTCATCAGAAACCTGTCGCCGCTCTTCAGCCAAGCCTTGGCTGAAGGTTACTTGCAGAGAATAGTCCAAGGCAATGTCAAAGGTCTCTCTTGGCTTGACAGTGGTGAGGAAATCCTGCATTAGAGCCGCTCTGTTACTTTCAGCTTACTCCCCCACGCTGGAGCAGACGCTGTGTAAGCGCAAGGCTTTGGCAGAAGGGGATGAGAGGGCGTCTCAGTGGGAACTCTTCTCTTTACTTGCTGCAAGTCACAGCTTTAATGTGTCTGTAATTTTTTTCAAATTTGTTAATGGCGGGTCAGCCGCTTCCGAACCCTACTCTGCACTTTGCTCCCACTCGCTTTATTTCCTTTCTCCACCATGGTGATTTGAGAAAGAGAGAGGGGAAAAAAAAAAAAAAAAGACAAGAAAACTTTGTGGCACATCAATATTTGTCTCAATTCATTGTCTTGCATGATGACTCACCGTCAAAATAGTGCTGCAGTAACATTTGACATGCCACACTGGAACAGCTTCTGAACTGCTACAATGTTCTATTTCCATCCCTAAGATTATGGGGGAATTAAAAAAGCAGATCTTTTGACACAATTCAGCATAGCAACTTCAGTGTATTGTGCTACTTTATACCACGGAGTCGCTACTAAATGGGCTGTTTGACGTGATGCATTATAAAGGATTTAGAGGTGTCATGTATAAGTACTTTCTAGTCTTTGTGATGCAAATGAAAAAGGATGTATCCTGGAAAAATATTAGGAGTATTGCAGACACCATTAGCCCAAAGGTGTTTCGCTGCACAGCCGTGCCGTATAGCCCGGGTCAAGTTTTGGTCCTTGCTAATAACTGTAATTAGGGCCAAGCAGTGGCATTGTAACAGCTAAAAGACCCTTTATTCCAGCAACATTAAAACAACAGGTGCTGCATGCCAAACAGCTGTTAGGAAGCAATATGTAATTAAGAGCAAATAATGACACTGAGCATTTAGATCGTGCATTTCTCCCACGTCTTTCAAAGTTCTCATGTTATCTGGCTACCACGCAGGGCAATTTGCATAACTATGTATTTCCAGTTTACTTAAAGATAGCTGGAATTGATCCACACTCGCTGTCACTGCAGTTGCGGGCAACGGGAGACAGGGAACGGTGAAATTGGGTAATTGTAGACTTTCAGCACTGGTGGCAAAATATGTGAAAAGGAGTTTTTCATAAGTAATGAACACAGAGTTACACTACGTGGACAATTTAGAAAATGCGACTGCCAGCTGTGAAGGCTGAAGGAAACCTCTCTTTGTCCCGTGGACGTGAGACCCTACATCTCGCAGTGAAGCCCCCATTTTCAAGTCACAGAGCCCCGTAAGTGCTCTCAGCACCGATGTGCTCCCTGCCTCGTGCTCAGTTTACTTTCAGCTTATTCAGAGCTGAGAATCCCTAGAAACCCTTTTCATCTTTCACTGCCATTGCATGACACTCCCGTCACCTTGATTACCTTGCTTCGCAGAGATCTTGTCTGG
Source organism: Himantopus leucocephalus (assembly GCA_003993805.1). Classification (NCBI taxonomy): domain Eukaryota; kingdom Metazoa; phylum Chordata; class Aves; order Charadriiformes; family Recurvirostridae; genus Himantopus; species Himantopus leucocephalus. Next base: position 86,005,820 of record RSEF01000001.1, on the reverse strand, counting down.
GTTTTGCAGGACGGCCCCCAGCATGGGTGCAGGTCTCTTCTGTGCCTTTACGTCAGAGAGGGAGAAGCTGCTTTGGCCCCAAGGTGAACGTTTTGAAGGCACTTCTTGCAGGTCGTAAATCCTTCCTTCTGGCTAGGAGTTACTGTGGTCTGGCTCCTCGGTCTCCTTCCAAACTCCTCCTCCAGGAACGTGCTCTGCCGGTGGTGGGGCAGACAGCAAAAGGGATGGAGAGGCCTCACTTGCAGCTGCTAAGGGTTCTGGAGTCCTCTAGTCTTCATCGACTGAACTTGCTGTCCTCCAACAGGTGCAGATGCTGTCAGGAGCAGGTTTCTGACAACGTGTCATGCCTCACCTGGGGACAGCATAAATATATACTCTGTGAAATTGAGGTCGATTCTCCTCCTCACCATTCATTCCTTTTTATCCCTTGGAGACTTGACATTTTTTGTACTAGTTATTTTTCTTGGTTTTAATTTTCTGAGGCAAAGGAACCAAGCCATTCAGCTTTACACTAAATAGCACATTGTCTTCACCCTGACCTCCTGTGGTCACAGGATGGGGTGCCGTTCCTTGAGCTTACCATCCAGGTCTGCCAGCTCAGGGGGAAAGGGGTACCCACTTGTTAGGCTGTTTGCCCAGCCCTCGTGAGCTCTGGCATTCCCTTTCTCTTTGACTGCTTTTTCTGATCTCTGAGTTACAGTGCCTAACTTGTACGCAGCAGGTTTGCAGAGTAATGTCCCTGTACTAAGTTAAGACATGCTAGCTATATGTGTGGATATACATACATATATGCATGCATATATGTGTTTGCATACATATATGCTTTTGTATATATGTATAAGTGGTGCTGGTTTTCATGGGGTGCATGTAAGAGATGGGGACTAGGACCAGCTCACATGCTGCTGCTCAAGGCAGGGGAGATGATATGCTGAGATCAGGGCTACTTTTGAAATCCCACACTTTCTGTCAAAACTCAAGGAGAAACTTCTCTGTTTTAAACCAGTGGCATTAATCCTTTTCACTGTAAATGGGGGTTTGATTCTCCACCTCTGCAGCGGCCCTTAAGTTAAAAGTTTGCCTGAGGCAGGAGCAGGTTTGGTTTTTTCTGCAACCTTTGCAATTTACCTGGCATAGAACAATGGGGAGTGAGAGAGAATGAATAGAAATGTAACACTGATGGGACTCTTGTAGAAGATTGGAAAGGTTGCTTCTTGTTCAGAATAGAAACCTAAATCTGTGTTTCTCACACATGGTGTAGTTCTCCATTGGCGCTTCCAAATACTGAGTGGTCGTAATTAGAAAAGGCTGGTGATACTGCTGCTCAGCCCTTACCTTGTGGCCATGTTTTTGAGTAACAGCTACAACTCTGTTTTCTGTGGAACCTGTGTGGGTGAGAGAAGGTCAAGCCAATACCATGATAGCAGGGGCTGTGTCAGCATCACAGCCAGGCCAGGGCAGCAGGAGCTTAGAGGCTATCCAAAGCCACCAGACCCCATACGTGTTTGGAAAATACCATCACAGGTCTTTTTGCTTCTTTCTTAGCAGAGATTCAGAAACATTGAAATCCTTGACAGACTTCAAAATCAGATGCACAATTAAATTAAAATGACCAGGGTGGCAGTTTCTAACAGGAGAACATAAATGTAATGACCACAACACAAACAATACAGCAAAACAGCCAAAAAGTTAAGAAACATTTATGCAACAAAATGTTGTAGGCTGTCACTTCTTTAAAGGTTTTGACTCCAGTCAAAGCTTGGGTAATAAAGAGGAATCCCAGTGCATTCAGTGTTACAGGCAGGAGGAAAGGCTGTGTGAGGTTTGCATTGGCCCAGTATGTAGGATGGTAAATGGAAGAGCTCTTGTAATTTAATGCTTTTTTTTTTTTCCTTCAGAAGCTTCTTAGGACTTCTTGGTTGTGAGATTATAAACCATTGTTAGAAATTATCTGTGTCAAGTTTCCTTCAGGATTTAAATATACCAACAAGAACGTACTTTGTGGGATAGAGATAAAGTCTTCTTTTGACAATTTTCTGGAATAACCCATTCAGATGACAGGGAAATAGCATTTTGGTGGTTTTATTTCAAAGATTTGCTCCACCATTGGTAACTTTCAGACAGAAAGCAAAGGTGCTGGATGCAGTGATCCTCTCCGTAGCATGGCTGGTTTTGCCAAAGAGCTGGTATGTGTGTAGTAAGGCTTTTGTAGCACTCAGTTTCTGAGAGGCTGTCCATGGCCACAAGGCAGGATTGCCGCTTCTCTCTATGGCCTAGGTAATGTGCTGAGGCATAAGCCGATGTGCCTTTGGTGGAACACCTGTCAGGTGAGGATAGATACCTTGATTGTATTCAGCTGTCCCTAACGCTTCAGGCAAAATCACACTGATAATTCAGACCAAGTTAAACTGCTTTGGGTCATCCAGGTTTGCCTGAAGCAAATTAGGAAGCACTTACAAAGCCTATTCCATTGGCAACTGAGGGAGTGTGTTAATTTCTGTCTAAGGGCATAGTGCATGGGATCTTCTACTGTGTTAGCTGCACCCAGGAGAAGACCTCTATCTGTAGCCTTCAAGCAGCTCAAGAGCAAGGTAATTCCTGCCACAAAATTGCTTGCAGACATTTTGTTGTTGATACAGGTGTGCTGGTGTGAGTGTTCCTTATAACTATTGGTTATTCCCATACAGGAAAGAAAAAGACTAACAGGTATGTTGGTGTAAATGGCTTTCATGCTGCTGTAACTGTATTTATCCTAGAATAGTGAGTATGCTAATGTGACAGTACCTTTTGAAAGGAATTGCATCCCCACATAGGTATCCATACACAAAACCTGTGTGTAGAACTGCTCTGAGTGGATTACGAGCATGTGAAGGATCTGACTCCTTACTATATTGCATCAATGTGATACTGTTGAGTCAGAGTAGGGAATTGGCTTTCAATGGAGAGAGTTCATGAAATTTGATTGTGGACTCTCCTTATTCCTTTGGATGTGTAAGCCTAGGCTTGTGAAACAGCTCAATCCTGCAAGTCCTGACTTAGTCTGAAAACTTGGTTGCTCTGGTGAATGCCCAAGTAGGGACTATTAGATGCTCTGGTGGTGATTTTGTTCAGCAGAGAAAATCAACCAAGAAAGGAAATTCTCACCTGTAAAACTTTCAACAGGAAATTAGTCTGTGCTGAACCACAGACCTTGTAGTTATCATCCTGGTTTTATTGAGTATGGAGGCGCAGTGATTTCATTATGTTGTTCTGAATCAAGAACTGTGTTTGAATTGTCTTTCTTACTTGTGCCAAAGACCGTTGCTTTTTTATCCATTGAGGTTCCTTCAGAATTAAGGTGCTGGCCAGAACTAGCATTAGCCCTTGACTGCTGTTGCTTATAAACATTGGCGTTGACTACCTGGAAAGGCTGCCAGGATAATGGGTGGCTGTGGATTGTCTCTAATGTAGGATTCCTGTTAAGATTATATTAGCTGGTTTTTAAAGGATTAAGGATGATAAGCAGATGCTGTAAGCACACAGTTGACTTGATAAATCTGTGTTTAAAATGGTAGCCACAAAGCTATGCAGTCCATACTGTATGCTCACAAACTGACCATATCCATAAGGCAATTAATAGCTCCCTCTAAATGTAAATGAGAAGTGTTTCTATTTTTGTTGGTTGATTTCTAATAGCATATGTGTAAGCTGTCAGGATTAATAGACACCCAAAAACCTTGATGGTTCTGCAAACCGCATGCACATTTACAGCCTACAAGCCGCTCTAGAGGTCTGAGAATATGATCCTTTCTACCTTTAGTTTCAGTCATGGCACAATAAGTCTGTTCCCGTTTCTTTTCCTGGCTCTGTGTAGAATTAGGACATGCAAAGTAGTAGAGAACAAAAATCATGTACAAAAATTACCTTAAACAACTTTGGTGTTAAACACCACCACCAAAGCTTCTGCTGGGTTTGAGTGGTGCTGTCTGTTGAGGTGGGAATTCTATTTTCAATAGAGCTCACCCAGACATGCTGCTTCGTCAACCTTTGCTAGTTTGGATTCAGCCAGCCTTGCCTGAATTAGATTTCAGTCTACCCTGCAGAGGTGGACGTGAAGGGTTTGATGCTGCTTTTCCATCACCTCCCTCCCTAGTGTTTGGAACTGCTACAGGCCACAGGAATCCCTAAAATGAGTCAGAATGAGCTCANAAAAAAAAAAAAAAAAAAAAAAAAAAAAAAAATACTTGGTCTGCGCAGCAGTGAACTGAAGCTCACAAGGAGCTCCTCCACCAGGTGTGATTACCAGACGGGGTTTTGCAAAGGGGTGCCCATTACACAGCCTTATTGGCTCACCTGGGCTCTTGCTACACCCCCAGTGTCAGCTCCAACATCCAGGGTAACGGCTGACTGGGAAAAGCAGTGTCTCATTCATTTAGCTGAACTACTTAGCCCTGGTGACACTGAACAGGATTTTGCCTTTGTGCCTCAGTTCCCTGTTTGTACAACTGGGATAATAACACCGTCTCACATCACTGACGTGCAGTGGATAAACACGTTAAAATTGCAGGACCCTTGGCTGGTATAGCAATGGGAACGCTATAGCCATCTGAGAGACAAATGATTCCCCCCCCCCCCCCCCCCCCCCCCCCCCNNNCCCCCCCCCCCCCCCCCCCAAAAAAAGGTGACACTTAACCTGTAGTTGCAGGTATACTTTTAATGCTGATATAAAATGAAGGTGGTTCCTGCCCACCACTGGCTTAGCTTTGCTTTAAAATGTAACGTGCCATGGCCAAGTCATTCAAAATAAGAAAATGTCCTTTTCCCACTCTTCTGTTTCTCACTTTTTCTTTCTTTGACTGAAAATTTGTAGAAAATAATAATTCTTTATGCTAACAACTTTTTTAGCCTTGCTAGTTTAACCAAATCCCCTTAACTGCTAATGGTGATGTGAACGCTACTGTCAGCATTGGCTTTTTTTTAAAGGCTGTTTGAAACCCCCATTTTCAATGCTTTACAAATATTTGTGATAAACCCTTCTCTTTAAGAAACATCTTTGAGTGCTTTGGAAAATGTGCTGTCTAGTATGCTGTCGGCTCCCTAAATATTAAGGTGCAGCAGTACGTGTATTTTTTTCTATTGAAACAGCTTCTTGTGGCCATAAGGTGGCAGTGGCCTGGAAGGGGGAGGGGAGATAAAATAAAAAAAATATCTTTGGGACATTAAATCATAATAAAGCCAGGGCAGGAACTGCAGGCAGCAGTCAGCTCTTTCTGATTCATTCCAGCAGAAACTTCTCTCTCTATATATATATCTATCTCTGTCTGTAACGTTGTACGTTTTTTGCTTTGTCTCTTTTCATGAGCTCATCAAAGCCAATTACACAGCCCTGCTGTAAGTGAAAGCTGTGAAGCTGAGCTGAGCAAATCAGGCCATCCCTGTGGATGTATAAATGAGTCAAATGACCTCCAAAAGCATGAATCTTAAAATACGGTTGCATAAACTAACAGATCTCAATGGTGATTAGTCCAAGCAACACTTGGAACATCAGAAAGGGAAGGAGGGGGAAGAAGCAGCAACCTCTTTAATTCAAGTTTCGGTTTGCTCTTCCAAAACACAGCACTGACACGTACAAGGGCAAATGTGCACAGCATTGGAATAGTGGCGGGGGGAAGGGGAAGCCATGTTAGCAACTACTGCTGAGGCACTACAGTTGGCAGTAAAAGTCGTTTCTACTGGCAAATCAAATGGTTTGTTGAAGTCAAAGCTAGAAGGTGAAGTCCTGTTCCTTAACAGAGCAAATGAGAACCCTGTCCTTGATGTTAAAGGCTTAAATGCTGTGTACGACCTGTAAAGTAGGGTAGCAATTATTTGAGTAGGGAAGATCACTGGAACGTGTTACTTCCATTTCCTTGTCAAATCATGGCTGGGCATGGGGAGCTGCGCAAGCATGTTGCAGGACGTGGAAAATGTGATCTGTTAGCATGTATGTGCCTGGGATAGAAGGAGGTGGCCTGCGGCTGGTGGGGGCCACCGTGGGTGGCAGTAACTGATAGCTGTTACAGTGTGATGTGTTCCTAGTTCCTGTAACAAATGAAATTAGCAATTTCAATCCCGTTTAGGGCAAGGACTATTGCAACAAGAATGGTGCAGATGATGATAATGGTTACACTAGGACTCAGAGTTATTTGAAATTGGGGATTGCTGAGAAGCTCATGGTGCTGGAGAGTTTTTTTTTCAATTATCAAAATGTCATGGTTTTAGCTGGGATGGGGTTGACTTTCTTGCTAGCAGCTGGTGTAGTGCTATGTTTTGGACTTGGGATGAGAATAGTATTTGTAGCACTCTAATGTTTATGGTTGTTGCTAAGTAGTCAAGGCCTTTTCTGCTTGTCACACTGCCCTGCCACCGAGTAGGCTGGGGGTGCACAAGAAGTTGGGAGGAGAGACAGCCAGGACAGCTGATCCCAACTAACCAAAGGGATATTCCATGCCATACAACTTCATGCTCGGTATATAAAGCTGGGGGAAGAAGGAGGAAGGGAGGGATGTTTGGAGTTACGGTGTTTGTCTTCCCAAGTAACCGTTATGCATGATGGAGCCCTACTTTCCTGGAGATGGCTGAACACCTGCCTGCTGATTGGAAGCAGTGAATGAATTTCTTGTTTTGCTTTGCTTGTGTGCACAGCTTTTGCTTTACTTATAAAACTGTCTTTATCTCAACCCATGAGTTTTTCTCGCTTCTACTCTTCTGATTCTCTTCCCCCATTGCAACTGGGGGGAGTGACCGAGTGCCTGCATGGTCTTAGTTGCTGGCTGGGGTTAAACCATGACACAAAGTAGAACAGGTGGCTTAAACAAATGATGGCTGAAGGAAAAAAGAACAGGTTTTCTGGGGCATGGAAAGCAACAACTGATGCAATGTAGGTGAGGAGGGGTCCCCACCAGCCCCCTTCTTAGCCTTGTCTGGGGTGCCCAGCCTGCCACCTCTGCTGGCCCTTTCTGAATGCCATCAGCTAGTCCTGCTTAGCATCCTGGGATGGGTTCCCCAACCAATCCCTCTCCCAGAATGGCAAATAGCTGATCTACTAAAACTTGTCCCGTATACAGAGAGGTGGCCCTTCTAGAATTTGTATGAGAGGCATCGGCTGAATTGGCACGTGTGCTTGACTTGCCATTTTCTGTGTATTTCTCTATCTGCAGCTCCAACTGCCAAGGCTGTCAAGCCAATTGGGTTTTTGATTAGATTTGATGATAAGGAATCTCCTTCTAGGGCTGAAGAAGGACCTACTAGTGCAAGAAAAAATTGCAGTGTTCCCATTGCATATTTCTCTCTTCATTATACTTTGAATTTTCCAAAGCTTCCTGGTACAGATTTGAAGTAACAGTAAATAGACATGAATGCAGCTGTTTTGTTACTGATATTTGTTTGGTTTGGTTTGGTTTTTGCATAGCACAAGTTTGAAGGCTCAGGATGGGGTTGTTTCCTGCTGCCCTGGAAAGCACAGGGGAAGATAAAACAATTTTCAGCTTTTCCTAAATCTAAACACTAAATATTGCAAAGCTTAATAGAAAAATGCAAAACAATATTTATTGGAAATTCTCATGAGTTAAGTGACAAGAATGAGCTTGAGAATAGAGAAGTGTCCCAATATATGAATGTTGTTCTGACTTTCTCAGTCCTGTCTGAGAAGCTTTTCAGACTGTCCCAGACTTGTCTTTTCATGTTCATTCCAACTCTTGCTTGATCCCTGGGAGCTGGTAGCAAGATTCTTCTCACGTCTTTTCAGGGTCATAATTCCAAATTGCCCTTTTGACATTTGTATGCCATGTGTTTGCTTTTCTGACAAAAAAAAATTCCTCAAAACCAGGCTGAAAATTTCTGGATACTGAGATGTGGAAGCAATTTTTGTTAGCTTTTATTAGTTTAAATAAAACAGGTTTTCCCCAGAAAAATAAGTACTAAAGTATTTTTTATGAAGGCTGCTACAGAGTTGGAACATCTTTCTTCTGTTCTTACCAGGCTCTGCTTCCTGAATAAGTCCTGTGAGGAGAACTATTATTTCTCATTAACACCAGAGCATAAGCACTTTCCACTTCATATATTTCACGGTACATCCTTACTTGAACTCAGCCTTGTTGAGCCCAAAGTGAAATAGGAAAGGCCAGATAGGGTTTGAGACCAAGAAGGAGTTCAAGATGTTTATGTGCCTGCTGAAAAAGTGCCAGAAGGGAAAAGTCAAAAGGTTTGGGGCAGAAATCTTTTTATGAAGCCTAGGGATGATGAAGTTGAAGGTTTGGGTGGCAAGAATGCTCTTAGCTGCTTGCACACCTGTACAAAGGGTCAGGCAGTTTGGTTTGCACAGCTACCATAATAGACGTATTTTCAAGGGTGCTAGATAAGGCCAGTTAGCAAAGTAAAATCAATTTTAGTTGTCTTAACCCTGGTCATGGTGAAAATGCCTTTCCTCTCACTACTATAAAGAAGCATGTAAGCCTGCTAGACAGAGACTAACCTGTGCTCACCAGATATCACAAGAAAGGAGGGGCTCTGCATGTAGCTGTTTTGCACTGCTGTTCTACCGAGTTAAATATTTGCAGCTTTCCTCTTTTACATCACACCCTGGTTATGCTGGGTATCTTAGCAGCAACAAGGTCTATCAGGAATTGTAGCCATGTACCTTGCCAGACTGCTGCAGTGCTCTTCTTGGGAGTGGGCTCCTGGAGCCCTCTCATGAGCCACAGGTGTGATCTTCCCAGGTTATTAGGGGAGGAACCTGCTAATAGCCTGTATTGGGTTAAATTTGGGGGTGGGTTGTGAGCTATTTGCAATTGAGCCTGTGGCAATGCGAGAGTCTGTTCTTTAACTTCCAGGTTTCCCTTTGAGTGCTGGGATCTGGAAATCTGACAGATAACCATGGTTACTACACCTAGTTGATGCACTTGTGCATCAGTAACTGCTGCCAGCTCTTGTAACAATGTTAGATTTTATTTTTTTTTAAAAAAAAACAAATGTGAATGCAAAGTTAGAGTCCAGTCTTGAACCTGGGTGACCCTGCATCTGAATGATTGTGGAGCTCTTCTTTGCGCCAGCAAAATAGCTTCTGTGTAGTAAGGATTCAGCAAGCATCTACCTTTTGCTTTGTTCCCACTCTTGGTATAAATTAGATGACTCCGCTCTGATCGCTCATCCAGGTGATCGGATCAGAGGTGGTAGCTGATAAACTGTGAGACATCAGTGGAATTAAGTTAAACTGCTGGAGACAAAGGAGCTCTGAACCCCCCTCCCTGGCTGGCAGATCAGAGAAGGATTTAACAGCTTGAGCAGAAATCACTCCATTGAAAAAGAGGCAGTGCAGATACATTGATGCACAGAGTTGAAAGCTAGAGGTGTCTCTTCTTAAACATCCAGTGGGCCTTAATGACTCCCCTTTTCACACCCTGGAGCATTCCATTTGCTGGATAAAAAAGCCAGTTACATAAAGCGTTTTTGTATGTGAATCCTCCTCCTATAACACTCCTGTCATTTCAAGATGTTATTCAAAACAGGCTGATTATGATTGCTTCTCAGAGCCCACGGAGGTGACTTATTAAGCCATCTCTACTTGCTTCTTGCTACTGGTATGCAAGACACCTGGGCTGCATTCATGAGCTATTTCTGTATTTCACTCAGAGCTCCCTTTAGTGAGTCAAGATAGTCACACTCTTAATCCACAGAGTTATGTGTTGCCGTTACATGAGTTGGAGATGACTGCTGAGAAACTCTGGAGCTAAATCTGCTATATGATTTTTTAAAATAATACTTTTTTGGTAGTTTTTATAATTTAAAGGGATCAGAGTAGAGCTATGTGGAGGTCAAAGGGGCAGCTACAGTACAGGTAGCCATGCATATGCTAGCTTTAAACCAGCTAGCTCAGTTGTCAGAAGTGATAAAGAATGCAGGAACGGTCCTCAAAAGAGGATGCAAAAGCCCAGTTGGACGTTAAGCGCATACTTGCGCTATCAGCTTGTGATGGAGATCATGGACGTATCCTGTGTGACCAGCCGGTAAAGTTAGCCAACCACCCTGAAGGCTGTTTAAGCAACTTAAAATATGCCATGCATATGTCCTCAGGAAACATAACTCGCACAGTGGCTTTATTTAAAGAGTGTGATTTTACTACAAATTCTTAAATCGAGGCCTCTGGGATGATGCCTTCTTACCATTCCAAAAGTATGAAAATCCCAACTCAAGCTCTTCTTGTGCCAGTAGGTTCAGCCAGGGTGGCAGGAGATATAATGCTATTTTTCCCAACATCCACATCACAACATGTGCAGGAGTTCTAAGATTAAAAATATTACTTTGAATTTCATTTGGCAGTAAACTTGTAGCCTCAACTGTTGGTAGATATGGGACTTCTTACCTTTATTCTCAAACACCTGTGACAAGAGTGGGACAGATGTTGTTCATGTCCATTTGCTGTGGGGTATTAAAATGAGAGCACCTTGCATTTACAGTTGTTGTAAGCTCTCTTTCCACTGAGTAGTGTAAGAGAACCCTTAGAATAAATGAGTTGCCCTATCAGAATGGAAATGAGAAGAGCTGCTACAAATAGATATTGCATTCCCACAGACCCAAGTATCAAAACGCTAGGTAAGCAGCAAATAATTATTCTTGCTGTATGCAGATAAATAAACTGAGATAAAGTGGGGCTCCCCACTTTTTTTTCCCCAAACTTGTATATAGTATTCTTCAACAAGAAACAAACAAGATTTTAAAAGCACTTGAAGTTAAATGATTAGTTTAGACTGTGTGTTGTTTTGTTTGTGGTTTGTGTTGTTTTTTTTTTTTTTTNTTTTTTTTTTTTTTTTTAAAGCTGCCTTATTTGTCTCACAAGTTTTAAGCTTTTGGAGCTTTTATTTCCAAGTTTACCAATAACAATGGTATAGGAAGATGTGAATTTAAGCTAGGAAATGGAGGCTGGGAATCTTTCATGATAGCATGATTCCAGCAGCTGGTGTCCACCAAAGTGCTCAGGTTGTCTCCCAAATAAAACTTTGTACTGCAGTAAACTTTTATGGGTGATGAAAAGCCACAGCATGCTTTGCCTTTAAGGTTTTACTTTAAGGACAAACTTGAAAATGTGATTCACTTTGGGAATAAAATTCTAAGACCAGCTTTCTTTTTCTTCAACAAAGAAGCCATGATTTGCTCTCCAGGTCTGTCACAGCCATTTGATGGATTAGTGGTCACAGCTCTGGATGTAGCACCCTGTTATCAAGTGTTGCTCTGGCTGGGGGGGGTTCAGGGATACTGGTGACTGACCCAGCCTTGGTCCCACACTGGAGAGAGGTAAGTGAGGAAACATTGTGGTAGAGAAGATATAAGGCACAAACTGAGTGAACTGATAAGCCCTTGTGGAGCTGGCCAGAAGGAAACTGAGCAGGATTTGGAGTTTAATTTGGTATCTTGTTGTTAATTTATTGTTAATAACATGAAATCCCTGGAAAGAGGGTGAGTTTATAGACTGTAACTATCCCATGGACTATCTTAGAAAGCATTGGAAAAGATAGCAGCTCACAAACCATGTTGTAGCATTGATTTCTTTTTTTTTTAAGTTCTCAATTGATTTCTAGTTTAAAAATCAATGCTGTGATATGACCTAAAGACAGGAAAGAGGCTGGTCGTCTAAGAACATATTTCTCCAGGTACCTTTAAAAGATCAGCTTCATGTTCCACAGCAATATCAAAATCACTTAAAGCAACAGTACAAAGGTCTCTTTTAAAGCTTTCTTTTAAAAGGAAAGGTTTTGTTCGTGTTGGCATCTTCATTATAAATACTAACTCAAAATAACAGCTTCAGTTGGGAGAAATGAAAACAGCTTTGTTTCCAAAATAAGATATGAAGCATTTGCACTTAATCACAGTTACAAAATATTCTCATTGCTTTTATTAGTAATTCAGCAACTGGAGGAGTCTCTGCCCCAGTCAGCAGATCTGCTTCCAGCCTGACTATGTCCAATAACTGGCCCCCTCTTCTTTCACCAATTGGACTGTCTGGTAAATGATCACACACCAGACGCCACACTCTCATCCAGTAAATTTAAAGCATCAGCCTCTTGCCCAGCAGCTCCACCATTTCTCCTCTATGGCAGAATAGTTATTTTTACTGCATTTGCTACACTTCAATTATACAGTAATATTCTTGTAGGTACCGCTGTCTAGGACTTGAGGGTGCTTTCCTCTTTGCTGACAGGCTCTGCTGACAGCCGGCAGAGCTGCTGTCTCAGCAGTTCCTCTTGGTGGTTGTTCTGTTTTGTTGTACACTAACATCGTTTTATAAATCAATAATAATCGTTCCCTTAATTGAAGTTCTGTGACGGGAGGTTTTGTGTTTACTGGTGCAGCATTTAAACCTCACAATATGGCCTTGTGCTGGTGTTATTTAACACCTGGATCTGGGATCCTAGATCCACTTAAGCACATGTTTTCCTTCAGTTAATTTGAAACTTGGTGTGTTAATACATATTTTTCTGGCTACTATTATGGTAATGGAGGATTTCATAAACCCCATGACAATTTTTTCACTAGGAACATGAACAGTGCACATTCAATCATTAGAAGAAACACACTGATTCTTATGTTCAGTGTGTGTATGCATATGTATATATGTACATATATTTAGTATTATGAAAATTAGCCCCCTACCACTTTCACTGGTTTGTGCTATGGTCAGTGGCAGTGAGAAACCCCAGGAACAAGCAGGCCTGGAGCTATGTGCCAGTTCCTAAATCCACATAAAGGGTCTTTCCATCAACCTCAGTGATTTTTAGGAGAGTCTCTGAGGTTTCAGGTATAGATGAAGATGCTGGGTTTTTGCTGGGGTGAGGAGCACTGGCATAAACATGTGGGAAGTAAAACCTCACCAGCAGTTCTCATACTGTGGCTATTCTGTTCTGAGGGAAATATAAATTCCAGTGGAAATACCTTTCCCCCAAGATTTCTGAAGGGACATCTCAACTGATTAGTTTTCAGTATATCTTGAGCCCCAAAGAAGCTCCAGGACAGTGAAAAAGTAAGCACAGTGTGCTAATAAAAAAAATTAAAAAAAATAGAGGATAAAAAAAGCAAGGTATGGCACGTTGGCTCTGGCCATCAACCAAAATCCCACCCAGCTGCTCACCTCCTCCATCGTGCTAAAGCAGCAGGAGAGCAAGAAAATAGTAAGAAAAAGAGCAAGAAAGCTTGTGGGTTGAGGTAAAGACAGGGATATTGCTTAACAGTTACTGTTGCAGGCAAAACAGACTCAACTTGGACAAGTTAACTTAATTTATTGCCAATTAATATATATTTAATTCCTAATTTGGGTATTCGGGAACAAAAACACCACCACAACAAACATCAAAATCCTTGGTGAAAACATCTTTCCTTCCCCTTTCCCAGGCTCAATTTCACTCCAGGCTCTTCTCCTCTGCCCTTGTTATCACTGTAGGTCACACTTGGCCCCTTTGGTGAGGAGAGGAGTTGCACAAGGGACACGGAGGGATTTGCAGTGAGTACACAGCGGTTTCTCTGCTGCTTCTTCCTCCTCATGCTTTTCCTCTGCTCCAGGTGGGTCCTCTGTGGGCTGCAGTGCCTTTGGGAATACCTGCTTGGCCATGGAGCATCTTCTCCTCCTCTGACTTCCATGTTCCCTCTGTTTCTCACTTCTTGTTCCTTTCTCCTCTTTCCCAGCTGTTTTCTGCCCTTTCATATACATGTTTTCACAGAGGTGCCACCAGCTTGGCTGGTAGTCTCACCTGTGTCCTATGGCGAGTCTGCTATGGAGCTGTCTCGAAGCAGATGTGTCCAGCATGGAGCAGCCCCTGGTCTCTTCTCACAGAGGCTGCCCCTGCAGCTCCCCCCTACTAGCAACACCTTGACATCTACACCCCATATGTAAGGCTATAGGCTGGTTAAAATAAAATGAATTCCAGGAAAAAATCATTGAAATTGGACTTTCAATTTATGCAGAATAAAATTCTATGCATACAACTATAGCTATTGCTAGTAAACCAAACTTTTTGCCAAACCCAGCTCATCAAACAAATCTCCTATAGTCCTTGATTTGACTACAAATTTGATTAGTAGAAGTAACCTGATGTAATATACTTAGTTTTGTAAAGTCAGTCCAATGTCATTGTTCCTTTTCACTGATGACCAGAAGAAAGTGTAAAATCGCTCTCAGTAAAACTTGCATGTAGCAAAAAAGACTTGGCAGTTGGGTTCCTCTCGGCTGCTGTGAAGCAAGGGCTCGCTTAAACAACCTGTGTTTATCCAAGGCCAAACACTAGGTTGAATGTGTAAGATCAAGGGATGGAGAGAACCCCTATTCCCCCGTGGGACAAACTCTGGAAAGTATTTATTGGGAGATATGGAAAAGCTTGAACTCCAGTATCCCAGTATCCAGTGTGGTGTTGTAGAGAGGGAAAACAGAGGCCTTAGGGCCCTAACAAGAGAGAGCAGTGAGTAGGAGCAGGGTGGTGATACTCTCCATGCTGTGGAGCAGTATTTGAATTCTGTATCTAGTTTTGGCTTCCACATCTTGGAAGTAGGGTAGAATAGTGGAGATGACACAGACTTGCAAATGTTATTTTGGGGGCAAAATCACCTGGTTTGGGGTGGGTTTTTTTTCCCTTGAGGTATTGTAGGCCTGTCTATACTGAGCAAGGTACAGCAGTATGGAGAGTCCTCAGTGGATGGTGGACAAGTGAGTCTGCATCCTAGAAGGCATGTGGTAGATTCAGTGCAGTGCTGCTGTGTTAGCAGTTGTTCTGCTCTTTGTGGTGCTCTCAGCAGAGCTAATGACCCTGGGGGCAGGATTGTATGAAAATGCTCCTCTGCTCTAGGGACTCGTGCTAGCGCTTCTGCCCTCTATACATGTATTCTGAAGTCCCTGGGAGACAAGCTGGTCATCTCTGCTGTTCTCTGAAGGAGTTCATCTTCATGGACCCATCAGGTTACTGTGGGGATGCAGTGCACAAGTACATTTGCAAAAAGAGAACATCAGTTAGCCAGCCTGGAGACCCTTGAGCACTTCCAGGCCTTCAATTTCCTTTGCTGTAAAACCTTGAAATCAAGGGAAGAAAAGTTGTTGTATTCTGAAAAACATCATGAAATGGGCTTGGCTGGCACTGCTCAGCTCTGATTAAAGAATACTTTGTTTGGATGGGCATATCTAACTGAATAATGTCTTTGGCTTGCTTTTTTTAAATGTTTGTTTTCTGTTGTTATTACAGTATATAATGGAGCTTTTATGCTTAAGCTTTCCATCTGAGACATGAAAAGAAGTTAACCTAAGATTGTTGACATTTATATAAATCCGGAGAGGTGAATAAACATCACTGTGATTCCTGTTAACTACTGGGCAATCAAATAGTGGCTGATAATTTACTTAACTCAATGACCTCTCCTTTTTTGCTGCAGTTTGAAACGTCTGGAGATTCAGGTACCTGGCCTGTTATTATCCCTATAGTATCTATTGGTGCGTTCAGCAGAAAATCTTGCACTATGTACAAATCTTCCATTCTCCGTGTTCATAAATGCCTGGCTAATTGCTTATTATCATATTGAAAAGCTGCATATTACAGAGCAGATGCCAGCAATTCGAACGGCTGGATGAAGCTTGGGTACCTACTTCAGT
Organism: Himantopus leucocephalus; assembly: GCA_003993805.1. Classification (NCBI taxonomy): domain Eukaryota; kingdom Metazoa; phylum Chordata; class Aves; order Charadriiformes; family Recurvirostridae; genus Himantopus; species Himantopus leucocephalus. The sequence continues at coordinate 85,990,186 of RSEF01000001.1, read as the reverse complement.
CTGCTTAGTGTGGCGGCTGCAAGAACAAGAGGCAACGAGGAACACTGGGAAGTACAAGCCAGAGACAGCCTTCTTAAAAATCAGGATAGTCAGCAGTAAATGTTAAATATGCTGCTAGAGACCAAAGGCTTCCCTGCTTTAATCCTTTGGCACTAAAAGAATACATCATATGAAATAGGTATAACAAGCGGTCTTCCACAGAGGAAGCATGCTGATCATCTCACAAATGCCGGGATAACCCTTTTAGTCTTGTTTGTTTGCTATGTATCTTTTTATTATTTCTGTCATTCAAATGCGTGTCTGATAAATGCTCTTTTGAGCAGCTTTGAAAAAGCTGTTTGTAAGACCCTAGTACCTTTTCTACCCCATGTCTTTCTTACCAATTAATGCATTTGCTCAAAGAAATCTCAAGAGCACTTTACCAAACGCTGCCTTGCCTCTGCATACAAGCTGCTCCTTTCTGCCCCTACTTTCTGCTTCAGCTTTGCCAGCAAAAGAGTCTGTGCTGTAAAGCGCCCTGGATCAGGGAACTGATCCAAGTTGAAAATAACCTGCCAAAAACCTGAGTCCTCCTTTAGCAGGAGCGGCTCCTTGGTTTGTTTCAGAGCGTGGCTGTATCTGCCTCCACTACTCAAGAAAAGGCGCAAGGGCAGAAATAGGGACTGGGGCAACTTAAATCAGTGTCACTGGCGGAAAAGTACGCAGAGCCATAGTCTTGCTAAGATACATTTGTCTGTTCCTATTTATTATTTTGGGTCTGTCTTCTCCGTAATACTTACCACGGTGCCTCTGCAGTGACCTCTCATAGTTTCATAACAGGGCCTATAAACTATTCCACCCCAATGCATGACTTCAGCTAACTTCTCATGGGAAGCACCTACGAGGTTAAGGCTCAAGAGGCTCTGATATCTGCGGGTGCCTTCGGATATTCTGTTTCCTAGTGTACTAAGAATACTCAGATGAATGCTGTCTGTTTGGGGGAGATTTATTGCCTGGAAGTTACCCAAGTTGTTATCGCTCATTTATTTTATACCAGCACAGCCCGATCCTCCAGACTTACTCTTTCTCCTTGGGCAATAATCCTACTGGGCCAAATCTTAGCAGGCAGAAACTGGCATATCTCTAAAATTAGGTGAGAGGGTGGAGCATCAGATCATGGAAAACAGGAGCAGGAGCAGCAGGAATCAGCCTTGTAAAACTGCACCATCCCTTGTGATAAGACTGATGCAAAGAAAGAGTCAAAGGGGTATGCAATTTTCTTATCTTCTGTCATTTCCATCTCAGGTCACTTGCCTGCTATTATAGTATACAATTTATTAGTCCATATATGTAGCTAAAAGTGTTTGCCTATAGACAGCAGAGATTACACGGGTCCAGTGGCTGCTCCTGAGTGCAGGAGGAAGTTTGGCTCTGCTGAGTTACCTGGGTCACTTCAATCAGTCACATCAACTAATGGAAAGTATTAATTGAACTCCATGGAACTGAGAAATTGTACTAAAATGTTACATGAAGGGAAGTACTTCAGATTCCAGGTTCTGGGGTTTTATTGCCTACTTGCAAAAAGAAATTATTCCTTTTACTCTTTAAAAATTACTATGAGTCTTTAAAGACAAGAAAGATTGAATAAATATCATGTAGAGTAGGCATGGTGTTAACAATAGTGCAATCCTTTCCCTTTTCTCTCCAAAGCTGTCTCTGCAGCATTGTCCTATGGCAGTAATTTTTCTTAAATTGTATATTATTTATCTGTTTCTGAATATATGTATATATCGTTGCCAACAGTAACACCAGTGAGATGTTGGTTCGCAGGAGACATCCCTTTTTCCTCCCTTTTTCTCATGGACCTGAGAGGATTGTAACTCTGACAACTGCAGTTTGGCTGAGCCAAAAGCAAATCAGAACAGACATCAGAGTAAATGAAATGGTATTAATCAAGGCAAAAGGTGATCATGACACAAGCAAACATTTTGACTGCTGGGAAGAGCTGCAAGGCTGCAACAGAGCCAGCTGTGCTATGAAGTGTGGTTGCCACCTCTTGAGAATAGAATGACAGATAAAGCTGCTCTGGGAAGATCAGGTTGTTGTTTTTGCCTTTCCCACAGTGTTTTTCACAACACATTTATCTGATTTTTTTTTTTTTTGAATGGACAAAAATCCTTCTTGTTCTTTCAGTAAGGTCTGAAAATAATAACCACGTCATGTCTAGTCGAACTTTACAGGCTGATCATGTGAAGGGGAGGTAGAGCTGAGTGAGTTATTTAAGAGTTATTTATTTAGGAGTTATTCGCTGAATGCCAATGCAATATGCCCCTTCTTAACATCCAGGTTGTCACTATATCAGCTGTCTGGCTGTCAGGAGAGTGTAAAAATGTTTCTGGGCTGACTGGAAGATTTTCTGAAGGAAACACCTGGGAAGCTTTCACTTGCATGCAGATCACTGAAGGAAGACAGCAAAGAAGGGTGCTCTAAAACTTCAGGGTGATATTTTTTAGAGAGGGTGGTTAAACTAATTTTGCTGCTTTTTCATGTTAAGATGGAAATAACGTGAAAAACAGAAGGGTGGAAAAAAGTCATCCTACCGTAGAAGGCTAGGTTTGCCAGAGAAAGCCATCTAGTGGTCACTCCTCTCCACCTCTCCCTACACTCAGCCTTGCAGGCATCTCGCCAAAACGTTCAGGCTTTTAGCCATCACAGAGGTTTTGTACACGCTGCAGATTACATGCTGACAGGGCTGTAGCTGTACCCTCCCGAGCAGAGATGGAAGATGGAGAGGGCTGGTCTCTATTGAGTAGGACACGTAAAGTGAAATGACCCACCTGAGCAGAAAAAAAAGTCAGGTTCCTAGTGACAAATGTTTTTGTAACGGTGAACAGCAGAGGACACCAAAAGTTGTGGCTGGCCTGGAAAAACACTGCCAGAAATTAAATAACTCAAGTGTGCAAGCCTGTGCTGAGGATCAAGAGTGCCGTGACCCCAGATGTGCCCAGGACAGACACATGACAGCAGAGTAACCACTCCTGCTAGCACATTGCAGGTGTTAGGAGATGTAAACACTGTTTCAACAAAATGCTCTGTGGATTAGTGCTGAACTTATTAAATTGTTTCATCCTCCAAAAAAAATCATTTTAAAAACCCAAATGTTTTTGTTTTGACATATTCTAAATGTTTTGACATTTACATACAATTTTTAAAGTTGAAAACCATGGATTTTGGACAGCCACTTTCACTTGATCACCATATGCAGTTTTTTTCCACTTCCCCTGGAAAAAAAAACAAATCAACCAAAAATATTTCATATTAACCCAATTGTCTAGTTCAGTCAATGAACAAAAATCATGAGTATTTGCATTGTAAGGCCTTAGTTTAACGCCCACTTTACTCTCTAAGATGATGCTTTCAGACCTTGACATCTGCTGCTATCAGAGCTGGCACTATAAACTTTTCAGAAAGTATTACAGCATCCACACTGGATGTCCATATTTACTAGGAAAACAACCATCTAAGCAACATACTGTAACAGAAATGCAGGGTTTCAGAAAAACATGGTGTAAGTGTACTTAATGCAGGTCATGTGCACTCCTTTCATGTTTGCATGATAATTTTCCTGCCCTGCAGAGAGTAGCTAAAATATTCCCAGTATCTTTCTGCCTCCACCTATTCAAGTGACATACTGAGGTCCTGTGCAATTGCATGTGTTCCTCTGAGCAAACTGTTCCTATCTTTAACTAACAAAACTACATCCATCCTGCTGATATATGTGTGTTACAAGTCCCCCTCTGCAATCAATCTGCAAGAGATTTAAGTTTGTACAGAGGCTAGAAATCTGTGGCAAGCTCTGGGGATCCCCTGACCAACCCCCAGTGCGTTGATTAAGATGGGGACTGTCATGCAGCCTCAATATGTTTTTGTTCTCCGTTGCTGTTATAGAAATAAACAGGCTTAATTTTTCTCAGAGAATTGGTGAATAAGCATCTGTTTTGTAGTCCGTGCCCAGGCAAAGCATCAGGGGAGTACGACAGTCATTCTGGTTTTGTAGGACTGAGCGCCCAGTTTTATTTCTCCTCTGCCCTGCCCCAGCCCAACACATGCATATGGCCACTTCTGTGTGATCCTGATCAGCCAACCACAATTACAGGAAGGTTATATTGCAGGGTAGCACAAAGATCATCAAGAGGGCTGATGGAGTGAATGTGTGTGTTGAGTATTTTTAAGGTTGGGTAGAGGTGAACAGTCAATGTCAGCAGGGAAATGCAGCAAAGCAGACAAACCCAGTAGAATTTTTTTCTGCTGTGTACCCTTCCAGGGATGAAGGCAAAATATTAAACAATTTATTACTTCAGCGGCTGAGACTAATTGCACAGCTTCTAAAATGTCTTCATGGTGCATGTATTATGGATTAAGCCACAAATACAGTCCTGTTATTAAAATCCAGCTCCAATGTACGTGGGAGTTATGAGGCTCCATTTCTCACCTTTTCCAAAACTTTTAAGGGGAAAAAAAAATCAGAAATGCCCTTAGGAGCCTAATTCTAATTTTCACAAAGATCCCAAGGAGCCCTGAGCTAATCAAAAGCTGGTGGGATGTTTGGCTCCTAAATCACCAAGGCACTTGTAAATTTGTCTCTTGCCAATATCAAAAGTCTAGCACATGAAAAGTGAGCCCAAACTCTCAGTAAGGAGGTGGTAAAGAAGAAGAATGCACATTTGATTTTTTTTTTCTCTTTCCCTTTCTTTTATCCCATCCCTTGTAAACTATTTCCAGCTGGTCAGGGGATCCAGCTAATGAATCTTTGTACGTTTGGAGTTTGCAATATTGCAACTTGAATGACTGCAGAGCAAGCTGACTTCTTCAGCTGCAAAGCTATGGGAAGGAAGGGAGAGCGGTATATGTGCCTCAGGAGCAAGCAGTCAGATCCACCTTCTAAGAAAAGACAAAACTGGGCAGCGTCTTCCAGGTTCCTTCATTTTTTTTTTTTTATTTGCTTGTTTCTTTTGAAGAGCACGAGCGCAAGGGAGGATATCGGGTCAGAAAGGATCATTTTCCCTGTCAGCTGGAATAGAAAAGGCTCTCGCTGGATGATCCTTCCTTCTCTTCACCAACACCACGTAAAACAAATAGTGCGAACAGAGTCAGCAGGCCACATTTCCTCCTGTTTTCAGCGTAACTGCTCATTTTAAGTTGTTGCTTTAATAAGCAGAAGGATTTTTCATAATGCTTAAAAGGAGTTAGAGCACAAAGACACTTAAAGAAATGAGATGTCAAGTCTTTAACTAATGGGATTACACAGTAGAGACCCTTTAAAGATGGCTTGGCCTAAGTGTTCCAGCAGCCATACAGACCTTATTATAGGTCAACAATTTATTTTGTGGACAATAGTCCCTTTTGAAGAACTCGCGCAATCAAAATTTAGATTTGTGCAAAGTGCTTAATGTTATTGAAGTGTCTTAATATAAATGTATGAGCTTTCCTGAGCCAGCTGTGTAGGCTTCTCTCTGCATTTCCTTTCTAGAATGCTGGCTCTTTTTGCATGTTTTAATTAATAAAAGAAAAAATCTGTAGATTTCCTCTTTCAAAACAGCATTTTTTTCTCCTTTGGGAACCAATGAATGCCATCCTTTCAGGATTATATTTTTGCTGGAGCTAGAGGGGGGAGAAAGTCACCACAAACTTTTTTAAAAAGAAAAAAGAAAACAATTCATGCTTTAGTATTTAACAATACAGTGATATTTCTTTAAAAACAACACAAAACACAGCTGTGGGTTAAGGGCTGTGCCTATAATGTTTGACTGTAAAAGGCAGGGGGTTTTGTAAAGATTTGAGCATTTGAAAACATAAGGTTTTATAGGAACCACACTGCATCTTTATTGCCTTCACTGCTGGTGAAAGTCAGGATGCCTTATGGGAAACATAAGGAGTTTCTGAAGAGATGTGAATATCCTCCTAAATATTCTAAGGTTAAATCTCACCTATGAATTCTCCACTTGCTCTAATAGGATCTTCCTCTGTGGTGTCTAGGGCCTGAGTTCTTGTATTGACTTCCAAAGCTTTTAAATCATGTCATAAGTGCCTTACTGACTAAACACAACTTATTTTGGTAGATTTCCCCCTGAAATCAATGGGTACAAGTTAAGGAGAACTTTTCTTTGTACCTCCAAAGAGTGTTGTAGATAACTTTGGAAGATCTGCTTTGGTTGTCGGTGCTTTTGAATTGAGTCACACCTGTTGGTACAGTGCCCTTATTTGCCACTTGGTTTAGTTCACAATGATTTGGGGTTCTGTGCGTCAGGTACAGAAGTGGGGCAAGCACAGCCATGGTTGCAACCTGTGGCTCTCGAGCTTCTGAGCAATTCACATCTGGATCCCCTACTGCGCCTATGTCGTATCACTGGAATTAGGGCTGTGTGGACCCCAGGGCTGGCGGCTGCCGGGAATTCCTCACTCTTGGAGGACACAAGCCATCAGAGGCTCTGACGCTGGTGCATTGCCATGGGAGGAATAGGCACACTCATAGTTGCCATGGCCCACAGGGATGTTTTGGGACTCTTGCAGAGAATCGCTATCACCTCTGACTTCTGAGCTATTTCTGGAATTTGCCCTTTTTTCTGCTTTTTCGTAGTGGTTCGTTATACAGCTTATGAGGTTGGGAAAACTGGCGACTCTTGGGACTAGGAGTAGATCCTGTTGGTAGAGTTTTCTTAGCACAAAGTCAGGGTATCATGCTGATGGGAGGGAGACCCACCTCCCTGAGGGTTGCTGAGCTGCCCAGGGGAGACAGAAGTGGCTGGTACCTACAGCTGCAACTTTACTACTGTGACTATAACACCTCTAAGTGGCATGTAAACGGGGGGGAGGGGGGTGCGTGTGTCTCTAATCCCCCACTAAAAAGGACCCGAGTGGTAAGAGGATGAAACCCAGTGGTGACTGGATTGCATAATTAATGTTAGTTTTGAGTTCACGTTTCAGAAATTTTCCATACAGTTGCAGATTTTAAAGAACAAGGAAAGTACGTAAACACAAGACTTTCATCTGTTCCTTATATATATGCATGTGTGTGGCTTTTCTGAAGTGCCTGGGCAAGGGAATAACTGACGTTCCTATAGATATGCTGATCCCAAGCTAGGGACAGTGATATGCTATTTGACCACTCACTTCTGCTCCAAATCTGTCTCTGGTCTATGCCTGTTGCAGTCGTTCATGGTTTCAAGGTGTCCAGTTTCCCCAAAAGTAAAAGCAACACCGCTCTTGTTTTGCTGCAAGATGCCCAAGGTCCATCTGTGTTGGAGCACAGAGAGGCCTGGGCTTGCTCTGGCTCTGCCATGGGAAAAATGGGGAACCTGCTCCAGGGCTGACTGGTGAGAGCTGTGTGGGAATGAAAGGGGCCATGGCAGCCCAATGCTGATGGACCCCAGCTGCTGTGTCCCTGCCCTCTGTTAGCTCCAGGCGCTGCTTAACCACGCTCCATTTTGCAGTGTAAGCATTCCCCAAGTGTCTTCTCTGAGGTCCACAAAAGGAACTGACCCCGGGTTAGCTGAGTCCCTGGCCAAGCCCCCGTCTCAGGGGCGATATGTTTTGCTAGAAAGGCAGCTCTGTTGCAGGCAGGGAAAGGGGCCGGATCCAAACCTGACTGAAATCTTCAGTAGGATTTAGATTAAGCCCACAAATCCTGATTCTGCAAAGATTTAAGCTTGTGCATAACTTTACATACGTGAATAGTCTCATTGAGGTCAAACGAATTAAAATAATGCATGAATAACGAATTAAAATAATGCACCTGCTTAAGTCTTGGCAGTATTGAGGCCATAATGAACTGGAAAAAAACAGGAAAGAAAAAAAGCTGACTTTTTCAGAGCTATTAAGGTGTTATTTCAGAAACCTAGCCAGTGACAATTGTATTTACATGTACCATGCAAAGTCTAAATGAATGGGAGTGTTTGTTCATCCGTGTCATGTATTTGGGTCAATAAGGGATCCCATATGGCTTCAAAGGTTTGGCTTGTCTATTCTACTCGGAAAAGCACCTGAAAGTATTAGTTTTGCAGCCTGATCTTAGAGGGATCAGTGGGTGTTTTTGCAGTACAGAGACTGCAGGATTGGAATTGAGGCCTTATTAAAAATGGGCCCATATTGAAGGAAAAAACAGTGTGACAGGCTGAGTGAAAGGTCTGCACTGCTGCAAGGGCTTCCTTGTGGTGCGAGAAGCTGATTCCTCTCCAAAATAAGGGTAGAAGTTAAATAAGCTCTCATGGGGGCAAAATGAATCCTGTGCTAAATCAAATCTTCTCCTCCTTCCTCCCTGCCTTCAGTCCCAGGCTTCAGTTCCTGGGCTCCCCTCAGCTGCCACTGGAAACCAGTGCCTCCCCAATCCTCTCCCAAGCAGCAAAACTAGTGAAAGCAGCACCCTTGGTTAGCACACCTTTCACCCCATCTTTCCTCTGCCTTCAAGGGGCACAAGCTTCCCTCTGAACGTGTGGTGTTTCTGGGGAAGGCACCTGTCTGCTTGCATCCCCTTCAACTTGCCCTTTTGCTTTTTGCCTGGGTTTTCAGAGCAACAGGTCATCACTGCATGTGTAAAGAACCTCAGTGCAGAGGGGGCAATCGCCCCTGTGCCAGCAGCTGCCAGAGCTTGTGTGCCAGCAGAGCCCTCAAAATGGGGGCTAAGCAAGAGGTGAATCGTGTGTGGGCACTGGAGCAGGTCTGTATACAGCGCAGATTTTATCCATAATGTGTAATCATCATCCTTGCACTTAAAAAGTCCTCTGTGCTTCATCAAGCACTACCAAAACATGCTTACTTAGGAAAGGTAGTACTATGCCAGACACAGCATACGTACAAACTCACAGGTGGCAATTTCTTATCATGAGCTGACCTAGACCATTCTCCTAGTGCAAGCACTGCTCTGGGTCTTACTGAAGACAGAAACGTATTTCAAAGATGGAGAGCTCTTTTATAGTTCCCTGCCCCAGAGGAGCAGGGGGACAAAGCTCACCCTGAACTGCTGGCCTGGACTCACCAGGCGGACTTGAGGATGCTCCATTTGGTCTCAGCAATGTCAGGGCTTGAGGGAGCTCACCAAGCAAAAGGGGACATTCTTGCAGTGTGCATTTGCTGGAAACAGAAGCCCCACAAAGGGGTAATCGGTCTGGTCCAAGCCCTAGGTTTGGGAAGCCAGAGATTACCTTGCTGTATGAACCTGAAAGTGAAACAGCTTCTCCTTTTGGAGTGGGGTCCTGGAGAGACACTGTGCAGTTCCTGTACCAGGAGCAACCCATACTATTTAAGCAACCTGAACCAGAATCTAAAGGGATAAAAGATAAGATGCTTTTGGTGTCCATGCCAGCCATCAGTAATGTCAAGAAGCAACACCTGGGGAAATCAAAGCCAAAGAAAATCCATTGTCTAGGCTGAAGGGTCCCAGGGAGCCCCATGGACAAATTGCCTTGTCCCCAGGAGCTGTAGCTGAAGCAGTCTGGTTGCATGCACCACGCTGGGGGAAAAAAGCAGGGCACATACCAGTACATATGGGGAACAAATCGTCATTCAGATAGTAAGATCTGATCATCACTCTATAGGAGACTAAAGGCTTCTGCTATTGTCTTTGTGGGAAAAGATCAGGCTGGCTGGGAGTTTCTGCTTATAGTAGCATCATATAATCATTGTGTGGGAGCTGAAACTCTGGGGGGCAGGGAATATTTATTGGCATAGCCAAATCTAACAGTAATCACAGGAACACCCATCTCCTCCATGGCATTCCTCATCAGCAGATCACAAAAGGGAACACGTCACTCATATTAAATGTAGGGAAATAAGGTGAAATGGCTTTCTCCAAATCACCCAGCCAGCCAGTGCAGAGCCCCCTCGGCACTGGGCTGTCCCTGCCCAGTGGTCTGTCCTCTAAGCCAGACCAAACAGATCTGGGGAAGAATGCCGACTCCATTCAACTCCCAGTGACAGGATTTTTAATGACAGATTTGAAAATACTTTTTAAATGAATATCTTTGGAAGAGGAGACAATGTGACTGTGAGAAAGTTCCAGTCTATCCCATTTATTTGTGTATATTTGCAAGTAGCCCCCACGCAGGCACAAAAATACATACTTAATAACTGTGGCTTATTAGTGGCTTCAGACCCTGTAAAATATCTTTTTAGGTGCAAAAATAATAGTTGCAAAAATATGAAAAATTATTTTGTTGCACATGTGCATTTCCTCTTTATTTGCTGTAGGAAGATAGTTTGAAACTACTAAATGTTATTGGACTTTTTTAAAGGAAAAAAACCCTGCCAAGTGTATTTATTTATTTTAACTAGAAATGATTTGGAAATGACCAGAAGTATGAGCAGCTGGTAAGCTTCTCTTGATTATTTTCCCCTGCATTTCTAATAATGAACTTAAATGATTTTAGCACCTTAAAAATACTCTGCTTAAACAGACTATGCGTAGGCAAATTTAGAACTGTACAGAAGTCCTGGAACACAGAAGTAATGATGGGGGGAAAAAAACAACGAGAAATGAGAGGTAAAGAGAAATAATAACGGGGAGAATAAAAAGCCATTTAAGGGACACACATAAAAGGTTAACAAAGAGAAGGCCACTTAGTAAAGGGTTTTGCAGCCTTGTAGGGATGTATTGAAGAGCAGGTGCTTTGTACTAATGCCAATAATTTTTGGGATCTCTGAGCTATGAGCTGAGGGAAAGCTGAGGGTGAGAAGATGACAAGACGGGAGGGGAGGTGCTGGGGCAGCTGTGCTTGAGGAGAACAAGAGGAGCAGGTACCTCTCCCTACCCTCCCTGACAGCCAAACGCAGTGTCAGCCTTTCAGGACCAGATCCTAGTGTCCCGCCACTTAAGTCACAGTGTCAGAGGGGGACAGGATGGAAAAAGAGCCCTTCTCATGCACAGCCACCAGCAACACCTCCTGGAACCCACTGTGCCATCCTGGGAGCCCAACCGAACCATCTCAGCCTGCCCCTGGGATCTGCTGTGCCATAGCCTCGATGCCAAGTTTTGCCACCACTGTGAGAAAAAAAGTGAGTGCCTTTGTAATGACTGGGGTGGCAGTCCCACACATCCCATCCTCACACAGCTGAGGTGGCTCAGAGGGGGAGTTTAGAAAGACGATTACCAGCTATCTATCTCCCATGCCTCCCTAGGAGGTTGGTGCAAGCATGAGTCCAACAGAGGGGTAGGAAAACACATTCTGCAGGGCAGGACAGGGATGGGTGGTATTTTCAAGGTATTTGCAGGAAGAGTGCAGCAGTGGCAGCCCTGTGTGGGGCCTGACCTATACAACTAGGTGGACAATATTGCCAGTTTGGAAGCAAGTATGGGGTTTATGGCCCCAGCTGTCCCCAGTTAGAGTGTCTGTAGATTGTTTTGGAGGCCATGTCTTTCCAAAAATCTCCCATTCAAAGGGCAATCTCTAACTGGGGAGTACATGACATTTTAAACTCACTGGAGCTTTCTTAAGGGACAACTGATTTCATGGTGCGTTTGAACAATACCTGGCACAAATATGTTCTTTTGGATTACTTCAGTAGAAATACTTAATAGAAGTGACTGATGATAGATGTCCTGAAGAGCTGTACAGAAGAAAAAGACCACTGTAAACAAAACTGAAGGTGTACTTTAGGATCCTGTTTTTAAGAGACCTTGACTGTGCTCTATGCTTTGATAGTGTACTTGAAGACTCATGTTTTGTTCCCCCATCAGTGAAATTGTGCAAATAAGTAAGTTATACACTCAAAGTACCGTTACATAATTTTGTAACCACGTCTCATTTTCTTTGAGTACACCAGGAACAACAGGAGGTTATGAGCAACCTACACCCTTGGTCCTCTTGTAGTCAGCTCTGTCTCCACAAGATTTCCCCCCTCTCTCTGTTTACTCCCAGGTTTTGTTGGTTTGGTTTTTTTTTTTCCTGGTAGTCTTTTGGTTTTCTGATCTTGTCTATTGTTTCTCACTTTAACGGTGTCTGAGCTTTCAGTGTGCCTGAGGAAAAAACTCCGGTCTCCTCATAGCTGAGGGGATTTGGAAGCAGGAGGGGAGAGCAAAAGCAAGGGGGCTGAATGACGCTTCCCTACATCTCACTGGCTGAAGCGATCCCTGGAAAAATGGAGGCTGGAGCTCAGTCTGATTGTGCTCCTCCTTCACTCATGAGGTGTCTGCCAGGCTGTTGACTTTGCCAGAGTCCTCCCAGGGTTTCCTTGTAGAGCTGAGAAGTGTTTCCTGTCATTGCAACTTGGACATTGCTGTGAAAACTTTCAATTTTGATGACTGACATTTTATGCCTTAAGGATTCTCATACAACTTCACTACGTGTTTTGCAGCAGGGAGGTGAAGAAATTATTCTGTGTTTGTAAAATCAAGAAATAGGTTAATTGCCAGTTGCCTGTAATCTAAGTGGATGACAGCAGCGTGAGGGCCGACTGTAAGGGCAGAGCACCTCAGATAATGTGTTGTTTCTCAGCTTTGCAGGGAGATTGAAAGGTGGCAATGCTGCCACTGCTGTGTAAACTTCCTTGGAGTAGGAGGGCTGTCAGGTGTGCACTCCAGCTAAGTACAGTTTCCCTCACAAAATAAAAAGGGAGGATGCAGAGGCAAGAAGAACTAGGATTGCACCGAAGTGGAATTGCTGTGGCTCTTCCAGGGACCACGATGCTACCAAAGGCATTGAGGTTGATAGTTTTTTCTTGCAGGTAGCTCTGTATTTAATTTGTGCAGCTCCCAGTGAGAGCCTGGTGCTCTGGCACCTTTAATAGACAGCCAGAGCACAGGGATTTGCTGTTTCTTTAATGAGATGAAAAACATGTGAATCTCTCTCATTCGACTGGTTGTTGTAAGCCCTCTGCTCCGATTGGCTCCTGCCCTGCAATATTTTAAACTGTTTTGCAAGCAAGAAAAAAATGCAACCTCAGCTCTTCATACCATTCAGCTGAAGTAAGAAAAACTCCAAAAATTACATGAAAGGGAAGAAGATGGGAAAAAACCCACCCCAAAAGGCAAAGCAAATGGGCTGTGAAACTGCTGATAGGGAAAATGTTTTCATAAAGCAGAGTGTGCTCTGAGTCACTCTTCTCCTTTGAGTCCAGCTTTGCTCCTGTTGGTGTCGATGGGAGTTTTCGCAGCTGAGTGCGCCGGGGCCGGATCGGGCCCTTCCCTCCCATTGATGCTGTCTGAATCCTCTTCTGGTAGTTTTGTTGTAGCTATGACGCTCTCAAACCTTCTTGTTCAGTTTTGTGAGGAGTCCCCAGGCGTGCTGTGCGTCCCCCTGAGATGGTGTGAGACCATTCCCCATTTTTCCCATGGAGGCTGTCACCTGGGGGCTCGGAGACTGCTGCTCCCAACAGGTGCTCTAGGAATCCCCCATTCCAGACCCGTGGACACCTGGGAAGGGACTTGTCATCTCCAGGCTGTGGGAAATGTTCTCTCCCCGCTGCTGATGACTGTGGCCTGGTTATTCCTGGGTTTACCACGGCATCGGGGGAAAAGCAGCCTGTAAGACATACAGGCTAGATAATGGGGCTTTGCAATTTTACTAATCTCCCTTCCAACCTCTCCTTTTTTCTGCCATTTCCCTATGCTTTGACTGGAAACCATCCCAGCAGAAAAACAGGTATGGGGGTTATGGAGCAAGTCAAGTTTGTAAACAGACTAAGGAGGGGAGGCTATGTAAATCTGTTTCGGCAATTTTCATGTTGAGGGTTGGCATTTAGCACTTAAATGACTGTGTAAGCAATTTAGGAGTAATGACCAGTGTGCTCAGAGTCAATGCTTTTAAATCTTCCTTAGCTTTTCTCTGCTGAAAGCCCTACATAAATACCTTTGAGAAAGTAGACAAGCAAACAGAAAAAAATGTTGGAGGACCTTACAATTTCTGTTTAGTTACAGAAATAGAAACCAAGTTTATTCTACCTGAAACAAAGCATTTCTGATATATGCATCTGAGAGAATGTATATCCCAAGTTCAATCCTAAAAGTACCCATTCTTAAGGCAAAATCATGCTTCAAGGCCTTTGTTACCAGAATGACAAAATCTTCCCATGTGGTCTCTCTCATATTATCACAAATGGCCCTTTTAGGTTTGACTGACAGCTCAGGGCAGTGTTCCTCTGATTATAAATGAAGTAAAGCGTTTGCATAGAAAAATGTTATTTTATAGAAGATCTCTCTCAGTTCAAACACAGAGTTTACTCATTGAAAAGTGGGGGTTTGGCTGAAAAAGTAGGAAAATCTGGATCTTTTTAACTACCAAAGTTACTATCTTGTGTTTAGAAGTAATACTTCATTTTAAAAATGCTGTTAGGCATGTTTTTAAAAGATGAATAGGTCAGGAAAACAAAATATTTCAGGTTGAGCTACATATTTAGTTTGGCACCCAAAATATGGTTTTCTGTTCTGTGCAATTTGAGTTTTTCTTTCTGGAGACACTGTTTGATGAATAAATAGTGTTCATTTGAGGGAACACAAAGCAAGTTTTAATCTGATTTTTCTTTTTATCTATCATGCTAAAAAAAAAATAAAATTAGTTTAATGTGGTCGGTTGGTCTTCAACAATTGAATTCAAGTGCTTTAGAAAGTTACCATCCCTCAGTTGAGATGTGATAATTGACCATGCGTGTCTTCCTGTTTCAAATGCAAAGTAAAATGAACTTATCCTATTTACTGTTCTGGTAACATCTTAAGATATTTTCACTTAGTTGTTTGTGATTATATTTCCATAATTTTGTTTTTAAATTAAAGTGACTGAACTTCCATGTTTAGGTAAGCTGCAAGTGTGATGATGTTGATTCCCACTAGTGACATAACTTCTGTACTTAAAAAAAGAGGCTCCCAGGCAAAATTTCATTTAAGGAAAAAGAGCATATATTTTCTGCTAGCATACATTAACATTTAAGGTATGTCCAATAACAAGTCAAAGCTGGTCCCCTGGTAAAATTTGCAGTTCCGGGCTATGTCAAGGAAAACAGATGAAGTCTTTGAAATAAAGCTGAGTCAAGTACATAGAGAAGGGTTTCTTGCTTCGGCATTCATGCAACTGAGCAAGTCTTGTTGGAATACAAGGAAAACTGTTAAGGTTATAACAATACAGAAGTAGTAAAAATACTTTATATTCGAATGAAAATAGTAACTTTATATCAATGCTGGAAAATAAGTTTAAATGATGGAGTCATCAGTGAAAACAATTTTGGGCAATTTCTTCAATGGAGGAACTGTTTTATTGGCTGGTAACTTAATAAAAAAAAGTTAATTATAACAAATAAGGAGTACAAATGACAACGCTGTCTGTAGCTTATTAGGTTATCTGATACAATGGGGCAGGTTCTGATTGAATTCGTGCTGGATGTAAACCTAAAATAACTTCCACGATGCCATCCCACTTTTTTTACTACTCTGGGGAACAAACAGCAAGCACAAGGTCCTTTCTTTTTGAACACTGTCAGGGGGAATCACACATCACTGACGAAACCCTTTTGGTTACTCCATGAAGCCAAAGTGATTATTTGTATGCAAAAGACAAGGGAATAGATTGTCCGTAGAGATACCTAGGTGGGTGGGTCTTGCTCTCAGGCAATTTTCCTTGGTCAACTAAGAGGAAGCCAGGGCAGGCACCATCTGAGAGCTGCGTGCCCATCTTCCTGGGCACTGAGGATACACAGGTCTCTTGCAATGGAGGAATTACAGCTTCATCTCCATCACTTTGTTGCTACTGTTACCCATGGTGTCTCAAATAAGTGGTCACAGCTCTCACCACCCAGGTGGTGAGAGCTCACACCACCTCATCACCCAGGAGATCCTGGGGATACAGGGCTTCCCATACTGTCCTCTCTTCCGCTCCTCTTGCCAAGCTTGATTTGGGATACATCACTCTAGAAAATTCTGCCAGATTAGGACCCCTTAGAGATTAATATATTTGAATGAAATATAAGGCAGTGCAAAATTTGCCTCTCTACAGCAAAGCAATGTGTTTCTTTCTAAGACTGACCTGCAGATAGGTTGTCTTTTACAGAGGGCATTTGCTTCAGGGCAGTATTTCCTAGCAGCAAAAAAAAAAAATCAAGATGATCAATAGCAGGCTTTTACTATTTGCCTTAGTATCTATTTTACTTACTGTCTCTAGTAAGAGACCTTGGTTTTGGGAATTCAGGTTAAAAGGCATATAGATTAAAAATCACTGGTATATTCTACCATATTACATCAGACATGGGGTCACTTTTTTCAGTACTTAACCTACTGCTCACTTACTGTTCGACTTATTTTTAATGTAAGTCAATGTGCTGCAATGTATCTTGGAGATAACAGCTATAAAAATGGAAAGTTCCCATCCCTGCTTTCACTTCTGCCCTAATACTATGGTGCGCGATCTGCACTGTTTCTGCTCTATTTGAACCATGCTGTCATGCCACAGGAGCAAGACAGCTCCTCTTTCGAGTGGCACTAGCTGTCAGCTGGTCCATGTGAACGCCAGGTGGACAGAGTTGCACATGATCCTGTTCTCCTATTGTCTGAGGGGCACATAGACTTTTAAGATTAAGATGACACGATCAAAGTCGTAAGTCCACTCTGGCCTTCAGATGTGCATTCCCCATGCCATTCAACTACTGTTACTGATTTTTAGCAACTTTTGCAAGGAGATTGAACTTTGCATATGATTAAAAATGGGTAAGATCTTGGAGTCTCCCTCTTCCTCTGATCATTTATTTCTTCTTTGCAAGTCACAGGGAGAGCAGGGTTTAAATAGCAAATTGACATCTGCCATACAGTCACATGGAGCCTGTCTATATTTAGATTGATGTCTATAGCAGCTACACTCATCAGGATCATCCTCAGGCAGAAAGACTGTAATTACGGCATTCAAACAAACCGGAGTCTTGCTTTCCTGCTGGACTGAATCTGGAGTCACATCACAGAACTTGCCTGGTGTAACGAAAAGTAGTATCTGCTTCCTGCTGCTCAGACAAGGCTTCAAAGTAGAGTTTAAGCCAGGTTGAAAGCATGTCAGTTTTTAACATATAGCCATAAATGGTTACGTGCTTCATGAACACAGAGAAGATGGCTTCTGTCCATGTGATGGCTACGGCATTGTCGCATGGTGTGCGTATATCAACTTGATACAGAATCTTTGTTCAGAATAATTGGTGTAACTGAATAAACAGGGAGGTTTTTTGGCACATGAGCGTTTCCTCAATTCTTGAAAAATTTTCTGGCTAAGAAATTGCTGGTTTAAGTGTGGAAGACACTAAGGCTTTTAAAGTCTTTTCTTGCTAGAGTTATGTTTAAATATAGTTGCTTGCTTAGAACTTAGCGAAAAAAGCCAAACTTGAATAAAAAGAAACATCTGAAGGTGTGTCCCAAACTGAGATACCTGTAGTAGCAAAAGTTCTCCATGTTCAAATAGGTTGAGATGGCTAGTAAGACCTCGTGGCAGCTGAAACTGAAACCCTAAAATGGCTTAAACGTGACAGCTTTGGGTTCTGAAGACATCACCTGGAAGTTTTTCAGTTTGCTAAGTGAATATGAATTTATTCTTACTTACGTTACGTTGCTTTGCATGCAGGGGGGTGGGGTGGGGTGCTGACACCACAGTCCTGGCAAAACTACCAGTGCAGTCACAGCTCTTGGCAAGATGCTGTATCTGCTCAAGGGAGCACAAAGCAATAGCATTACGCTGGCAGAGCAGTATGAGAAAACGCTCTGTGGTGCAGGCAAGGCTTTCAAGCACTGTTCTGATCTAAAGTTCTGGAAGTTAACAGTTGTATTGACTGCAGTCTCTTTTGGACCAGAGCCTGAAATGCCCTTCATGTGTTCCTCGAAGGGACTGGTCCTCTCACAGGAAGATGCAGATGTTTTGCCAGCAATGGTGCAGCTGACTTTCTGGGACTCCTGGCAATTGTGGGGTGAAAATGGCAGGTATATAAAATTAATGTGATTTGAAAAGGCTTGTGCTTGCACTTGGTTGTACTGTGCTGCCCCTGGAGCCAGTCTCGGACCATTCTTTGAGGGGAGTGGTATCCAAACACAGAGAAGCGTCTATCTTCTGCCCCTACAAGTCTAACCACAAGGGACAGTGTTGCCTCAAACCTAGATGCAGTGAAGCTCTTGTAATTTTCCTGTCTATTCCAGTGATGCAGAAAGCGAAGTAAAATGTCCTTGGTAGGATATTGTGACTTCTAGGAGAGAATTTGAAATTTTCTCGCTTATCGGTGGTCAGTGACGCAGCATCCTCTGAGGAGTCATCAGCTGACAGGAAATGCATATGCTTACTCATTTCTGCAGAGAAGCTGAATAGGAGAAAATGTTTGTGTATTGCTGATTTGGGTTGGGTTTTTTCTTTTGTTCTTTGTTGGTTTTTTTCTGGTTTTGTTTTGGGGTTGTTTGTTTGTTTGTTTGTTTAAATAAGATGGCCTGTGCCAAAGAAAACAAACTAAACTCTTTTTTTCTCCATTCCGAATCTCACAATGTGATATAAATACCATCCCACAATTTAGCATTGTTAATTAATATGTACTTTCCATTACCTTCCTTTTGGAGAGTTCATTATCTTGAGGAATATAACTCCTCATTCAAACATTTCATTTTGTAGCAGGAGAAAGAGACGGAGGCGCAGAAGAACTACTTTAACTGGATTGTGTAACAATGGCTGTAATAATAATTGTCTGGGAGAATTATATGGAGGTAACAAAAGGCCTCACAAAATGAGTACATTACAAAGAGTCTTTTATGACTGAAAAATACTGATGTCCTTAAAAGAGAGAGAGAGAGAAGTTAAAGTTGGGTGATTTTGTAGGAAAATGCGAAGATTTCACTGAAGTTTGCCTTGGCACAGGGAAGACATTTCCCTAGGACTGCCAGAGGAAACCTTACACTTTTCTCTTTTGTTTTCCCACTCCTATTTCCACAGCACATGTTCCTTCTCTTGCTCTAACACCAGCGAGAGGCTAGGCTGGTCAGCCCGACCTGGTCTCTGCCAATTTTGCATCCACTGAGCGTTCATCAAGTGGAGCAGCTCTGTGACTTTCTTCGGCTACTGTGCCAGCGTGATTTATCTCTGTACAGACAGCCTGTGCCCAATTTGTTTCGGTAGTCTAGGCTCGCTGCCAGTACCTCACCCTTTAGGATCCAGTTGTGCAAACAGGGCCAGATGAGGTAGTCCTTGGTCTCCACTGAGTTTGATGAGGTTGGGTGGACGTATAGGTTAAATATGTGGGAGACTGAGAGGAAAGTAGCGAGAGAGGCAGACGGGCTATACTAGTTATTCTGGGCACCCATCACCATGACAGCTACCTATTATTAGATCTATCATATACACACTTATTTCCACAGCATGCAGAGGGCTGGTTTCTGCCCCTTTTAAAAATGTCAGAGACACTTTATTGGACCCACTTGACAAGTGGATTCAAGCTTGTTAGTTTTTTCTTAACTCTAAGTTCTAATCACAGGAAGTCTGCTTTTCTTATCATTTATTTCTGCTGAAAGGTTGCACTTGCTGTCACCAGTTGGAATGCTGTAGCCATGTGTACTGAACACTGTGTTCAGAAATTCTTATTTTTGTCACCAAAGTACAGCTGTATCTTAAGGGCGGTACAGAATTAGAATAAGGTATAATGAAGTACTGTAGGTTGCTAATACACATTACACTTAGCACCTTGGTATGTGGAAATGTGTTACTTTACACATCTGGATTAAAGGAACAAACAAGGAAGAGATTGAAATTCCTTTAATGCTAGCAAAGGAATGTAACTGGTAATTTCTTCCTGCAGCTGGTGACTCCCCAGATGACCACCTTTCCATGGCTAGTGTTAATGTTAGGCACTTCAAAGCGATGAGAACGGGAGGAAAAAAAAAATCTGCTTTGAAAAACAATTCATTTTGCTGAGAGGGTAGTGGTTGGCTGGATCAGCTCTCTGAACCGGCTAACCACATAACCGTAAGTGATGCTGCTGCAGGGAAGGTGGTGGTGGGGAACAGGAGCGTGTGAACAGAAGCAGGGAGAAAGTAGGGGATGGCACTCCCAGCTAAGGTGCTGCTGCGGTGCAGCACCCACCTCTGGTGGAAGTGGCTCTCTGATATGAAGTGCTGCCATACCTCAGTCTTATGGGTCCAGCGACAGGGTGGAACTTGCAGCCTTTTCAGTGCAATGCTGGGTTACAAATGCAACACGGACCGGAAGAGCTAGGGAGTGTTTGAATAAAATCCACCAAAGTCAGCAAGAGGAGCAGAATCTGCTTTAAGGTTAACAAGAAGCTCTGAGGAGAAAGGCACTTCTTAAATCCCATCTCTGTCTGAGTCTGGGATGTCTCGGGCAGCATTAGGGACCCTTTGGACTTCAATTTAAAAGTGTCCCTTTGAGGCAAAGTCTTTCTTTCAGCAAACTGTGGATGGTAGTAATACTATTAAGTCCATTTCCCTATGGATTTATGACCCACCCTCTCCCACAATCCCACTGCAATGGCCCTCCGTTCCTGCTCTGTTCCCCCACTGCAATATGGCTTTTGCCCCATAAGGAGACGATTTCTCAGTTGCATGTTCAATGCTTCTCCTGACCAAATTCCATGGTTGGGGGCAGCATGGTGACTGTCATGTCCCTGTACTCTACAGACAGGCCATGGCTTTGTCTTGCATCTCGAAGGGACCCTGAGTGACTGAAACTGGCTGGGAAAGAGAAGACAGACTAAGGACACTGGTTAACGACAGAAAAAGTATCTAAGAATACATTGAAAATGGCAGCAGTGGTTTTCAGATTTGGCAGGGGGGGGAAATAAAGTAATCCTAGTCTTAATCTCATTTTTGACTACAGGGTCTGTAGTTCATCTAAAAATCAGGGCAGTCCTGATATGAGAACAGGAGGTGGTACCCACACCCACACCCTGCCTGCTGGGTGCTCTCAGGACCTCTGAGCGACACAGGGCTCTGTCTGATGGACAAAGTCGGTGGGAGTCCTCATGGTTTCTTCCAAACTGGAGATCCAGGACATCTGTGGTGGGATGGGCTCCCGGTTTCTCCCAAGCAGTGACCAAGAGGCAGAGCTGCTTCGGGCATGCTTGTGCAGCCCTCATTCAGGGAGTGCAGGGCAGAGTCGCTTTTCCAGGGCTGCCTGCTCATCTCAGCACATGCTCCTTCCTTAACCCTTCCCCTCTCTCCCTTCCCCCCAAACAGACCCTTTCCCCAGTCAGAGCCTGTTTTCCCCAGCCAGTCACTAAATCAGTCGGATGTGTCTCCCTTCCCCCACCTGACACGGTGACGATGAGTGCCTGCTGATCATTCCTTTCATGTAGTCTCTGCCGGTTGCTGCTTCGGTTATTAAAAGACAAAAAAAAAAGACACAAAAAAAAAAAAAACCAAANAAAACCACACAAAAAACCCAACAACAACCAAACCCAAGCAGCCCACTGCTGCTGCTCCCACCTTTCTGGCCGGAGCGGTACCCTCAGACACACGAATGGCAGAGATCTGGCGGCGGTGCAATATTTACCCGACCCATCCACACTCCTCCGGCTGAGATCGAAGGGGGGGGGGACACACGGACGGAGGGGGTGTTGGTGTAAAATTATTCCTGTGGACCTGGAGGAGGGAGGTGGAGCTTTCTTTTCTCTGCTTTCTTTGAGTTGCGGCAGTCCTGAGCAAGCCCAGGGCTGCGGTGTCGGTGGGTAAGAGGAGGGCTGAACTTGGGCGCGCTTTGCCGGCCCCGCGTTTGGAACAAAGCCCCCCGTCCTGGCGAGAGGCGGCCATGCGCCCCCTCCTCTCCCACCTCCCACAGCAAGGCCCGGAGCATCCCTCCCCTTCCCCCGGCTACTGCCACTGCTGCCTGGCGGATCTGGCATCCCCGCCTGGCTGGGCACGCCGGCTGTCCTTCCTCTTCTTCCTCCTCCTCCTCCTCCTCCTCCTCCTCCTCCTCCTCCCCCCCTCGCCTTGCTAAAACACGCGCACCCAGCGGCTTTAATGTGATAAAAAGACGAGACCTTGAGAAAAGTCAAAAGCATCTGGGGAAGAAAACAGGTTGGACATGTAAAGAGAAAAAGAGTTCAAGAGTTTCACCAGTGAGCCATGAAATGAAAAGTAACAGCTGATGTACTGGAGGGAAGGAGCAGAGAGTCATCAGCAGAAGCTATGGATCCAAGGTTAACGGGGGAGGGGGGGATAGGGATGGGGAGCTGAAACTTAAAGTAATTACCGAGGCAAAAGAGAGAACGAGAGAAAAGAGATCCGGGCTACTGCCTCGCAAGTGCTGCAATCACTGGGAGAGAATCACTAGGAAAACTCCTGGCTACACATTAGCAAAAGCTTTTGCGTTGTCGAGAGCCAATGCCCCTCTCCTTCAGAAGCACGAGGCTGAGCACCTGATTTCCTTAAAAAAAAAAAAAAAANNNNAAAAAAAAAAAAAAAAATAAAAAATCCCAGAGGGCTTACAAGAATTTGCATTTTCTACCCCCACAGTTGCTTGCCCGGGAGCCTGAAAGGAAGAAATTACTTCACTTTTTTTCTTTTTTTTTTTTTCGTCCTAGCTAGAAAATAAATACAGAAATAAAGAGATGACGAGTGGTAGTAGTGGTGTAGGGGGTAATCATGCAGCTGGGTGTAGGTTTAAAAATACCACCAACAACGAAAGAACACCCCCCTAATTTTTCATTTAAAAATATTTAAATGAATGTGCTAAAAGCTGAGAAGAATATCGTGTTGCTCTGGCGAGATGCTAAGTTGAAGGCATAAAAATGAAATCAAATCCAATGGAGAATTTTTCCTGCTCCCTTTTAAATTAAATACCTCTTATACACAAAAAAAAAACCAGGGTGAAAAGTTTTCCTGCTCGGCAGCCCTAGGACTAGGAGCAGCCGTTCCCGTTGCTTAAGCCCTAATGCACCCAGAGGGGTGGCATGTCATGTCCCTGTACCAGTTCTAGCACCCCACGGCAGTTCGCATGTGCGGACGAGGCTTTTCCACCAAGTTGGCCAAACCCCAAGAACAATGAAGCCAAGGTGCTCTGAAGGAGGGAGCTCTCCCATGGCCTCCTCTCTTCCTCCCCAGTCGCCCCCCTTTGCCACAGTGCCCTCGGCAAGTTGCCCTGCACAGGGACCCGGTGGGGTGGGGGGCGGGCTGCGGGAAAAGGCTGCAGCAGCGAGACCCTCCCCACAGCAGCCCCTGCTCTCTTTTGTTCCAAGGCAGCTGCAGCTGGACTACGTTTCCCAGCAGGCTTTACGGGGGGGGGGGGGGG
>RSEF01000001.1:85950997-85966947 GCA_003993805.1 Himantopus leucocephalus | reverse complement strand
GGGGGGGGGGGGGGGGAGAAAGGCTTTTCCACCCTTCTTCCTCCCCCATCACATTCCTCCTCAGTGAGGAGGAAAAAACCCCAACCAAACATATTCACTTTGCTGACACATCATGTGTTTTGAGCATGCAAGAGGGGCAGGGCTGCAAGAGGCAGATCAGGGAAAATAAGGGGGAACTTGATGACTCCAAAATCAAACTCCAGAGACACATTTTAAAAAAAAAAGGAGGGGGGAGGGGAGGGGAGGGGAGGGGAGGGGAAGGGAAAAAGAAGCCAAAACAGTTAAATCCTGAAGTAGGAAGGACGTAGTCCTGAGCTTTGAACCTTAATAAATACATAGAGGAGAGATGATACTTTGTTCTTTTGTGTGCAGGGATGAACAAGATCGTTGGCAGTCACTCCAGATACCCAACTTATGCAACTATTTCTTCACCGCAAACTAAAGCACATGCATGTCTTGCGTAGTGTTGTTTGCCACCATAGAAATGTTTCTTTTCTGGCCCCTGTAGAGCCTACAGATTGCTTTACTGATCTTCTGCATCAGATGGCTTTATCCTTCTGGTACTGCATATATTCAGATCTGAGGTCTGTGTAAATATGTATAAACAAAATGCATATTTTGTAACAGGTTTATTTTTAGTCCCTGTGTTTTTACGCTAGGGAGAAAGAAGTTTGTTTAATTAATATTGAACCTGTTGGGGTAAGAGTGCTTAGTGCTAACAGAGATCCGGTGGAAGCTGAAACCTTATGAAGGCTTTTAAAAAACACACACATTAAAAATTGCTGGTTTTGAGTGGTCTTCCTATAAACACTGCCCTCTCGGTTATACCTTTGACTTCAGCAAAGTGATGCCAGTTTAAATGAAGAGATGTTGGCCTCTGGTTTCTAAAGAATCCTGGTGATAGAGTTTCTCTCTAACAAGAGATTGGAAGCGGTGATTATAATGAACTAAGGAAGCTGCTCGCCAAGCCTCTGCTCCTTGGGGAGCTGATTCAACTCACACGGTTGTGTGCTGCGGCGTGTGCATATGTTTAGAAGCCAGATTTGAATGACTAAAGCAAAACTTAGTAGCAGACCTTACATTTAAGCATGTGGGCATGTGCATATATGCATGAGTGTGTGTGTGTACAGGTATTTATGCATGTGTGTGCATAGACATACATAGAAATATAAATACAGTGTACCCACTGCATATCAATTGTCTGTGTGATAGGAGATAGATATGTCAATATACACAATTGTCTGTGTGATAAAAGGCAAATATAATGTCAATATACATGATGGTGAATTTTATTTTAAATGGTAAATTAGATTAAATTCTCTGGCTGTTTTGGCAGAGCAAATTATTCTTGTTCAGCTGTAGATTTCATCACAGTATTTTGTCCTTGGTGTCCTAGGATACCTTGTCATGATTATTTTATTTTGAAGATCTTTACATGTATACATTAAAAAAATATTTGCCTGGGCTGCTAATAGTACATCACCATTCTGGAGGGAATAATTTTAAACCTATA
The DNA here is from genome assembly GCA_003993805.1 of Himantopus leucocephalus. Lineage (NCBI taxonomy): Eukaryota > Metazoa > Chordata > Aves > Charadriiformes > Recurvirostridae > Himantopus > Himantopus leucocephalus. Next base: position 85,965,434 of record RSEF01000001.1, on the reverse strand, counting down.
GTTTTCACATTAGTGTTTTCTGTTCACTTTTGAATTGTAACAAAGGTAAGAGCCCAAGCTGTTTCACTCCGTTATACCTCACTTTTGTCTCTGAAGTCTGGGCTTCAGTCTTACTGAGGATTGCTAAAATATATTAACAACCAGCATTGTTTTCAGTGAAATTAAAATCGATATCAAGGTGGTATTTTTATACCAACCGAGTAGGGCTTAGATGGTTGTTATATTTTTATTACACATAGTATAACAAACAGAGTTTTGAGCCAGATTTCTGGCTTCGAGCCCCAGCCATGAGAAGGAGGCACTGAGTCTCAGATGGGCCCCTTAGGGTCATATTTTCTCCCCAGACCCCCTCTGTTCCAAAGAAAAAGTACCAATTTCCCCCAACAGCGTGTTGCTACCTCCTTCCTTTTCCAGACATCTCCTGGTCCCATCCACTGAGTGGTGGAGGGATGGTGGCAGGTTCTCTCCATTCCCCCATCCTCACCTTTCCACCTGTTCCAGTGGAGAAATATCCGAGCTTCCTATTTTCTGTTTGAACTCCAGGCTCCAGTGTGCTTTGTGTGCATGTGGGGTGGTAACGGTGGGTTTGCTCAGATTCCTGTGGGTGAGCTGTAGTATGAGTCACAGTCTAGTCACCTAGTAGTGACAAAGCTCTGCTAGAATGTTTGCTTGAACGGTGCACCTTTATACTGCATTTTTTAGTCCATCTTGAGGCTAACATTAGATACACCCTCTCTGTGGGACGAGCTCGACAGCTCCTTCAGCTCTGGTATAGGAACTGTGGATTAGAGCCAGATGAAGAACATTTTTCCACATTTGCTAGAAGATGTTGAAGATGTCCCTGCTCATTGCTGGAATGCTGGACTGGATGACCTTTAAAGGTCCCCTTCCAACACAAACTATTCTATGATTCTATGTTCTGTTATTCAGGTGCCTTCGGATTACGTATAAGGTAAAAAGGAAGAAGGATACGTTTTCTAAACCATTTGTTGATTAGAGTGGACTCATTTCTATAATTCTTTGATTTCCCAAAGCTCAGTGCAGAATTGAGTAGAAGTGGAGTTTCTCTGCTGCAACCTTCTATATTGCAAGAGTTAGGTGAACTTGGCTTAAACGGTTTCTTTTGTAGCCTCCTGTTTAATACCTTTGCCACGTATGTTTTTTTCTGCAGCTCTTCGTAACATGTGGCTGCATCTTGTCAAGACATCCATCCCATATTTGTGCTCACTGAATTCCTCCTGAGCTCAGTGAGAATATGATGTTTCTCAGGTGTTTGAGACCGGGCCCAAATATAAATTTTTCTGTTTCAACATGTGGCTAATGAAAACATTACTCTTCTTACCCCGTTCTCGCTGAATTTCTCTCTTGTTCTGCTATCATTTTATTAATAATTCTTGTCATTATATAGCTAAAAAGCTAATTTTACTGCCTTGTTGGTGTACTGAGCCCAGATCTGCCTTTGATGAAAATAAGGATCTCCTAGGTTTAAGAAGGATCAGGACTACCGTTTGCATGAAAGGCGAGCTGTAAGCCCAGTCTTGCAGTTCGCACTCAAACAAGCCAGACCACTGGAACAAACCCTGCATGTCCTTAGGCAAGCCTCATTGAAGTCAATGCGCGTTAAGGCTGAATAAAGGAATTCATTGATTTCAGTGGTTCTAATCTCATGTGTCAAGATTTATTCATGTGAGCTGCAGAATCGTGTTTCAAAACTGATGGTATTTCATACTGTAAAACAGATGCCCAGACCTGAAGCTAGATCTCTGGTTGCTATTCTGCTTATGATTACTGCTATGATTCCTGCTAGTATTTTATGTATAACATTTGAACCAGTAACTGAGGATGTTTTACATCAGGTAGACAAAAAATATTGTTAGTGGCAAATACTCTTTGTATTTTCCTATCGCTTCAGAGCAGAAGAGTGTGGAAAGCATTCAGCAAGGTAAGTCATGTGCTTCAGAGCCTAACATAAAGATAATTAAGAAAAAAAGATTAGCACAAAATATTGTATCACTGGCATTGTAACAAATCAACACAAGTTGAGAAACAGAAGGGAAGAGTAGAGACCAAGGGGCTCACTTTCTGTCCTGTAGAATCAAGTGAGTGGAAACTTGGATCCCAGCAAAACTTGTTTGCTTGTTTAACTTGGTTGCTGCAAAGTAGTCCTGAAGGGATTCACCACTGAGGGAAAGCGAGGACAGAAAGTCACCGGGCCAGCCCTTTTAGTAAGATCACATTTATTTTCATGACGCCTTTTTACAGTGTAGATTTACGACTGGGAATTTGAAGGGGAACCTTTAGGAACAGAAGCCAGCCAGCACAGGAAAGACCTCTCCAAATCATGTTCTTTAGATCCAAATTATTTTTCACTACTTGCCTTTAACTTTTGTAATCACGTATTTGCCGAGCAATGCAAATCAGCTGAGGGTGAGATGGAGGAGCGTGGGGACCAGAGAATGTACACAGACGTTCTGACAGAAAAAAACAGTATTGCTGAGCCAGGGCAGTCAAACGTCATGAGTCAGCCTGTTCCTAGCTAATCATGAGACTGAATAAAAAAATCATGAGATGTTCTCAAAGTAAATTTTGGCTCCCTTTTGCTCACTTTCTGATTCTGGTTTTGTCATATGCCTGGGATATATTTGCAAGCTCTTCCCAATAAATAAAAGGACTAGAAGGGGATATAAGTCCGGAACAAAGGGCATGTAAAAAAGCAAGTCATATGCTAGTCTTGCAAGAATGGGCAAAACAGAAAAGAAACATTTTTTGCAGAGGCATAAGCAGAGTAAAACAAGCATTACAGAACGTAGTAGTATGAATTGCTTGGCATCCTTATACAATTCACCTAGTATTTAACTGGGATGAGGACAGGGAGGCTGACATTTAGCCCAGAAAAAGACAGGGAAAGCATATAGACTGGGAATTTAGAGTGGAAAATACATAGGAAGTATCAGGACTCCAGTGGCCTTTTTTGCTCAACTTGCGTGAATTGCAGCTCAAAGATTTGCATCAACTTTCCAACTGTGTTTAACTCAATCTCTTCTTATCTATGTAGTGTGGCCATGGCTGGGGGACAATATCTTCCCACCGGAGACACCATTATACTAGAGACCTGCAGAGGCACTTAAAGTCTTTTGATGTTCGGCTGGGAAAGGAGAAGGAGCAAGGTGTACATACCTAGTGTATACACTCCCTCCTTTATTTTGACAGCCCTGGTGACTATTGGAAAGCGCTCAAAAGCCTTTGTTTTTCTTGCTTCTGGAAGAGAGCTTATGAGTGAGGTTGGGAGCATTTTAATACCCTACCAGAACACCGGTGGTCAGGAGAGAAGGACTCATACACTCAGGGGTTTAATCTATTTTTTCTAGTGTGCTGTTGTGTTTTGCAGCCTTTGCACATCTTTTGTTGCACTTATGCTTAGTGCAGAGAGGACTATTTAAAGAACCTCAGTATGTTTATTTAAACAGGAGAAAAAAAAAACACCTGAGAATGCAGAATGTACATTTTAGTATTCTTTGGAGCTTTTCCCCATGATTACGTGTTAAGTAAGGCACAACAACCAGTAATTGCATTGAACACAGGGACTTTCTGTCATAAAAAAAAATATTTTATTTCACTTTGTTTTAGTTTGATTTTATTTTTTTAACATCAGCATGTACAGCTCCTAGCACAATTGTCATAGCTGGAAGCCTACGTGTGTGCTGCTGCAACACTAGGAGATAAACAGTATCTCCTGCTCCAGAGAATGAGTGCATGGACTGCATGTGCAATATCCTGTTGCTCAACTTCTCATTTGGCATTCTCAGACCCCCTATTTTGAAGATGATATTCCCATAGCCTTGCTATGGTGCTGTGCAGTGTTACTTTCAAGTGATATTAACAGGGATGATATTGATCTGAATATATTCCCAGAGTGATCCTTGGAGCAAAATTTGTTGAACGAGTGTTATTTACAAATTCACCCCAATGTACAAAAGAAATTCAATTCTTTTTACACAGCAGAGTGATAAAAGGATTCTGGTGACTGGATCAGCCTTGCAAAACAGAGTGAGGCTGGAAGTGCAGGACAACAGCAGCAACAACAAAATTGACAATGGGGGTGGGGAGGAAAAGAGAAAAAGAAATACAATATCTAGGAGGTCTCTGTAATTAAAACCAGATTAAATATTTGTGCTTTGCAAATGATACAAATTGATATAGTTTTAAAAAGCCATTACTGGTACTCCACTATGGGAGTTCAATATATTTTCTGCCCTAGGGCTCTGTTCAGCAGAAATGTTAAGCAGGGCTTCTGTGTGTAGAAGCCTGCTGAATACAGTGAAATGGGCTTCTTCATCTTTTCATCCTATTCAGCAGAAATTTGACTGTCCCGTGAAAATGTTTCTCAGTACTGCTGGGGACTTTTGCACAGAGCCAAAGAGAGGTGAAGGCTTTATTGTAATACACCTCTTGCTCCCTGCTGAGTCGCTGTCTGTTCATTGCACTACAAAGCCCTGTTGCATTCTGCCACAGAAATTAATTTAATATTTTCATTTGAAGTAAAAGTGGCGTTGGACTAAATCACTGCCAGCGGACGAGGGAACAAAACCTTGGGAATATGTTTGCAGGCACTTTGTGTAAGAGCAAAATGTGGCATCAGGCAGCTAAGTCAATTGGGACGGAGCCAAGGTGCCAGGTGCCAGGGCTTTTTCCACACTTACCGCGAGAAGATGACAGCGATCAGAAAGTTTGTGGCCTCTGCCAGAGCCAGGCCTGGTTTCTATGGTATTAGGACAAACACAAAATTTCCCTCATGACATATGACTTGTTTGGTAGAGTGAAGACATTAGTGGCACAGGTGCCTCTTCCATAACAGTATGGCTGAAGTGTGAGCTGGCTTGGACTGGTAGTTGGTTATTCTTTCCTATCTTTCACTACTGGAAAGCTTAAATGAAGGATTTTCCAAAGAGATTCAAATTCATAACATTTGTTGGAAAGAGGCTCCTAAATCTCCTTTGCAGCCTGGGAAACCTCAGAATTATTGTGAGACATTTTTTGCATTACTGTGATTTTCAGCCAGGTTTAGGTATCAAGTTGCCCAGGTTTTCCTATGTCCTCAAACCAGGACAACTACTGGGAGCTGAACCTGTTCAGAAAGCATTTTGTAGAAACAGTTGGCTTGTTACCTCCTGCCTGAAAAGGAGGTCAAGGCAGCTCTGGAGAGTGATGCAAGAAGGTATGGACTGATCATTCCTGAGGAAGGAGACAGATTGACTAAAAGTGAGGAGAGAACTTGTGATGAACTGCAATATCCTGTTGAATTCTTCATTAATGTGAAACGTCTGGGAGTAGGTGATATTCAGCAGAGATAGGATTCTTTTCTCAAAGGAGATTATAAACTCAATCTCAGTGACTCAATGGGACTCAAGTGCGAATGCACACATCCTGAAAGGGGTGGAGCATCCTAAGTCCAAGCGGAGGATGTAAGTTTCTTTTCTAAACCTTTTACGCTTTGATTCAATGTTATGCTTTACTAGCTATATGTCCCAGTTCTTATGCTTCTAGCCTAATTTAAAAAAAAAAAAAAAGTTAGTGAATTTGGCTACTCTTTGTTTTCAGGTGTGTAACTTGATATGTCTCAAAGTGACTTGATTCTTTGGGGAGGGGAAAAAAAAAAGATAGCACCTTTTCCAAAAAGAGAAGAGAAACACCCAGAATCTGCTGATCAAATTTTAAAGTATTCCTTGAGCCTCAAGGTCATGGGAGGGATTTTCAGAAGTGCTCAGCATTATTATACCTCATTTGAATTTTACCCTTCACTTCAAAGTTCATGATGTTAGCCTACTATGAAAGCTTTTAAAAATCACACTGCATTGATTTAAATCTCACAGGCAGCGATTATACTTTGCACTGACACCACAGGTGTAAATCAGGGGTGTGTTACACTCTCAGGACTTGCTTCAGCAGTTCAGCCCAAGCACATCTCCTCATCTGAGTAAGACACTTGATGTTCTTTCTGCACTGGTTACGCTGTACAATTCCTTGATGTTTCTTGCCTTTTCCAGAAAGAACATTTTCTTGACTAGCTTTTCCCAAATGTCCAGGACTATGTGGAACTTAGCTACGTTTCCACACAGGCAGCTCTATAATATGGGGACAGTACTAGAGCCTGCGTTTTCACAGTATTACATTTTGTATGGTTATTTACATGGATGTAAAAGTCTATTTAGAGAGATTAAAAATGTTGTTCTTTCAAAACAAAAAAAAATCTACTGAGAAGAGATCTCTTTGTTTTAACTCTTCCCAGGGAAAATGAACACAAAAATCCCCTATAGGGAATCATACTTCCAAAAAGTAAGTAATTTACTTTAGAGTAGGTGATATGTGAGAAGCAGTGTACAAAAACTAAGTTTGGCATTTAGAATAAAGATAAATTGGGTAAAGAATAGAGCTGGCTTTAGCTCTTTGCCCCCAAATAGAGTGTGTGTGCCTAGCTTGTGATTTTGGGAGGATGAGTAACAGAATGTAAGTCAGTTCTTCATGATCTTTCCTGACAAGAGAGAGAAATGTACTGTTTACCCCTTTTACCTGAAGTTCTATGTTACACTTACTGATGCAGCTGTTTTTCATAAAAACAGCATGGGGGAAGTGCTGCTGAGACTTGCAAATGCGCCAAAAGTTTTGATTTTAATAATTTTTTTTCTCGCATTGGAATGTCTGCATTTTTCAGAAGTCCTTTTACCTGTGGGTATGACAGCACAGGGAGGGACTTTCCAAGGACTGAAATGAAATCAAAAGCCCAGTTGATGATTTACGCTGTCATGTAACCCGCTGGTAGTTCATCAAATGCATAAAAATACTGGTAGCATTTTGCATTTAAAGGGCCAAGTCTTTTCTGCAAGTGTAATCGGTCATTTTCCATTGAAGTCAGTAAGAGTTGTCTGCACACGGAGTAGAATTTCATCCTACGTTGAGATTCGTGGTCTGCTTGGTAGGTCTGATCCTGTGATCCAGATAGAAGGCTAAAATGAGATAGCTGGGAAAAATCAGGGGAAATATAAGAGAGAGATGGAAGGACAGGATGAACAGCAGAACAGGAAAGCACTTCTAACACAATGGGAGAACAAGGGACAGTGTAATAACAAGAGAAATGCTTAGAGCTGATAATGGAGAGGAAACCACTTAATTGCAAACAATGGACTTGAGAATACAAGATGATGAGCTCCTGCCTCAAGGGAAAAGACAGACTTTAAATGTATATGGGCACCTAACACCTTCTTAAATCAAACAAACTGGTGCTTTGCAGGAAGAGTCAGACTTCTAAAGCTGCTTGGAATCCAAGTCAGAGGTGTAAATACCTTTACAAATTTGGTCTTCTGGGCCTCAAACCTTCTGTGTTGAGGAAATCTATGTTCCAGAACTGGGGTGCAGCTGATACGAATGAATATAGCATGACAGAAAAATCCCACAAGCCAAATCCTGAGTGCCTCACTAGAACAAGGAGAAGGAAATTTGCCCTTATAATGACAGGACAAAGACTGTGGAAAAGCCTCAAGGTGTTCCATTGTGGATGCCAGTTTTGTAGAAGTTACTTTTAGAGACAGGCCTAAGTGAGTATTGTTATCTTTTAGTTGCACTCTAAAATTGCTGCATATCCACTTTTAGATTGTGATTATATCCCAGAACAACATCCTGCCTTCTGTTGTATTGATAGCATAGCTTCTAGTTTTTGATGCGATCCTTCTCTCACTAAGAAAGTCAGGAGAGTGTGTTTATATCTACTACCCTCTAGAGTCTTCGAGTTAGGAAGGATCTTGTGCTTGTCCTGACTGATACTAAGAGTATTTCTGAGAAGTCAGTATGTGTAAATCCTTCCTGTGGATGTGGAAAAAGTAAAGCAAGAAGACAAACATGTTCAGAAAAATCTCAATATTTCTTTAAAGACTAGAAGTATTTTAGACTTCTTTCAAGTTATTTCTTACATTTGGAATTATTACGAAGAAAATGTGTCTGGTCTCTTTCTTTCACCCTCCCAAGATGACGGTGACGAGAAGTCTAAAAATCCTGTTAACTGGAATGTGGTCATAGGGAATCACTTTTTTCTCCTTTTGCTATTCAAGCAATCACTGGGAAGTTTGGATTTATGATGTTTTAACAACAGAAGCAATAGGCTGCAAGGCATAAGGTAGTATCTATTGTAATCAGGCAACTGGGAAGAGAAGTTGTGTGTGGCCAGTTAGAAAGTGAAATATAAGACAGGACAGCTGAGTATCAACAGGAGGAACCCTGTGAGGAAGAAGGAGAGCTGGCAGTAGATGAAATTTAGGGTATCCTAACATGATGCATCAGCTGTAGTATCAGAGGAATAATAGTGTACTGGTCCAGAAAAGGTCTTAAGAGGTCATCTTGCCTCTGCCATTCCTCCAAGAGCGTATCAAACAATACTCCTTTCTGAAGGTTGTTTGTTTAACCTTTTGTTAGACATCTCCGCTACCAGTGATTCTAGCATATCCAAAGAGAACTTGTACCAGCATTACCTAGTTTTGCCTTTAGATATGTTTTTGGTAATGTCTAGCCTGACTCTCCCTCGCTGCAATATGTATCTAACCCTTCCTGTTCTCTCCCTCTGGGTGAGGAGAACCAGTTATTCCCTTCCTCTTTTTATATGTCCAAATAATATGTCACTCTGTCCTCCTGCTAAGTGAAGTAACTCCAAGCCTTTTACTAACCCTTTCCTTGTAGATCAAGCATTCTCCAAATTTCTGATTGCTCTTACTAGTGTCCTCTGCTTTCTCATCAATTCAGCCACACGTTTCTTAAAGTGTGGTACTCAAAACTGGACATAGTTGCCCATGCTGAGTAGAGCAGAAGGATCATTTCATATATCTTAATCACTTCACTTCCATTTCTGAATCTCAGCCCTTTCTGCAACAACCTGACGTTTTTGACTCTCATTCAGCTTGAATGAATATTATGGCCTCCTGCATATCTTAGACATTGACATTTCACTGCTTTTCATATCCTTTCCCTCTGATAATCACAGGGAAATCATTAATTTCCTGATTCATTTTGCCTTTCCCGAAGGTTTTTCCACCAAAGGCAAGAGTTGGCTACATCTCTCAATCTCACTGAGATAGCCATTGTCTCTAGTCCCCAGTTAAGTTGACTTTGGGAAGAGGAAAAAGTTACTTCCACAAAATAATTCCAGTTCTCTAAAGCATCTTCTCGGTTAAGCTGGAGGCATGATCTTAAAAGGGGAAGAAACATATTGCAGGATGGAGGCATCCAGAAAATACAGGACAAACTACACATCTTGGATAGATCAGCTAACCTTAAGCCTCTCAATGTGGCTTCAAGTTCTGCTCTTCTTTTTTCTTACCTGGCTGGTTCCTAAGTTTTATTACCACTGGCTATTCCCATGTGCAGAAAGAGCCCTTGCTCTTGCAGGAAAGTTGATCCTGGCTTGTACAAAGATGAACCTGCATGGTACGTTGCCATTTATTTCCAGTACTTTCCCAGGGCGGCCTGTGTTGAGCACCTGCTCCCTTCTTGTTCAGCTGTCTATGATCTTGTATCTTCAGACACTTTTCCTTGCCAGTTTGGGAAGAGGAATTCAAAGTACATGAAATTTGCAATAAAGCCATTGATTGTCTTTACAAATCACTGCCCAGTACTTTATTCCTCCGCATCCTTGTGGGATTCTGTAGAAAAGAGAAGGAGCATATTACACAAGGGTATGCAGGGATGTGGGTTTTCCAAGTTAATTGTAATAGAAACATGGCATTACCAAAAGCAATTAAGTGCCTTGTTCTCCTTTGTAGCTTTGGAAGTCTACTCCTGAATCAGTAGTAGTATCTGATAAGGGAGGAACCTCAAGCCTTCTTGTGGGGTTTTAAAGTGTGAGATTCGACTCCCAGGTGTTGGATTCCTGCCTACCTGTAAAAAGATGCATTAGAAGCGAGAACTTTTGGGTGTCTTGTGTTCTTGATACAATGATTGGTCCTGACTCTCTGTATGCAGGAAATATTGTTACTAAAAATATAATTTATTGGTCTTCTGTTGGTGCTGTACTGTGCATTTTTAGGTAATCCTGTAAGGTATGTCATTCTGTCAAATACATTTCTGCAATAACGTTTTGCAGAAAAAGGGTCTGATTTAGAAATGCTTGTGCATGTAAGTAACTCTGTTACCAAGGCCTATCAAATTGATTCACATGCATAAAGCTTTTCCCGAGCATACGTGTTTGCAAAATTGGACCCTTGGTCGTTATTCATCCAAACAGAGTCATACAGAAACCAACAAAACTTTTGGCAACAGAGAGGTGACATCTATATTTCACTGTAGAACACACACCTTTTACTCCAGGACTGCAGAGTATTTTTGTATGTAAAAGTCCCCATTCAGGCTCTGAACGTGATCTCCACTGCAAGAAGAAAGGAGTAGAATTTCTTCTGGAGGACTTCTGAAGTTCCACAACTTCTATGATCAATGATAGTTTTCCTAGGGGTCAATGAAAAATGTGTTTAATTACATGTCATACAACATGACATTTTTTGGTTAGCACCGACCATAAATTTCCATGCTTAAGCAGACCCCTCTGCAAGGCTGCCAGCTGCTCTGCTTGGTCTCCCATTCCCTTTGCATTTTCCAGCTAAACTCTAAGTGTCCCTTTTGCAGATGCATAGGTGGAAGGGAAGCTCGCTGAGCTCTCATGTCCCTCCAGCAAGTCGGATGACTTTTGCCTCCATAATCTCCAAGTAAATTGCATAAAGCTGTTAACATTTTTATAGGTGACTGCATAATGTTATTGCATAAATGTATTTGACAGATTAATGTATTTTACACAACCTCCCTAGAAAACAATATAAGCAGTATCAATAAATGAAAAGCAAAGTACTTCATTATGTTTTATAATTTATAATTTATATTTATATTAAAATCTGTGACCCATCATAGCATTATAGATGAATAAACCAATTTGTGAGCAGCAGGGAGGTTGAAACAAATTTCTAAACTTTTCCTGTTGGCATCTCACTGATGTGGGAAGGACAACAAAAGAACCTTGCCTCTTGCAGGTAACGTCTTAAAATTGTACACTTCATGAAACTCCACACTTCTTTGCAAGAAGTTAGGCTAACAGTAATTGCCATTTTTATTCTGATGAACAAGTGCTTATTTTATCATGCTGAGAATAAGTCTCTTTGCTCTACCAATGAAATATGCATTAAAACAAATCAACCAGCATAATGTCAATGAATTAACAACTAATACACAAAGAAATCCTACTTGACTAGTTTAGTCAGTTTTAGTTTTTGGCCTGATTCTGAACTCACAGAAGTTTTATACTGATGTAACCAGAGGTTACAAAGGTAACATTCCCAATTTACAAAATCCTTCAGGCTTCCCTTTTTCAAAAGTTAGTTCAAATGCTTCGTTAGCTTGTTTAGAACCACTTTAAATCTCTGAATAACTGCTTTCGAAGCCTAACCTATTCATGCACCTTACTTCAGATGTCAGGTCTTATCAGTTATTTACTTACTTTGCAAAGCCCTACTTTTGTTGGGTCTAGCACTACAAAATACCTTTGTACAGAACGTGGGAGAAGTTCCACTGATTCTACATTGAACCAGTTTCATATTCATCAGTATCTGCAGGATTGACCTATTGGTCCTTACAAATGTGAGTAGAGTTTAGATTTTGAAAATCCTCCATACAGCTAAGCCATTTTATTGATTGAGAATTAAATACCTTCTCTGATATTTTCAATCCAGAGACCAAGTACACTGCCTGTGGAAAACAAACTGACTTAGAAATTACCTTTAGAAAAAGAGTGAAACTGGCTTCTTGATTTTACCTGTTCAAGCCATGTGCAGACACTAAACAAATGATGTAAATGTAGTCTTGTTACTATAACAAACATTACTAACTTGATTAAGGCTCTTCTAAAAAAGTTTTAAAAACTAAAAAGTTGTAAGGTTAATAGAAATTTTCTATTGTCTTTATTCCTAATTTTGGCAGACTGAGAATATTTCACTATGAATCTCTATATGATTTTAATGTAAGAAGTTGTGTTACGTTTGGACAGAATATATTTGAGAAGTTTAATGAAAATTGGCTACGTTGTTTTGGACTCCCAGAATGTTACATCTCAAAACAGCTTTAATTACAGTACAGTTGATGTAAGTTGGTTTTGGTGTATATTGGTGTCTTTAATTAGTTTTAAGATTAACTTAATTAGTTATCAAAATTGGCATCCAAGCACATCTGGAGCACAGTAGTGTTTTAAATACAGACTAATCATTTAGTGTGAGCTTCAACTTAATGTTTTAGTGCAGTTTAAATAAAATATCAGCATGCAATCATTGCAGGAATGGGAGTATGTACGCACTAAGGTTTTTGTCCCCAGCACTCTGTCATCTAACTGCTTGTTAAAATGTGCCCTAAATTTTGACTGTCATCAATAAAATTGTTCTGAGCATTATTTTTGGCTTCTTACCCCACTCCGGCCATGTGTCAAGATGTCAGTAAATCTAACTGCACGGCTCCTATTACTGCATCGAAAATACTGCAGCTACATAGCAAAACACTTCCTATAAATTTGTGCTGCTGGTTTAAATGCATTAAAAAAAAAAATTACAGCAGGCTTGATGCTGGATCAGGTAGTGTCTGTCCGTATGACCTGAAGCTGGGTCACATGGTTGTGGAAAAAAAGTGACATAAAGGTGACGTGTTTCTGTCCGCACCTGATCTAGACCACATCTCTGGTACAGGGTGACCCAGTGGCACACGTTACTGACAGCCAAGAAACTGGGACTTGACTTGGTTGGAGTATCCACTTAAGCCAACCCTCCTGTGCCGGTTTAAAGTCTCGCTGCCCACATTTAGGAGCTAAACTGAGGCCGTGGTTCTGCGTTGCTGTCCCTCAGCAGCAGGCTCACTTGCCCGAGCGTCCCACAGCTCCCATCCCTTTCCCCTTTGCCTGCCGCAACTCGCTGTTTGGGTGCTTGTGCTCTCAATTCGTTGCAGACTTAAAAACAACTCACCCGGCAGAAAACTTTACCTCCCCTAAAAATGCTTCGTCTGCTTTTTAACGTGGCTCAGGTTCGACATCCCGTTTTGGGGAGCGAGCGCCCCAGCAGCGGGCTCGGCACAACCCCGGGGTACAGCAGCTTCTTCTGGTGAGGAGCAGGCGGCCGATGGATGGGGTGAGCGGGGAACAACTTAAACTCGATGCGCTGCCGAGGGGAGAGTAACCCCCCCTGACGCCAGGCTGCCTGCTGAAGTGGCGTGTTGAAGCGGGCGACACCCCTCCCGCTGCCGAAGCCAGCACCTGCCGTAGGTGCCGGTTGTTACACACACCGCCCAGGTGTCGCCGTCGTCGTCGTTGGGGAAAGTTTTTTTTGGGGGGGGCCGAGGGAGCCTCTTGGCGGGGCAGCGCCGCGCAGCCGCCCGGGAGGCGGGAGGGGTCCCTCACAGCGCCCCCCCCAACGGCTCCCCGCGCGCCGCCGGGCAGACCCGGTCCAGGCAGCGGGAGGCGCCACCAGTCTGTGGCGGGACGGGGTGAGGGACGGCTTCCCCGGCTGGCAGCTAATCCCGTGTCGGCGAAGGGAGAGGAGATCCAGCAACGGGAGAAGGGGAGCGGGCAGAAGCAGGGTGGGAGTTCGCGGAGAAAATGGCGGGGGGTGGTGGCGGGGGGAACGAGTGGAAGAAACTTCCCCCTCCTCCGCATCTGGGACCTGTCCCCCGCCAAGCTAGGAGGGGGGGGAAGGGAGGGGAGGGTCCCTTCCTCCACCCCAGGGCAGCCCCCAGCGGACACCGACGGGGGCGGGCAGGGAAGGCCGCGCTGCCCCTCCCCGGAGAAGCCCCTGCCCCGGCGGCGGCCCTGAGGCGATGGGGGGCAGGGGGTGGGGGGAGACTCGACCCCTCCTCCGTCCCGCCCCGCGCCTTCGCCCCGCCCCCCTCCCCGCGGGCCCTCGCGCCGGGGAGCGAGCGAGCGAGCGCGTGCGCGCGCGCGCCGGCACTTTGTTGTTCTCTCGCCTACCGCGGCGGCGGCGGCCGGGGCAGGGCGCATGCGCGGGCCGCGAGCCTTCACTCCCCCCCCTCTCCCTCCTCCCTCCCCCCGCTCCATCCGGGCACCGCCGAATTAGCATTGACGGCCGAGGCACAACTTTTTCCCCAGGCAAAGTGAAATCAAGGCGCGCACTCCGAGGAAATATAGTCCCTCCCGTTTTCAGCCCTTGCCGTCCCCATTGGCGGGGGCGGCGGGGCGGCGGGAGGCGGCGGANGGGGGGGGGGGGGGGGGGGGGGGGGGGGGGGGGGGGGAGAGCGGGGGGCGCGCGGGCGGGGGCGCGGGGGGAGGGGCCCCCCTACTTTGGCGGAAAGTGAGTGATGAGTCTGTGTCCCCAGCAAAGAGGCAAAGAACTTGCTTTGCAGACTGAGTAGTTGTTTCTTTCGATTG
>RSEF01000001.1:85777218-85950897 GCA_003993805.1 Himantopus leucocephalus | reverse complement strand
ACTTTCAGGACTTCCAGCGCAGTTGACAAAGCCACCCTCCCCAGGGGTGAACTTTCCCTCTGAACATCCCCCCCACCCCCCACCCCCTCCCCGGGGGGCCGGCGCGGCGGTGCTGAGCTCCCCTCCCCGTCCCTCGGCTGCCGGCTCCCCCGGCGGCGGGAGCGAGCGTGGTTCCTCCGGAATGCAGCAGCCCTTTCAGCACCAGGGCCGGGGACAGCGCCCGCGGGGCGCCGGGCGGCCGGCCCCACCGCCGCCCCCTCCCTCCCTCCCTCCCTCCCTCCCGGCGAGGGACCTCCGGCGGAGAGGGAAGGGGGCACGTGTGTGATTCCACCCCTATTCCCCCTTCTTTTTTTTTNTTTTTTTGTTTGTTTTGCCGGAGTTGCGGTTAAAGTTGAAGAGTGAGCCATGCATGTATAATCTGTGCCCATAGGTGATGGTGATTATCTGCCACCTTTTTCCTCCCAGTTTATTGTAATCAGAATTTGTCAGCACTCTCAATTTGGTAGTGGAAGCTTCCATTTTGTGAGGAAGGGGTGTTGGTTTCTTCTAACATGGAGAAAAGTCTGCAGAGTTTGAAGGTGGGGGATGGGGCCCCATTCATGCTGAACATTACCATTTTGATTGCTTTGATGCCATTTTTGGAGGGGGGAGGGGATAGAATACCCTACTCAGCAGAGCACAAAGATGTTTAATCACTGTATAGAATCAAATCAGATACTTTCTTTTTTAAAGCAAATCTGACACTACATGATAGCTAAGGGCTGTTAGTCCTTTTTTTTGCAGTGTAAAACAGCAAGTTGTTGACTCTAATACTACTATACTGAGTGGAAGATTTTTTTTTTTTTAAAACAAGGTAACAGCCTTTACTGCAACAATGCATCTTTATGTGTTCTTTCTTCAATATGGAAATAGTTTTACTGTTCTAAGTGGGTATTTAGAACATACATTTGATCATTTTCCCCTGTATTGTAGCAACTATTTCAAGGCTGTTTAAATTTTTATGATGATAGTAAATGAGAAGCTATTTATTATGTGTCATGTTGGAATTTAGATAAGGCAGAGAGACACATTTGAAAATACAGTTTGAATGTTCTGATTCAGCTCGGTGAAAAAGGTTTTTGCTAAGCTTATGCAACATATTTATGTATAATCCAAACTAACTAGTAAACAGTCATCGTATATTTATGACTTGCCCTTCTCATAATCTTATAAACAAATCTATAAACTATGAAGTAATTAAACTTAAAATACTAAAATTCTGTAAACGTCAAATTGGCCTAGCAGGAAACCTACTATTTTTAGGCAAAACCCTAGATGTAGATTTCTTTTACTGATTTCAACATCCTGTGCAACAAGAGCTTATAAATAAGAGACTCGCTGGTGATGTGGTGTCCTCTTGCTCCAGACTGCCACCTCTGGAGGTCTAAACTGAAATCTTTCTTGGGTCACAAGTGAAATGAGTTTGGAGGTCTTAGCCTTTGACCAAGTCACAAAACCATTGCGTAACTTTGCAGACTTGCTCTAATTAGTAGTTGCTCTTTAGGTAATGGCTTATGAATGAACTATCAGTCCTTGAGGGCATGAAGAAGGTACACTGAATGCTACTGAGACAATAGATAGGCTAATGTTGCAGCCGTTTAGTAGTTTCAAGCTCTCACTTTTGTGGCTATACCAAAACACTGATGTAAACTTCAGTAAGCAGTGTAAGTAGGGAGGTTATTTTTACATATGTATTTACATTCCTTCCCTCCTTGTCCCCCCCAAGATTTGTTTAGGCACAACTAATTCATAATTCAATAATGTATACCTTTGATTGTGCATGCACTGAATACAAAAGATGCTAAAGTTGCATTTCAATTAGCTGCATATGTGGATGATGAAACAAATAGTAAAATGAATGGATGATCACATCATCCACATCTGTTAGAAATATAGCACAAGTGAATGTTATCTTTCAGTACCCCTATTCATCAGTTCTCCCTTGTAGCCATTGGCATTTGTGGCAGTATTTCCTCTTCTTGAAAGTTACAAATAAAGACAGAAAGAACTGAATGACAAACTCAACTTTTGGTGCATGAGGCAAATGTATAAAGTAGACTTTTATGCACAGTTGGATTATAAGTTTCAACCTAATTAAAGATCCCTGGCCAGTCGTCGATGTTTCTTTTATATTGGCGGTTTAGAGAAATATGGAATTAAATGTAGTTTTAATATTTTCCAAGTGTTTTCAAATAAGTACTATGGAGCCATCATTTTCATTATTGAAACGGTGCGGCTTCAATCAATACTTGATTTGGCATTCCACTCAGAAAGACAAAAGTTGGACTTTTGTTAGGAGTGTACCTTTCATATAGTATAGTTTTGATGAATTGTAATAGCATTTGAGAGTGGGTTACCTCTTCTTTAACAAGATATGATGTGTGAAGACTCCATTAGTTGGTCCAGTGGTTTTACACCTTCAATCTACAGCACATGCAGAGCGGTGGTAACATTTTTATCTAAATTGTCAAGCAACAAGCATTTATATGTAAATAAAAGAGTGATCATAAGAGCCAGCATTGGCCTTAAAAGCACACCAGAGGTGGTCTGCTGCATGTGTTTCTTGCTTTCTCTATGTCCTTAAAGAGTCATTAAGGGTCTTTTTAATTTTAGGAAGTTGTCTCTTATTAATTAATAGATCAAGATAAACAAATAAACAAATCTTTAACCTCCAGTTGGAAGTTACTTGTTACTGACACAAGTATTAGGTGGTAAGGGAGGTCTTAAAAATTAACAATGAGCATATGTGGGCTACTATATTTTCAAGTGCGATGAACTCTGAATTCAGACAGCTTGTCCTGGAGCACAGTAATAAAAATATGTCTTCCTGAAAGACATTATGTATATGCCATTCACTTGTGCACTGCCTCATTTCTTTACCATAATTTACTATCTATGCAGAAAATCAACATTAGTTTCAGGCAACTCTCCCAGCGTGTGTTATTGCTGGTTTGTATTTTTGGGTAGTGTATCTGAAATTAAATCGCTGACTGTATTTTGCCTGTGGTGATCACCAGCAAAGCCTGTTTGTGGAAAGTGTTAGACTTCTTAAAATTTAAGTACAGTTCTTATGCAAGTTGTTGGAAATAATTTAGCTCAAGATGTCTGGTTTTACTGATGTTGTGTCTTTGTTTTGGGGAGAAGAAGGAAGTGTTTTTTTGGTTTGTTGAAATTTGTGCTGTGCTGTGCCTGGAAATGGCAGCATTGTTTACACATGTTAAAGGGGAAATTATTGACATTTGCCAAAGCTCAGAATTTTATATGGTTGGGTACTTTCAAAATTGTTGAAGTAAAATAAGGGTTATAAGTGTCAGTGAAAACTGAGGTAGAGCCTGAAAGGCATTTCCAAATCATGTTGAACCTAATGTCAAACTGTGTCCCAAGGTACACACAGCACTCCTGTTTGTTGTGGCAAGAATTGTGTCTATGTATGTTCATCCCAGCAGAATTTGGTTTGAAGGATCTTACTGAGCACTCACTGAAGTCAAGGGAAACAGGGTGATGAGCTCCCAGTTGAAGTATTAAACTTTTCAATCACTGCATTGAGTCTTTAAACACAAAGATAACAGGTATTAAATATGAGCTTGACTTTGCAGCTCTTCTGCACATTGAGGTCTTGCTGACTTTGCTGGGAAACCTGAACAACTGCAGAATCAAATGAACTTACTGGATCAAAGTAAAGATTAGTTCTGGATTGTANTTTTTTTTTTTTTTTTTTTTTACGAGAATCAGCTAGTAATTTATTGGTTGCTTTGCCATCTGTAGAAAAAGTGACAAAACTAGGGAAGAATTTACCTTGAGCTCGTTGGAGGAGAATCTTGGGAATATAGTTTGCATAATGGCAATCCTAGCATTCTGTTTGTGCTTTCAGTAATACCATATTGAGATTCCCTGTTCATATTGAGGGAAAAGGATAATAAAGTACATTTTCATAGAGGTGAAACAGTGAAAATATGTGTACTTGTGGCTTTCTGCCTTCTGTTAGGTTGCTCTTATAAGATTCGTGGAAACTGCACATCTGTAATGAAAATGTGTACTGGAGGGGGTTCAAACCACCTTTTGTTTGGTAGCTGCCTGACTGGCATGTGAAAGGCTGTTTCTTTCCTGTATTTTTCTTTGACCGTACACTTTTCTGTACTTGTACGGTATATCACTTGGCAGGGCTAAGAGTTGAAAAGTGAATGTTACATTCATTCTAACCATTTTAAAGAGTTCACTTTGATATTTTAGCCACTTAAAACACCTGCTGTCAGAACAGTACAATTGATTTCAATTAACTTTGAATTTCTTCAATAAGATGACTCTTATAATAACTCCAGTAATCCCATGATGCCTCATTAGAAGAGCTGGCTATGATGATTATCCCTGTGATTTAGCAATTTTTTCCTTACAATGCCTTTGTCTATTCAGAAAAAGGAATTATGCCAACAATACCTTTTTATTTCACTTCTGGTTTTACACTAACAGTACTTGCTACCTGTTACACATTGTAAAATATCTAATTTATACTTGCAGCAAACAGGTATTTGTTCAGAGGTACACGTTACCTTGGTAAGGAGACCCTTTCAAAGAAACTTTCGTTCTATATAGGAACTCTATGTCTTGGAGTTAGAATTTGTTTTAGTTTTCAGTAGACACTTGGACAGTTAAAAGCGGTGCTTCTGCAGGAGTCTTTGTCTAGAGCTCTGATTTAATGGAACAAATTCTCCGCTGGTTCATGTCGTGTGTGCAGCTGATCCAGAACAGTGTCTCATGTCAGATGTTTATACCAATTTGCCTTGTTTCAGGGTCTGGTCCATGGACTCATTCTGCTTGTGGAAGAAAAGGAGAATATGTCTCTAAATCTCTCCTTTCTGTAGCATGATGCTAGAGAAGGGGTACTGAATGGTGATTTAAAATTACATTTCCAATGGGGTACTGCATCACTCCAAACATTTCTGGTATGTTCAAGTAGAGAAAATCCCTTTTCATCTCATTCCAGATTTGATTTTCAAGTTGAAAGCATGAAGGCGTATAAAGGCACGTTAATACAGAGTTACTTTTAACTTTTCCCTCTATGCCTTTTTCTTTGTGATCAAAGATAAAATATGCAGTATTTTTGTACTTGATTATAAAATGATACCTCCCTCTCCCCTCCGTCCCCCAAAACAAAATCTAAAGCATCAACACAATTTCTAATCAATAGAGTTAAAGGGTAGAAGTTTTCAAATCAATAAGACAAGGCCGTGGTAAATAGTGTATATGTGGCCACGATGTCAAAGAGGGCAATTTGTACACACAGAGTAGTTGGAGGTAAAGGAAGTATAAAAATGGGCTGCAAGTTTAAGATAAGAACAAAGAAGAACAAAAAAAGAATTGGACTAATTGAAATGCAAATTTGTCTTTCTCCCATTAAAGTAGACAGTTATTTCAACCTAACAGACTCATATTTGGTCTATCCAATCGTCGCTGTTGAATCACCT
Organism: Himantopus leucocephalus; assembly: GCA_003993805.1. NCBI lineage: Eukaryota > Metazoa > Chordata > Aves > Charadriiformes > Recurvirostridae > Himantopus > Himantopus leucocephalus. Next base: position 85,945,396 of record RSEF01000001.1, on the reverse strand, counting down.
TAAACACACTTCCCTTATATGCGTGTATATAAATGTATGTATATCTTTTTTTTTTAAACTTAAGGTGGTACTACTTTTTTGTTTGGAAATATTCTTCTTGAGCCAAAATGTACTTCCTTAAACATGCTTTGTCTCCCCCCCCCCCTTGAATCGGCTACTTATTGTTATGTAGTAGCAATTTCCAGAGTGTCACATGAAATTGCTGATGCGGCTTAGTTCTAGCTACAACCTGCGACTGCCAATAGTAAGCATCTATTGGAATCTAATATGTACCACCGGGTATTTTTGCACATGTACAGGAGGACCCTTCTGGTTAATATACAGTGACAGTGGAAAAATAGGAAGATGTATTTTCTTTTTTTAACCCATGGAGGACTTAAATATATATGCCTGAGTTTAAACTACAAAATGACCCTTTTGACTGAATGAAGTAAACCAGAGAACTGGCCCTAAATGTGGCTGCAGTAAAATCAAAACAAGTATCTGGGAACTCTGTAGGTGTGATGGATGGGTGGTGTTAATTTGAGTTTTTGAGAGGCAATCTTATTTTCAGAGTTGGAATTCAGTCCTAAGAGCCTGGGTGTTGAGGCTGCGGCACAAACAGTATGTTCACCTTAAAGTTTGTCTGATTGCTTGCTTTTAATCAAGAGAAGCATACAATTGGTCTCGAAACAGAAGTTTAATCTATATAGTGCATAGGTCATTTTCTTTTCCACGTTGATTTAACTTGGTTGTGTTGGTACTTTGTGATGTAGCTTACCTCTTATCCAGAGAGAGGGAATGGAACAGCCTTTCTGTGCAAACTCAGCTATTGATGACAAATCTTACAAGGTTACAGAGAGTGGAAATGTATATTACATTTTGATTAACAAGAGTCAAGTGAGAATCATTGATACTTTTGACATGCAGCAGAGATTAACCTGCATTTTCTGTAATTTTCCGTTTTTCTAAAGCGCTTTGAATCAGCTAAGATTGCCTAAAGATTTATTGGTGAACTGAAGCTTTTTTATAAATGAGAAAGACGGGAGAAGCTTCCATTCTGAGAAACGTACAGACTTGAGTGTCTCTGTGTATAAATGTGCTTGTATGTGTGTGTGCTTGGGTGTGAGCATAAGGTCTTTCTCTTTGATATCATTCAGGCAGAAAGCCAATATGCGCATGTAAATGAGCCTGAAAATGTAATTAAAAATATATACATACTGGGGACTGTGATACAGAATTTAATATGAGATGCAGGTTGCAAAGTGACAAGTAACATTTCCTATATAATCACTGATACTAACTCTCATCTTTGATTTATGCATCTCATGTGTTATATTAAGTGCTGAACAGATAAATGCTGGAATTATTTCTTTAGATATAATTTCACCACAATGAGTGAATGCAAACTACAGCTTGCCCATTCTTTCCCCCTCAACCAAAACAAAAGCCAAAATACACCTACCGTGAAAATGTTACTACGGAGACTAGAAGTATTTTATATAAGGTCAGATAAAGACCTCTCTGATAACATATCTTTCCTGGCAATAAAATGTGGTAAAATAGACTTATTTGTGTTGTTAATATATTAATATCAAGGAAATTCTGCAAATCGTTAGCACACATCTGGGAACTCATATACAGATGGAAAAAGGCAAAGATTGCCAGGTGAAAGACATAAATAATCTTGGCCTTTATTTCAGTGTAGATAACAAAGGCTCACACCTAAAAGCTTACATGGGAGGCATCTCAGAAATTCCAAACTTTAGGCAAGAAGCCAGTTTTCTTTGCCGGAAAGTATTTTCTAAAAGTTGGGTTAGACTGCTGGGTGCAGAAGCTGACATTTCTTCTCTCCAGCTTGGGGAGAAGCTACTTGGAAAAGCTTTATTTTGCATTTAAAAATACAAGTGGAATCCAGATGTATTTCTATCAACAGCTCCGTAGCCCATAAATATATACAACCTAAGCCAGTGCCTTATTTACGTTATTTTATTAACATTCTTTGCTGAGTGGGCTTGAATGGAGCACAATCTCTCATATAGAGGATCTAATTATAAACACAAGGGACAGAACCAAATAAGCAGTCTTTAAAGGGAAAAGAGTCTGGCAGCTTTGTTTAAAGTGTCCTTTAATGAACTTCTTTAGCAGCTTGTATCTTAGCAACACATTTTATTACATACCAGTGCGGGAGAAGCAGTTTGCAGATGGAGTTGCACACAGTAATTTATTTCCCCCCTTTTTTTTTCCCTACTTCTCTGTGGTGACTCAACTGGAATGTGCAGAGTAGCTTTTCTAACACTGATAGCTCTCTCGAAATCCCTGATTGGTTCATTTGTATCTGTTCTGTTTTGTTAGTTGATGAAAAAGGCATTTAGTATGGTAAATGCATAGTGATTTTGCTTGCTCTTAGAAATTCAGATATGACTGTTTTGAATAGGCATGGATTTAAATTAAAAACAACCCAAGCTTCTTTCAATGCACTTTTTTCCTTGTATGTGTTCCACACAGCACTAGTCCTCGTTGCACACACAGACGAGTTTCCAGATTTGTAGGTTATTTAGTCTAACTGTTAGATGGGGTTGTTTTAATCTATTGTCTTTTGCTCCTCTAAAACTAATTGGAATATAGCAGCAACAGGAACATTTGCAATCTTTTTTCTTTGTTCTTAGACAAAACCTGGCACTTAAGCTGCAAATATATAAAAAAATAACTGTTGTTTTAAACCCAATTGAAATACTGCACTACTGTCACTCCTTCAAATGACCTATAGTGCTTATCTTTGTTGAAAGAAATACTTTTTGTTCTCTCCATTACTAATTGCAGACCAAGTTCTGCTTGTATGTTTTGAGTGAAAAAGTCTGTGAGTAGCTTTTTTCAGTAGGGTCTGTTGAGGAATGCGATACTACTGAAATGTGTATGAGCAACAGAACCTAGACTTCATTGTTTTTTTCTCATAAATTAGAGGGAAAAAATACCTTTTGTTAGCAAACTAAATACCATTCAGTTCAATTTACATTTTCTGCTGGCTAGGCAGGTGTAAATCCAGAAATATATTTCCCTGGAGTTACCCGGAATTTGCACTGGTGTGATAAAAATCAGAATATGGCCAGAGGGAGAAAAGCAGGTGAGAAGAGGAGAGGGTGGATGAAGGTAGCCCAGAGTGTTAGGAGAACCCACAGAAGATGGAGATTGTTGGCTTAAAGATACTGTTCTTGGGAAAGGTTTTATTAAACTTCTGTTAACAGCTAATATGTTAGGGGTTGATATTAAACAGACAAAACCCATCCGTTTCATAAAGTCCATTGACTTTGCAAGTAGTCAGGAGATGGAATTGTTTCTTTGCTTAACATTAGTTAAATGTAAATGTATTTCTATTAACTGGCAAACTGTTATATTTCTTGAGTCCTTAGTTCAAAAAGAGGTTTCTTTTCACTCCAAAATATGGATTTGACTCCAGTTTTCTGTTTTCAGTATGTCAGGTCAGGGTCTGCCTGTTGTCCCCTTTGGGTCTGCAATATCTCAGCCGTATTAGAAGCATATAGAAGTCCTTTGAACTTTAAAAACAGAAAGTGCACCGCGAATGGAGGAGTAAAGGGCACAGTCCTACCTACCCTTAAAATGCTGTGATATTAGACCCAAACCAGAAGGATGTTCTCCGAAGCTAAAAGTGATTAAGTTGCCATGTGACTAATTTACTTTTTTCTTTTGCAATTCAGTCCACTGTTTATTAACTTAAATTGGATTGAAAAAACTCTGAGCTGGGGGAACGCATCAGAATCTTGCACAATCACCAGGATTAATGATGACAGCCTGATCTGTCGAACAAGCTAAATCATGAAATTCGCAATATTGCTAGACAAAGGGGTTGTATGTTTTTGTGCAGCTGTATTGGCCATAACAGAAGGGACCAGCAGTTTCTGGTACAATTCATGTCCTGTCATGAGAAATAGTATTTACGCCATGCACAACATTTGAAGACCATGTCTCAGGGTCAGTTTTTTAATGTGGTGGTGCTGGGATATTTAAGTGAGGTGTAAAAGCAAGAGTCTAAACATACTTAGAAATTTCCTCCATAAATGTTGCAGTAACAAAGAACAAAATGAAAAACTTAATTATTTTCTGAAACATTTAGGAAGCAATTAGGAACCTGTGTATCAGATTGGCCAAAATAAATCAAACAGCTTGAGTTGTCAATTTTTGCTTCAATAAAGAAAGAAAATATTGGTTTTTCTGGAAGCATAAACATTTCCAGAAACTTCATTAACCCTGTGAGTGCTAGCACTGCCCCTTATTACAGAAGTACTTTTACCAAGGGAAACTTAAAGGAACTTCCATCCCTGGATGAAGCAAAGACTCATTTATAAACAATGAGAGCAGGAACAATAGAAAGCTGAGTGCATTCTGCATGAATAATATAACTGAGGCTTGTGAAAAGCCTATGATTTTCGTATGCCAAACTCAGTGTGGGAGTGCAGCATTCAGCTGATTTTTTCGACATTGGAGATTCATCCCTTCTCCCCCCCACGTGTATGTGCAAACATACACACACAGAGGACTAGCACTGATGATTAAAGAGGGAAGTCATCAGCAGCTCCTGTGCAGTGATGTTGAGACTCGACTGTAAATTCATAAAACTGATGGAAGTTAGGTTGAAATCTAGGCCAACACTTAGCTTTAATATATGCCTTAGGTAGGTGGAGGAAAGGCCAAAGACTTGTTTTAAGAATAGAGTTTGAGCGTCAGTCTGCGTTCTTGGCTGTTGAGTCTAATTTTGTTTGCATTTGTGAGTTTTTAAGTCAGAGAGCTTACGAGGCCTTCAGTATGAACTCGTATTTCTGGCACCTTTAGATATATCATTTTTATTCATGAGACTAAATCTGTATTTAAGCTCTGGATTTCAGGCCTCTTTGTTGAAAAATTTTGGCTACAGTTGGTTATTTTCTCTTTTTTTCCTGTTGCATTTTCTTAATTAAAGTAATTCTGCTAAAGGTGCTGAACTGTAAGCTCTTTGGATCAGTCTTTGTCCTGTATTCATTCAGTGTTTGGCTTAATGAGATTCTCTTCCAGACTCCCAGACCATAAGGTAGTGCAAACAGTGAGTAATAAGTTGAAGGCAATAGCAGCTGAAGTTTAGCCATACACAGTGGCAGAATAAACTTTCCCCAAAACTCATCTTTGAGTGTCTTTGCCAAATATGTTACAAATATAGAGCGAGCAATCAATCTGGAATTTTCCTGGCTTAGGCTGGCTGAGGTGGACCATTCCATCCACTATTATGGATTTGCTATCCTATAAAGATGTTCGTAGTTTTATAGAAAATAATATATATAGTTATTTTCTTAAAGTTGAGTTGTTGGATCTTTTTTGCAGTTCAGTCCCTGGTTGCTCTTTGAAATTGCCACCTATTAAACTGAGTGCTGTCAAGGGGTAATAATGGATTTTTTAAGGTGATCCAATGTCCTGAAAGCTGGACTGAAATCCACTAATGTTTTTCCTGAAGATCTTTTTACTGTATGGCACCTTTTAGTTCTACTAGTGTTAGATGGGCATAGTGGCGAGCAAAAGCTTTGTCCATAATTACAATTTCTGATAGTCTTCCATTTTTCTTCACCATTTGAAAAAAAAAAAATAAAAGAAGGAGAAGGTATGACATCAGTCAGGTTAAGATTTTGTAGTTTTGTTGGGTTCAGTTGAGCTGTGACTGTTGATACTTCCCGAGCATCTGGGCCAGGTGGATGTAACTTCCCCCACCATCCCCAAACTACTCTTTATTAAAAAAAAGTCCTGAATTGGCCAACCACTGATATAATGTTTGACTTGATCCCTAAGATTTTTACTCTTTCTTTAAGCTAGTTTCAACGGATGGCATTGTTAGTTTGCTGATGGTCTTTCTCTAAAGACTGTGTCTAAACCTTCAGATTTTGGTGTCACTTGCAGTTAATTCTTTCAAAAATAGCTTTAAAAATATTCTTCCAGAACAAAGGCCAAACAATAACTAGCTGAAAATTACTATATGTTTACTTAACAATTCACTGTTGCTTAAAAAAGGTATTTTGATCATCAGATACTTATGTATTCATCGGCTGGGCTGTTTCAACCTATCATGAAAATACATAAAGTTTTTAAAATGCATAGTTCTCACCATATTGGACACATACATGACCTGAGCTTTATTAAAATGCAGATTCTTGACACAGCTGAGCTCAGAGCTCTTATAGTCTGTTGGCTTATGGTCCACTGAAGGAATATTACCTTCCCAGCTTACGGATCCATTAGGTAGGAACAATTCCTCCAAAGTCATTACACTATTTTCAACTTAGAAAGGCTTGAAATTAGCATTAATGGAGTACTGGAATTTTATGGGAATTTGGTTTGATATGCTGAATGTGCAATGAATCAGTCTTAAACAAAAATGATTTGGTTGCTTTACAAGCCTATCCAATGTTACTCTGAGAGAACTGTCTGCTGTCTAGACTAAATGCATGCAAAATGTTTTTTTAGTGGAAATGTCTTAGAAGGAGAAATAGATACAGAGATTGATGTTTCAAGGGCCAGATTCTGCCAAACTCAGGGCTTTGGCATGAGCACCCTTCATATTTTAAGGAGAAGATTTTCCCTCAGCCTGGCAGAAGAGGTTTCCAGACTGCATGGCCATCAAAACACCCAAAGAGCATGGGAAACAGGAGTAAGAGACGATATCTAGAACAAAGGGAGTAGAGTTTAAGCTTATAGGTCCTTTGTGAACACAACAGGGAGGCCCCAGTATTGGGTTGGGAAATCAAGAGGGATAGGTAAAAGTTTGAGATGGGAAGAGGATTGTCTCTCCCAGTTCCTGGCAAAGGGGAGACTGAGGAGCTTCTGTGGAGGAACTGCTAGCAAGCAGGTTGTGACTGTATGCATACCCATAGCTGGCATAGGTCTGAGCAGTTTCTTCTTCCCACATTTCCTCCTCTCCCAGAAGAAACATAAGCTAATGTTTTAAGACTAGTTAGGTAATGATGATAGGCAGAAATTCTTTTCTGCAAGTTTGATACTAGATGAGGAGTTAAGATGAAGATTGATACTCCTGTGCATACTTTTCAGTCTTACTCTGTTTATTTGCATGAAGTTGATGCATTCTTGCATGGAATAAACTTTTGCTAAATGTGTACTCGGGAAACATGCGGGGAGATGAGTTTTAATATGACTCAAACCAGTAGTGGTTGGAATTGTCAAAATGCTGTGCATTTTTATTTCTTAAGGCTAATATGCTCTATCTTTTTTTAATTACCAGCTATAGCTGGAGGTGTGATTGATACTCTCTACTGGAGTGTCATTACTAGCCTTTCTATATTCACATGTCCATGTCAAAATGTTTCATTAACCCTGTTGTTAGAGTTACGATATCTCTGCTCGGCGTAGTAATTTAAAGGTAAATCATTTCATTTGAACTTATTCTTAACTCCCTGAATGGATGAGTCAGTTTTCTTACCTTACCTCTGTACCAAGAGGTAATATAAAGCTGATCTAGCAAAATGCATGAGGGACCCCTTCTTTCTTTTTGTTTCGATAAGTAAACCTACCTCAGCTTTTGTTGGGCAAGTAAGAAAATACATCAGTGTTGTCTGAGAGATGTTCACATCTGATGATACCACTTGCCGTGACTAAGATGATCTGTTTCTAATGTGGATGTTGATAATGGTCTCTGAGTAGTGGAAGTAATTGTACTGTTAAAACTGAACTTCGACTAGTCACTGGTAGTCGGACTGGCTCCCAGCTGGCTTCCTATCTTTACTGCATGGCCTTGGCTCCTTCACCCTGAAGGATTTTTAGGTTGAAGCATAAAGCCATACTTTCTTGCAATAAGATATCCTTTTCTTTAGTCTCTTGGGTTTCATAGGAAGATGGGGGCTATGCTCACGTCAGCAAGTAGTGCAGCGCAATGGAAGGAGATCTGGAGACCAGAGCAGTTGGTGCTGAGTACCTGTTGGTGCTGAGGACACTGTACACATCCTGAGAATTCAGGCTATCCCTAGTCTGGTCCTGGGGACTGACTGAATGTCTGTTACTGCATGGAACATGTTAAGTGTGCTCCAGAAGTGTACTTTTCTATTGAGTTTAATCCAAAAGGAATCTACTTGGTCTACTCCAAGATGACTTTGTAATGCAAACCGAAGTACAATATCTGCTTTGAGCAGGTCACTGGGTGATCTGCTTCAGAAGTGAGCTCTTGATTTGGAAGTGGTAATTAATGTGGATTTACCCAATATGTATTCCTTGCTAATGGGTTCCTCTAACACTTAACACAGCACCACTCCACAACTCCGGCCATTCTGTCTTCATAATGATCTCATAGGCCATGAACAGAGAGGAGGGAGGAAGACAGTTGACCTCCTCGTGAACATGGGTGTATCAGCTGTATTCCTCTGTATTCTGCATGCTGGAGGGAAAGGGAATGAAGAACCAACTCCTGTTATCTTTTCCCACACTATTTTGAGGGTTAGACATGTTTTACATCCCTGAGCTCTCGGCTGTTTCAGGTCTAATGGAATTCTGGAATCCTATTTAGAGCTTTCACTTTTTTATTTCAGATGTAAGACCTATAGCTCACCATGGCTGGTAACAATATCCCTCAAGGAGAGAGTCTCTTCCATGGCATAGCAGTATTTTGGGTTGCAGTCTGCAATCAATTTATCTATGTTAACAGAAGTTAGTGTCTGTCAATTTTGTTACCTTGCTTGGATATCACATTAGAGGGACACTTTGGAACTCCTTATGTTTCTTGAAGAAAATGTCACAAATTCACTTTTTCAGAAGGAAATATTCCCATAGAAAAGTAAGCAAACACAATTGGAAGAAAGCATACTAGTGCCATTCTTTAATGTTAAATAATATTGGCTGTTATAAAACAAGGGAACAAATGAGCAGTCTTCCAATAGTCCTTTTTAAAAAAAAGTAGCATTCTTTCACCCCAAACTTTACCACTGCAGACCTTCCGTGCTACTAGAAGCTGTGTAAGCAGCCTAGTAGAGGATCAGAATGCCAATGCTGCTTCCTCTTACCAGACTGGGGACTGTACAGGTTGGGCTAGGTCTCATACTGACCTAATAGTATGAAAGTTGTGCCATAATGTAACTGACCACTCTTTTTTTTTTTCCCAGCAGGTGCTCAGATACCACAGGTATAGTTGACCTTAAATGATTCTTGCCTGACACACAGTCATGATTTCATGCAGGGTGCTTTTCAATGGCATGACACCACTCCTCCACAGTAATGAGTCTGCATAGAAACATATGACTACATCACGCAATTAAATGGAGAACTGTGTATGCTAAGGGATTAGTGTACAGTGGTGTGCTCAGTGTGTAACAAAAGTTTCTTTAAAACTTTGTGAGATACATGGTGTGTGAATGTAAATTATGTAGTGGTCCTCTAACTGCAACTACAATAGAAATGAAGGTTGGGTCTTGTGTTAGCCTCAAAGAAGTGACAAGAAGAGTGAGGTTCTGGAATAACTTTCCAATAGAGAAAGTGGAAGCGAACAACTAGTCTCTTAATATCCAGGGGCATCTGTGACATGCAAAGGCGTTGAGGAGCCTTGGCTGGCTGCAGGGGAAGAAAACACATAGCAGCCACTTGTTTGTGAGCTATAATGTTTGGAACTATTTCTGCAGGATACAGAAAAAAATGTTAAGGGATGAAAGGGTAACTCAGCATGTTAGCCAATCTCTGTTTACTGCGTATGGGGAGTCAGTTCCAGCTGTCATAAATTTCCTCATGCACAGATGCTTTTGTCATATTAAGAAACTGATTTCAAAATTATTTTCTGTTATGGGTCTTACAGCATGAGTCATAGGAGTGTCTTTTACAATAACTTGAATACAAATTTTTTTCTAAAAAACTGACTTAGTTGTAGGACAGAGATGGTATTCTCACAGTAAGTCAGAATGTTTCTGGCACTTGATTTTTCTTTGTGATTTTGGTACCTGGAAGAGCCATGAAACATTTTTCTGGAGTGCAGTGTTGCAGTCAGACACAGGGTGGTAAAGAGAGGACTCCTTACACAGTCAGTGATGGGGGTGACGGTTGAAGTTCTGACACTGGTATTTCTTTTTTGCTGCCAGGAAGCACCAGAAGATGGCATGGTTTGTACAGATGCATGCTTGAAAGTGAATGAGTGAGCTTGTGAAACTGCTATTAATAATCTTGGATAGGGTGTTAAACACTGTCATAAAGAAAAGCAGCAATATGCAGTATTTTAATCATTATATCTTCTTTCTGCCAGTAAGGGACAGCAGTGAAGTCCAGCCTATCCACCTATCTTTTTCTGAGTTTGGATGGCACAGAAAAGGGGAGGGAGAAGTGAAAAGAAGGCAGGTGTGATGTAATCTTGGTGCAACATACACAGAAAGGTCAGCCTGACAAAAAAAGGGTATTGATGGTAACTGGAAAAGACAGCACCTTCTCTCAAAAATTTTGACATAAAACTTTCTGTATCTCTTCTGTATCTGTCAGTTCAACCCTGAAAGGTGCAGACTTCTCCCTCTCACTTTCTCCTTCTCTCCCCTCAGTTCCCAGAAAAAAATGCTGTGAGGAGCACAGGGCATTAAGGTACTATTTTACCATCTTAACTGAAGTTCCAGAGTCTGCTAGCTTTGGAGATCCAGGGTGTAAAAGTATTTGTTTCATCTTAACAATCCTAATGTTAGAAAAAGTAGGAGTGTATTTTAAAAAGCTGTGTTTGTGGGATTCTGCAGTATTAGCAGTCTCTGCGTGGCTTCCAAACATTTTCAATGGAGGAAAGGAAGAGGCTTCCACACCTCACACTGCTGCTTTCCACATGCAGGGGTCCCGGTTGCCATCCAGGGTGAGGAGAGTTAGTGGACCTTTGGCTCTTTGAATCACTATAGCCTGACCAGTGCACATTATCATCTGCTTTTTACAAATAGAGACAGAAGTGTAATTGTTTTCTCCCATGGGAGGAAGAGGAGAACAGGAGAGGAGCTGTGTATGATGTGAAGGGACAAGATGCTGTTCATTTCATTTTAATGAACTGTGCCAGCAGATAAACATGTTATTTTTTAGTGTTTCAAAAGCTCAAACAGGGAATCTACTAAGAGGCAATGATGCATGTGGGCACATTTGAAAGGAAACTTTTCTTTTGGTCAGATATAGGGAAAAAAAGGCTTGCCTGTACTTTACTGGACCCAAAGTTTGCTTTCACACAGCTGAAACTGTATGTTATATAGGTTTTTACTAGTACTACTGAAAGGGTACTTCAGTGCAGCAGTTTGAGATTATGGACTAATTGGTTAATACTTCTCTAGCCTTCTGAAAGTATAAAGAACTACAGAAATGTAAAGAATTATACAAATTCTTAGTTAAAAATTAATTAGTACGGATATAAATTTTGACAGGAGAAGAACCAATTAAAACTACCTCCCCTACCATAATCGTTTCAGCATGTGACATGCTGTGGGTGATAACCACTGCATTCTAAAATCCATAGAACTATATGGTTAAGGTTGATAGTACATAGTTGCTTTGATTTTTATTTTTTTTTTATCATTGACTATCCAGGGACAGGTACTTCCTTTTTAAGGGCAGGTTGAGTTTAGCTCTGTGACTTGGTCTTCTGTGAATTTTTGAGGCAGAGAGCTTGATGCAGACTCTGATTCTGATGTACAGCAGGAGTAACTGTGCAGAAGTTGGTGGAGAGCTGTAATGTTGAAACTGCTTTTAGACTGACCACAGTACTTACAGGGGTACTTGAAATATGCTCTTTGCCATCCTGTAGGCTTGTTTCTGCAGATGGGACGTTTGAACATACAGGGACATCGGGGGGATGGGTCATATTTTCTGCTGGTTTAAAATTTTCTGAAATCAGTACTTTTATGCTAGTGAAGAACTTGGCTCAGTATGAGTAAAGGTGGGATTTTAACAGAACTATTAGATAAGTGCACTCCTTTAATTTCTTTTTGTCTCTCCTGAGGTGCTGTCTTTCATCTTCTGTGGTAACTACTTTATTCTGAAGCAGAGGTACACAGAAGCGCATTGAGTTGCAAAGGTGTATAGTTTGAATTTTCATGCTAAAGCCAGGTCTGTGTTTGTTTCACAAAGAATCTGTGTGTATACAGAAGTCTAAAGAGGCTGTGATTGCTTTAGATTGTTCACCACAGCCTTCGAGCATTGGATAATTATGTCAAACTTCTTTGGAGTAACTCATCTTAACTGGGATCTCAGACTATCTGTTAAGGATGCTGGAACTCCCCGGTGGTTGGCAGGTTAGAAAAGCTGCCTATGTATTTTCACAGTCTGAAAGAGCTGAAGAAAGGTTTGCGTCAGGGTCTTTTTTTCTTTCTTTTTTTTTTTTTTTCCTGGCTTTATTGGACTAGTTGGTAGTTAGAAGTAAACATTGTGTTGGATCGTTCTGGAATTTTATCTCTCTGCAGTATCATGTGAATCACTTTGCAGATGGGATGCTTCCAAGTATAAAGAGTCTATAGATGATGTAACAAAATGTAATTTTCAAACTGAAACTACACTAACCACAGTGGGGGGAGGAAATGCTGTGCATGTATAAAGCTAACATTTCAGGATTACAGTCAGAAGCTTGTAAGGAACACAGGGAGTAGGGTTTTAAATGCAGTTCTGTATCTGTAGTTGCATTGCCTCTCCAATATGCTCTTTGGTGTATTCCTTATGGCATAAGGAGTAGTACAGTTAAGTGCAGCTCTGCTCTGAGAAGTGTCACTGTGTACAGCTAGACTTTTCTTGCTCAACAGATCTGCTTTTTGCTGTGTAGCTTAATGATGCAACATTGGATTTTCAAAAGCTCTCGACAATGTCTTATACTATCTCTTGCTGAAGTCAATAGGAGTTTTACTATTGACTTCAGCTGAAGCAGACTAAGTGCTTCTACAGTGAGAGCTTTTGTTGAAACCTATCTGTAACTACAATCCTGTGTGTAGGTTGTCCCAGAAGAGACTGATCACAGCAGCACCTGTGGTCCCTGTCCCCAAGCCCTTGATCAGTGCAGTTCCTGTCTCCAGTGTCTGCCTTAGTCCAGCAGCCCCTGGGGTTTTCTGACTGGGAAGGGACAATAGACAGTAGGACTGATGCTCATTAAACTTCACTACATTTGTAGGAATTGCTCAAGGAACACGCTCAGAAGTTACTTTTTTCCCCAACTACTTTTAACATGTTCTTCTTTCCTCTCCAGATTTAGTCAGTGTTGCTGTCACTAGTAGAGACTGGGCCAGACCCAAAGCCATTTCAAAATCCATTGAAAGGTCCCTGGAATACAGCATGTGTTCAGTTCCACTTTACTGCTTAGACTAGTTCTCACTGCCTTCATTGGGGCTACAGATCAGTCTTGCTGTCCTTGACAGCTGAGACAATATGGGTTTAAAATTGGGAAATTATATTTACATTCATTCTTGGAAATCCCCAACCATCTGAAAGGGTTTGGTTCAGATTAAGAAAACCCCCAATGCTAAAGCCAGCGGTCAAGCAGTGACCTGGAAAGTCTCAGGTGAGGGTGAAACACTGGTGCTGCAAAGCAAAGGAAAGCAAACAGAGATTTCACCTGATTGGGAACCTGGAGTCAGAATTAATTCTGCAAACAGATGTTTCCAAGGCCAAGTTATGTATGTGTGGAAATGGAATTATAATAGGTGTTGTTTTGCTGCTTTAACAGACACTGCAGGAAGCTTTCTGTAATATTATTGACCTTCAAAACACTTCAGAAACATGGCTCAGTTAAGTCAGGCTACCAAAATAGCGTGGGTCTCAACTTGCTGTGAATGCATAGCTGTGGTTATTTAGGCCTAATGGTCCTATGGCATTCTTGCTCTCTTAAACATATTGTTTTGTGAGCATAAACACTTCGGAAAGTAGGTTTTTGATGGTTTTGTGCCTTATGGTGCTTAAGGAAGAGGCAAACTCTGATTTCAGGTTTTGCAGTGACAGGGGCATACAAAGGTGTTTTCAAATATTAGTCCTCTAGTGCCTGTTGAGGGGTGGTCTGTGGTGCGTGACCTGCAGTTAGGCCAAATACTGAACCTCATGTTTTTGTGAAGATTGTTGGTAACTTAATATCCTCAGGATGTCTACCCTTCCATCCATTTTTGTTGAAAGAGCACAATAGGTTCAAAGTAATACACAGAGTGATTGTAATTTTGTATGTATCACTTCCTTAGGAAATGAGCTTTAAAATGTTTTATTAAATATTTTTGATAGAAATTCTTTTTATTTTAACCTCAGTCTTATCTAAGAGTTTTGTCTGCCATGTGATGGGAGTGGTGGACTCTCTGAGTTGAAAAGGTGCGCTTGCTATAGGTAGCTCAGTGTTCTTTCCTACTTAGCTAGTCATAAGAACAATCTTTGCACCCTTTTCAGCGCTAGTGAACAACATTTCTACTTTCCCGTTTATTTCAGTAGGCATCAGTGGCATTTAACTGTCCCCAGGAAGGGCTGAGAATCTTGTAGGACGAGGCTTCGGGCAGGACACCTGCTTCAGGAGATGCTGACTGTGTTCCTGCTCCCTCTAACAAGAGTAGAGCTTAGCTTTTGTTCTGTCTATGCTGTTGCCGCTAGATTGTGCAGCTAAAACTGTATTTTGCATTTTGAATTGGCATTTGCACAGGGCAGTAAAATTTTAAAATGGAACAACTTTTCAATTGCCCCTCTGGGGTCTAGGTAACACCTATGAGGGTAACAGCGGCTATAGGAAACCCCTTATACTGACTGGGCCGAGCATCCTGCGTTACTCCCCTGCAGAGCTCCAAGCTGTCTTTGCTTCTCAGAGGGGGCTACTCTAAGAACCGCGTGAATGAAGCAAAGGTTTTCGGGAACCTGTAGGGCTTTGGTGTTATTATTTAGATGCGGAGCGATATGCCAGCCAAAGTTAAGGCACAGTTGTAATGTACTGCTGATACAGGTCTAAAAGACTGTCTGTTCTCCAAAGAGCTTACTATCTTTGTCCTCTATCTAGCAACTAACTCTGAGTAAGGGCAGCAGAGCAGTTGACCACTTGGTAGCTAGGTGAAAGCTTAATTTAATTGTGACAGTGACAAAGAAAGGGAGGAACAAGAAGGTATAGAAAGGCCCCAGATTTGACGTGACTTGGAAATATTCTAGTGGCTGGCTTGTTGGCTCGGGTCTTTGGAGATGTAAGATCCATTCCTTGTTTTCGTGGTTTCTTCCTGTGTGTAATTTAGCCAGCCCCTTAAGGAACCTGAGCCTTCTTTCCCATTTTTAAAATGGAAGCAGCAGATCGCTCTTGTTTCAAATAATCACCGTAGTATACTTTCAGAATAAATACCTTCAAGATTGCTGAGTATCAGAATGCTGAGTAGTGCAATTGCAGTGTATATACATTTACACATATAAATGATATAACTGTAATTTTGCCATGGTCATATAAACATCTGAATTACAAGTTATCTAAATATGTAAACTGGAAAATGTACAACACAGAAATCGCAGAGAAACTGAGAACGTTCTCTCTTTAAAATACAAAACAAAGCTCTTCTTCCCTTCAGAAGGTACAACCACACTTCTGTTCTCTGGTTTGTTTCTGTCAACAGTCTTGCAATAAGATTTGAGGAGAGATCTGAAAACCTGGTGGACTAATTCAGGCCAGTATATTGTCAGGAACTCTTTGTATACTGATGCATCAAGCAAGGGTCAAATAAAGCTAGGAGAAATGTTTTCGTCGTATCACAGACTCATTTGTTCTAGAAGCCCAAAAAGGAACCCTGTTTTCATGAGAATTACAGCTCTTGCTGTCACTGACATTAGTGGCAAGACTTCATTTTTCTCAGCAATGGCACAGTTATCAGAAGCTTTCACATTTTTGGGTGCTTTTTCACGTGAGAATGTGGCCACCTTTTACCTTGCCCTGGAATGAATCTCCTGCAGTGATGTGATGAGCCAGCTTAGGGAGCTGATTCAGCCAAAGCTAACCTTAGAAAAAAATAAAGTTATTTGTTTCCCCCAGGCTATGGATGGGCTAGTAAGACCCCTGTGCAGGACTATGGCTGCCTTTCGGCTCAGACTATTCTTTACGAAAGCATACCTGGGCTGTAATATTTTGCAGCAGATGGCACACAGACCAACAGTGTCACAGGTAATGTAATGACAACTTTGTTACAACCAGAAAACACGTGGCATACCTGGTATTTTACTGATAGGTTTGTAGTGCTACAGAGTGGATTAATCCCATGGACCTGTCATATGAAATCTTTCCATTTGGTTGCTTTCTTTCACACAATGTTCTGTAGCAGTTAACTAAAGACTATTTATAACTGTGTTAGTAACTAATATTAAATTATGCTTCAATTTTTACATGAATAATCACCAATGAGGAATATTATCCATATTCTGTCTCCTAGAAATAGACATTTTCATGTATATATTGGTGCAATCAGTGTGGTAATTTACAGTTGCATAGACTTTCAACAAGTCATGCAAATAGATGGGGTGTCTATCGATGATAGAATTTTAGCTGGAAATCTGATAGAGCTGACAGATGTGTACTTTGCAAGCTCTTGTTCCTTCCCACACGATTTCTTTGTACTCACTCATCTGTGAGCTCTCATCCACAGTGTTGGTTCCTTCTCAAAGCCAGAATAGCTCCAGTTCCTTAACAGACGTTAGGTTAAATTAATTTCTGACGTAGTGTGTGATCTTCCACCAGAAAAAGTTTGATTATTTTTTTTTTCTGTGATTTACATTGTTGAAAGGGTTCCGTACTAAATTTCTCGAATCTTAACTGTGCATAGTTAGGTGGTGTTAAGATACAGAGTCTATGTAAAAAGCATGCACTGTCTGGAAGTTGTGTGATTTGCTGAAGTGTAATATTGGTCCTGTGGCTTGCTTCCTAGACTTTGTTTGATTTTGGTGGGCTGGAGGCAAGGACTTAATGGCCAAACAGAGGTCCTGGTGAAGTTTAGTCTTTGCTTCTGTAGTTCTAGGATGAAGCTTTCTAGTAGGCACTGACCACATGTCCTAGTACCCCTCTGAGCTTTGGTCTCTTTCGAAGCATATTGCGTTTGGTGATAGCACAAGAAATTGATTTTTCTGCTTCCTAACTGGAACCAGCAGGTAAGTACAGCTGGTAGGTTGAGCTATACACTCAAACTGACACTAACATTGCCATTTAGAAAACCTTTTAGATACACCCTATCAAACGGATACTTAGTCTGTGTGTTGGAATTTAGGCACTCCAAAGTGCAGGATAGCCATAGTCACATCTGTCCACTGCCCCAAGTTTTATTTTGTTCATGTCAAACATCAGGAAGATGATGTGTGCCTCACACTCCTGTTGAACTGCAGGGAGGTGAGGATGTGTAGTACCTCTTAGGAGGTGCCTTACAGAACTGGTCTACAGCTTGCCAGGCAATTTCTGCTCTGTGGTGTGCATGACACTTGTATTTAGTGGAGTGCCAGTGCCTCTTGCAGCACAGAGTCAGGCTTCCTCAGAGGTTTCACATTCCAAAACAATTGCTTTAAATGAATATAGGGGAGAACAGATACAGGCTGTGATTTTTAGGAATACTGAAGTCTTCTTAAGCAGATCAGATGGCTAATTTTGATCATCTTGTCACAATTTTAAATCCCCCTGATTTCTGTTCACTTCAGTAGCCTCCAGGTGCTGCTTCTTATATGTGGAAAACTTGGCAGTTACGAATGTTTGCTCCTAATGAGTTGCCTTTTGTGAAAGCGCATTGATTTCTAGATCAACATCACAATTTTAAATGGCCTTTGTAAACTCTGTTACAAGTAGCTGTTTGCAAAGTTCAAAGACTAAAAATTAATTAAAATCTGAGGCACTCCAGTATAAAATATTTAGTTGTTTTCTTTCTTCTTTGTTAGGAATGTCAAACGTTTGTGCTAAATTGGCAACTAATGGTAACTGTGAGTTAATTTGGTTATTGCTTTTTAAGGCACTGCTAAATATTCAAATACACTTCCACTGTTACAATAAATATGGTCTTTTCTGCATTTGTAAAAATAGCGTCTAACGTTTTAGAGCAGGAGCTAAGTGACTGCACAGTTACTGATGACAGCATTTTGACGATGTGTTTCTCTTGTGACACAATACAAAAAGTTGGCTGTTGGTTTTCCCTCAGAAAACTGTTGGCTACAGACATGGAATTGGTTGGATTTCAGTTGGGAGAAAGTCCTCAAAAAACCCAGAAGGGTTTGAGAGTCTGATCTTTCAGGAATCTTAAAAATTTCCAACGGCTTTATTGGTACTTTGGGGAATAAGCTCCAACCTTACTTCAGTGTTAAGTGTGTGTCTGTGGCAATTTGTGCTATATGTTGTGCAGGAATGGTAGAGTTCACTTCAGTTCAATAGCATTAGTACTCTGGAACTGCCTTTTTACCTGTCTGAAACTCCTTTCCAGAATGTGCAGATCTGTGGTACACATTAAAGTCCCAGTAGGCTGGTCACCTATTAAAAATGTATAGAAAGATGCCATTTTTAAAGGAAGAAGTTCCATTAATTTTTTTCAGGGTGACGGAAAATCATATATTTGCAAATGTAATTTCATTTCTGAAATCCACATTTTAATTATTTTTATTAAAAGAGCTTTCAGAAGCCTGTTAGGGGTCTCTTTGTGTTAATCCAGGCACAGAAATGCAGTAGAGAACATTTTCTATATCTGAAGAGCTTTCAGTTTAGGCAAAGACATGTTATAATCCCACTTCCACAGACAGGCAACTGATGCACAGAGGTATTTAGGAAGGCAGCCAAGGTTGCACTGGAAAGTTTGCAGCAGAGGTGGAAACTGAATCCAGGGTTTCTGTGTCTAGTTTATCAGTTTACCCACAACACTGTCCTGTCTTTCAGTTAGAGCCTTCTACCACTGAAATCAGAAGTTTCTTAATAGCTTCTTAGCAGACTGGACATGTGGACATCCTCTAAAGGTGCTGCTCACCTGCACTTCTGCTGGGAGTGATCTGAGCCATACCCCTTCTTTGTGGGCAACAGCAGTGGTGGCTGTGTTAGATTGAGAGGCAGTGCAGTTCTGTGCACGCGTCTGCTCACCTGCTCTGGCTCTTAAACGAAAACATTCAGAGTGGCAAATAGTCTTCCTGATGGCATTTTCTACTACTTTTGTCACAGTGTGAAATAAATGAAAAAAGCCACTGGCCTCTCCAGACAGAACAAAGCTTCATTTTTTATCCTTGCTGAAATGTTTATTTGAAAGCAGCACGGCAAGGTGGAATAGTTTGATTTGATTAGCAAGTCTAAATGTATTAGCAGCAAGACAGAAACTATATTACAATTAGTGATAATTAGTTGCACTGATTACTTCAGACTGCAATACTGTTTGACAGATGTTTTTCTGTGGTACAGTATTGAAATAGGAGGGTACTTTACCCTTGTGGTGTTTCTTAGCTTTCCTCCTGGTGATATCTTCGTCTTGTCATTGTTTGCTAATGAAGTCTCCACTGTGGCTACTGTAATTTGTGGCTTTGCAAATACAAATACTCTTTTTAAAGTAAAGTTTAAACTGAGAAAATACATCTTAGTGGTGTGTCTTCTCATATTGATGCTTGACAGCCCTAGAGAAGGCCTCTCATTCTCCATGGAAACAGTTACAGCCCAGCCCATCATCCCTGCTACTGCCAGTCAGCCCTGTCCTTAAAGTCTGATCCAAACCCCATTAAATATATGAGTCTCTCCTTATACTGCAGAAGACTTTGGATCAGATGCCTGCAGTGAAAGAGGAATTTAGCTTCAGTGTCTGTTCAGCCCTCGGTCTCTGTAAAACACCATAGGGATGGCTGGCGTTGTCAGGATTAGTAGCAAAAAGATATTTCTCGGGGTCGGATTAACTCGAGTGAAACCCTTTGGGGGACCATATCCCACAGGGAGGAAATGACCTCTTCAGCTGGCTCACTCAGACCCACCTGTGCAGAGAAACATGGAAACCAAATTGCCATTTTCAGACTGAGTAGCAAGCGGGGAGGAGAATGAGAATTAAGGAGCTATAGTTGATGTGTCTGTAAACCACCTCATATTCACTGCTTTGTTAGTTACAAGGTCCTGAAACATTCCCGTGAATTACAGGTGCCGGTCCAAAGAGAATCACTTTTCAGATCGGGTGTCCTTATAGATGGTTGCTCTATCAAACGCTGACTACGAATCCTGTGACACAATCATATTCTCTAATTTCCAGGAACTACATAGAGCTAACCCCGCTGGCTCAGCCTCATGATGATAAACATATTAGGCTCTGACAATCATTCTGTTCCTTAGGAATAAACTGATACAATTTTGGCTGTCTTGCTTTTGGTATATGAGCAATAATCCCATTATCAGTCATCCAGAATAAAGTGCATTATGGTATGTATTAATATAGACCTGTGCAGTGTCTGTGAGCTGTTTGGGGACAGATAAGCTAGAAATACAAATTTGTACAAGTCAAATGTTTCTGGGTTTCTCCTAAACATGCATCTTGTGTTATTGTACGCGTGTTTTGCTTGTTTCGAAACAGGGGTTTACAGACTCTACAAAGTACTTCTATCAGTTGGCAGACATGATAGGTCACAGCAGAAGGGATCATTTAAATGTCTAACACAGTTACTTGCTTATTAGTATAGTAGCAAAAGCCAGAGGTTGAACATCTGGAATTGCCCACGAAAAACATTTGAAGATTTTTGTGGACAGCCAGCTTTGTAAGAAAGGTCTTGGTTGTTAATACTGCATGACCAGTCACTTCATGCCTATCAATTCTTTCAGAAGTATGTGCGTATTTCCAGCCGGGTGAAGTTATGAGTCAAATTTTAATTAGAAAAAATAAAATTTAGACTCTGTTTTATCATTCTAGAGATGAGATGTTTACATCCTCTACCAATTAGGCTGTATTTCTGGATGTTTCATTTGGCAGATCACCTGCCCCTTGTCACTACTCTGATAACATTGAGCACTGAAGCATTTTCCTGTATTGTGACATACCGAGGATCATTCTGGGTGACTTGTACCTTGTACAGTTCTCCAGGTCTGTTGTTAGCTTGCAGTGTAAAATCAGGGTAACAGTACAGCAAGTAAGGAAGTATCAGCTAACCTATGTTGTCAAGAAATGTTAGGAGAGATTTGTTTGCTGATTTATTTTTTTTTCTCTGATGGTGGGATCCTGCCCTTCTGCAAAGCTCTGAGCACCCTCAGTTGGCTCTTGCTGACTTCTCTGCCTGTGGGGCGTTTCACAGAGGAACTCAGCACCTGGCAGGACTGAGCCCAGAGCTTGCAGTGAGCTGCAGAAGGAGCAAAGTGCCAGCTCTGATCTTGTTTGAGGAGAAAACAATCACAGAGTTTGGAAGAAGTACACAAAATGTGAAATGAAATAAATTTGAGGAGTACATAAGAAGCAGAGAGTGGGGAGTGTGCAGAAGGCAGGAATGAAGGAAGGAGACTGACTGGTTGCGAGCCTGATGGCAACTCCGCCACAACGCTCCCTCCTGCAATCAATGCCTCCCTCTGTGCACCATTCCCCAGCTGGGAGCCTTCCTTCAGGACTACAGAAGTTGTCCCACTTTTTGTCTTCCAACTTCTTTTGATAAAAGACTTTGCTTTTACATTTCCCTCTCTTCCTCAGCTCTCCAAGCAATTAATAAGCACAAATTAATACCAAACTCCCCAAGCCCTTGTTGTAGATAATGCTTGTCCCCCTTTCCTCTGTTCGTAGGTAGGTGGGGTAAAGGATGAGGCTAAAGTGATGCGACAAAGGTCACTCTAAGTGTTTGTGGCAGAGGTGGGAAGAGATCTCCTGACTTGTATGCAGATCCACAGAAGCATTTTGCAGCTTTTAGCCCCTTGAAATCAAAAGCTTATAGATATGTTTATGGATCTAGACCTTATTTCTAACAGCTGCACTGTCTTTGTATATCTACCTAGTCAGCAGAAGAGACTTCACTGAAATAATTATGCTCATGTGGCTTTGCAGCTGCAGCAAACAGGAATTGCACAGTATCTCTTTAAATAGTATATGAGCTTTCCTGCATGTTCCCAGTGCAAACAGAATGCTTTTCTTCAGCTTGAGTCTTTACGTGCTTATCCTTAGCTGGTTGACATAATGAGTTGAAAGCCATCTGTGAATGCATGGTTTCCTTGGAACATTTGTATGTAAACTACAACGTCATGACAGCAGCCCACAGAAAACTTCCTTTACTAGAATTGTAGAAGGTGGCATATTTATTGGTCAGCTGAAGCAGGAAGTTTAAATGAAGGAGAAAAAGGGTAGGTGATATAAATCTTGTTACGAGGAGCTTCACATACGGAAATATGGATTTGCAGAATTAAAGGCAACTTAAAATGAGGCATTAGAAAAGACATAAGGTAACCTTCTGGCTGTCTTGCTCTATCTGTCTTGATTTTGGCAGTGCACCTGCATAGGCCATTAAACTGATTGTCTCAGGATATATGCTTGAGATGGAATAAACTACCTGATATTAATTTAAGAAGAGGTGATAATGGTATCATGCTGACAATGTACATTTGTAGTGATCAACCCTGGCAACTGTTTCTTTCAAAGCTCTGAAACATAAAAGCATGAATTTTCATTAATGAAAAAAACTATTATTAGAGAGATGCCTAAAAATGAAATTAGAGACAGCTTTATACAAAGGTATTTAAAACTGTGTTTTTAAAAACATTACTTGGATTCTTGCACCGATCAGAATATTGCATTAAGGGCCTGCAATGGCCTATTGTACTTATTTCAGGAAGTGGATAGAAAGCCTGGAGAAACCAGATCAGCACAGAGCCCAACTTTACAACTACATCTTTTGTTACTTACTTGGCCAAATGACAGTCCCTCTACCACTCAGGACAGTATCTTAAAAATCCAAGTCTGAAGTTGAATTTTAATTTCATAGCTTCATTATGTATATTAATTTTTGTGTATATATAGACGTACATGTAATTTTACATATATATTTATGTAATCTCAGCATGAGCATAGAGCTTAGCATCGACGCCAGTTTTTAAGTCTTTGAAACTGATTTAGAGCGTCCTTAAAAATAGAGGCCCCAACTGAGTTATTTTAAAATATGTAATTTTAAAATATAAAAGCTTTATTCTGTATCCCCAGTGATGCTTCTAAAAGTCTTTTGCCAAGAGGAAGTAAATGGATATGAGCATAGCAACCCCAGATAGCTGCTGCCTGAGACAACTAATCAAAAGCAAAACTCTGAACTCATCTAGACACAAACTGCTTTCGAACGTACAACGAAGCTCACTTAAAAAAATACAGGGAATGGTTTTCCCTTTGCTAGTGTAGTTCAGTTGTAGTAGTAGTTCAGTTAGTCACCATTTGTAACCATAATAGATAAAGTAATTTCACTGTTTTTTGAAGCTGATAATGTTTCTTTAACTACAGTGTTACAGGTCGTACAGACCTTTACACAGCTGGTCACCCTCAATAAATCTGTTTTTAGAAATCATTTGGCAGTTGTGGAATATATGACAAGTGTCTTATTAGATCTAATCTTTATATAAAACATACTTAGCAGTGTTCACTATATAATACTTGCCCTGTTAAATTTCAATTACTATCATAGTTAGGAAATGCTGATTTAAAGTGCCCTTCTAGATGGAATGGAACGGTGCCTAGTATTTAAAAGAGCCATTTTTCTTTCTCTTCTACTTTCTAGTGTTGTTTGATACCTGGTGTCCTATGCTAGGTCACACTGGGTGATACCACGGACCGAATGAACACAGACATAAGCTGCTGCAGCCAAGTGCGTTATGATGTCTGTGTGCAGCTGTATTAGAAAATTGAATGAGGCCTGTATTCAATGTAGGTTCTTCTGTCTGTTCGCAAAAGAATAAAAACCTAGAAGTGTCTGAAGTAGCAGCAGACATTCGCTGCTGTTCATGGATAGGGAATATTACACTGGTGATATTTTCTAGAGCTAGTTACTGCTATGCTCAGGATTATGAAGCCAAAGTCGTTAGAAATGACGCGGTTGTATTTTAGCACTGCAAACATCCAAGCATATATCCAAAAGACTTGAGTATATTAAAACATTTGCAAAATATAGCTGTGTTCTTATATATCGTACCTGAGCAGTTGCTTTCTGGAAGTTGTGCACTGGAAACTTTTGCAAATTCTGTCTCCTTTTCCTGGACAGCAAATCTGCTGGCTTGCTTTCCTAGCACAGTGTAGCAACATAAAGCATCACTAGCTTCAATTTCCTCCTGAACCTCTTTAACTTTAATCTTGCAGCCTCCTGCCCTCTCTCGCACTGTTTCCCAGTTATCAAGCAAGAGCAGGGGGTCACTAGCCTTTTCAGGATTTGATTAGTGCCATTGTTATGAATCATTCAGTTTGTTTGGTACCAGCAAAAGTGATCCAAGTAGCAATTTGCAAAATCTCATTTAGGATTTAACATCACTTTAAAAAAATTAATTAGTGCTACTGTTGAGGGCTCTCAACTTTGTACATTCCTATTGATGAATTTAGTGCCAGTGAAAAGCAAGACAGAAACAATCCAGCCAAAACAAGTGTATGTTTCTGTGACACAGAGCCCATATTCCGTTACAGACACCCAGTGCTGCAGTGCACACACTCCTTCGTCTTCTGTTGCAATCTGACTGCTTTACTGTGTGCCGTTTTCTTTCTAGAGAGTGAGTTCCTCAAAATGGAAGCTGTAGTAACATGCTGCTGTCAGTAATGGTAGGTGTTGCATGGGTGATCATCTGTCTGTGATTTCTTTGTGGATATAGTTTTCTGTGATCCTACTGTACATTAATTCACAGAACATTCCACTTCCTTTGTTCTGTAAGAAACTGAAACTGCAAAAATCTACCTCCATTTGTGACCAGAGCTTATTTAGTCAATGACAGCAGCCAAATTTGCCTCTGATGTAAGTTGATGACTTGGACATAAATTTGACACAAGTCTTTTCAGTACTTTAAGATTTGAACAGTGATACAAGACCTTTGCATGTTTAAGACAGTTTTGCACTGCTTCCATTAAAGAAGTAGTTGTGAGAATGTCACAGATGGAGTGATGTACTTCATTTGTAGAGAGAAGCAGCAATACATTTATTGATATAAAACAGGGATTTAACAAAGTTTGATAGTAAATGTGACAGTGTTTTAACAAGATTCATTGGCAAGGCACACTTGGTTATTTACTGCATAGAGGACAGGGTCAGACAACTGTCAGGGAGAGTCAAAGTGCAGAAAGGACCCCCTTGCTTTCTAAACTCCTTCTCAGAGAGGAGTCTAGGTGTGGCTGGATCCAATCCTGGTCCCAGACTTGGTCAACAGGTTATGTCTAAAGGATTATATATGTGCAGTCAATCCTTTATATCACTCAGCTTACTTACTGTCAGTCACTTACTGAGGATCTGTTGCAGGCAAGGAATCTCTGAATCTTGAGAAGTAACCTTGAGTGGCGTCCCTACTCAAGGGGTGATCCTAGTGCGCAACCTGCTGCTGTGCAGGAGAGCTCAAAGGGCTCTTGGGCTGTTTGCTGTTTATGGGGGTAGGATGATTGACTTACTTATATTTTCATATTGACCACAGTACCAGTATTGTGGTTAGGTGGGTGCATTGCTCAAGTTAGCCCTCGGCTATTGTGTTGTTATCTGTCTCCCCAAAACCACCTTTGAGCCCCAGATGTTGCCATCATGACTAGATGCACACGTTATGACCACCACAGGTGGTTATCACTTGGGCAGGATTATGGGACATAAAGGTCAGGTTGGTGGTGGAGCACACTGCTGCAGAGAATGAGGGGTCACTGCAGTCACTGTACCTCTTTTCTTTTTCTGCGGTGTCTGAATTTTGCAGTCTCCCAGGCGGTAAGATGTTACTGTTTTACACACTGAGGCACTGAGAGATCAATTCAGGAATGCCCAACACTCCCCAACTCTTGTCAGTGGGAACCCTTGGCCACTCTGGAAGATGAAGCTTTGTGGCAGAGGTGAGCACAGCACCCCTTGTCTTGAGTCCCTGGGTAGTGTCATAAAGGGTTAACCAGTGTCAGTGAGCCATGGCTAAGGTACAGCTTGGAAGCTTTCATGCTCTGAAAATCTACCAAAGTCCAATTGGTAGATCTTTTTTGCAAAATAAGAACCTACACTTCATCTTTGAGCATCTGGCTGGAGACTGTGTGTAGTATCTCAGATTCCTCCTCGCAGCTTTAGTAGACGTGATCTGGTAGCAGCCCGTCCTCAAAGGGTCCTTGCAGTAGCGTGCCTCCCCCGAAAAGAGCCCCATGAGAAGGCCCCTGTTTGCCAGACATGTTGGAGTTTCAACTCAGACTCTGTTTAATCATTGTTGAGTTAGGCAGCCACAAAATCATTTCTAGCTTTGTGTATGGGGCTCCCTCTGTTTTGAACGGTGCTTGTTTGCTATGCCCCTTTTTATTCAGTTGGCTGTCAAGTTGGCATCCGCTGAGAAACCCTCTAATCTTGGCCGGTGTTGGTCAGCCATTTGCTCTGTGCTGCAATGAGAAGCTGCCTGCATAGTGCACATCAAGCAATGTGCCAGTCTTTATCCTTGTCAGCGTTATGCAAATCCTCGGCACTGATGTTAATGCCAGTTTGGTTTTTATAGCCTGGTGACAGCAACAGCCCTCAATATTAAATACAAATATACGTACACAGTTACAGCAATGATTACTCTAGATGTTCAGCTAGTCATAATATTTGCACTTGGTGTGATAAGGAGCTTTGAATGATAATAGCACTATAGTAGAAGCTTGTTAAAGTGACAGTAACCCTGGTGTCATTATTGAGTGGTGCACTTGCGCTTGCTTTCCTCCAGCTTTCTCATAGACTGTCCCTCTCCATTTGCGTGTGTGTAATGTATAGAAAGAGAAAGTGCTCCAGCTCAGCTTGAGGATGCTATGTGAAGTCCTGTAAACTTCTTTCAGTTTCATCTGCTCTAAGACAGCACTAACAACTTCATAGTAACCATAGTCATTAGGAATCTTTTTCTATGTAAGTCTTGTTTCATTAAAATAATCCAGTCCTGATGCAGGATAATCAAGTCCCAATAGATGCTGCTTTTATTTACTAACAGAAAAAAGGCTCACAGCCTCCATCCAGCTTCTTTAAATGGTACCAGCTGCAAAGGGGAGCAAGTAAGAGCCATGCTGTCATATCGTGACAGCATTTTGTGTTTTGTCTTTCTGTTTTGGCTAAAGTGATAATATATCAGAGGAATAACAGCAATCATCCCAAACCCTGTGTCTTTTTTCAAAATGCAACCATGTAGACTGGCTTCTATTTTGGGAATTCCTGGGTTCCCACACCACAGTTGGGTCAGTAAGACCCAGGACACTTCTGCTGTCAAGTGAATAGAGACAAGCTGCCAGAATTTGCTGGCAGGGTCACTGCTTGGGTGTCATTGCACCCATGGATGTCATTCGGTAAACCTGAGCCAACGATCTTCCACTTCCCAAAGTCCTATTCCCCTTAGGCGTGGGCTGGTCAGAGTTCCCCTTGCACTTTGGGATCTTTGTTGGCTTCCAGAACTTTTAATGTCTTGTTAATGCAGGGTTGTCTTTATGTGGTCACTATTATGGCCAAGTGCGTCAGCACATGAATGCCCCTCTTCTAAGGTCTTTTTTGTGGACATGGCTGTAAAAACTTGGTCCATGCTGTACTTGGGGAACATTTAGCATATAATAGTGTCTGCTGGCCGTTGGGATTTTGGAAAGGGATGAAAAGAAATATGTTTCAGTGGCTGAAATATTTTAATAGCTATGCTATTACATTCAGCTTCTGACAACAGCATGGTGTGAGGATGATCTGCAGAAGCAGTGAGTTTTAGGACCCTCAGCTTTTGCAGTTGTGCAGCATTCTTGTATGTTGGTCATAAGGTTGACTGACTGCAGTGCTGGGCAAGAGAGGCTGGGGTGCGTGTAGTGTAGGGCGGAGACAGGCTGGGGGAGGCTGGGGGCCACACGTTGGCTGGATAGTAGGCCCTCACTGCAGCCCAAGCCAGATTTCATAAGCCTGCTTGTGCGCCTAATCTTGAAAGGACAGATACTCAACGGTGTATAAGACTCAGGCCCTTTAATCTGTGTCAATCTTACACCCAAAATAAAGACACAGAGGGTCAACCTCTTATTGTGTCTAGATTTTGCCTCATCTAGCTCCTTGCTTGGCAGCCCATACAAGACTTGCAGCTTTCACATATTTATTGCACATAACCAGTCCTCATAAAAAGAGCCAAGTGAGGTCTAACCAGAGATCTGTCTTACCAAAGCTTCAGCTTCCAGTCCTGACCAGTAATGACTGTGTAGAGAGAGCTCTTTGGAAAAATAATTTAGATGTATGCCTGGAAACATGTAAATAACAAAAACAATACTAAAAATTTATATAAGTATATGAAAGACTGATAACTGAATAGTCGAGTTATTTACAAAAATGAAAAAAAAAAGAAAAGTACATTTTTATCTGATATCCAAGAGACCTCTCTGGTAAATAACAGACACTTTTGAATTAGTCTTTAATTTGACCCATCTATAGGAAAGCTCTCCAGCCATGAGCAGGAAAGCTCTCCCCATGCATTACTAGAGCCCCATGGAGCACCCAAGCTATTTGCCAGGTATTGTACCACCCATGTCCCCTCTGCGACAGCGGCCTCTCTAATGCTATTAAGAACAAGAGGGATGCAGGAATTACAAGTAACTGACTTATGGCAGAACAAACACTAATGAAAAAAGTCTAGTGATTTCAAATGGCTTTCTTGTTCAGGCTGATGTTCTACAAGTAATAATCACATTTGGAGCAGGCTGTATTGGCAGATAATGTGCCTTTAATGCCATTTTATGACTTCGCCTTCTTTTCATCGTGAATAACTGAGATTAGAGCCCATTATTTGCCCAGGAAGCCCACAAAAGTCTCTAACTAAATGTAGTTACCTGAGTATCCTCATCCAGGAGGCAGGAGTTGCTTCTTTGAAGCCATTTTGTTGAATGTTTAATGTGTATTTTAATTCCCGTTCTTCTGTGTTTAATATGCAGTACTGCAGTTGCTATATATATTTAACGTATGCTTCTTCTAAAAGATTGGTATAGCTCTTTTTTTTAATTGAGTTTTAATTTTGTTTTACTTTTGCAAAATTAATGGGCACTAGACAATTCATTTATGTTAAAAAAGAATACGTGAGGGTTTTGGACAATTTGTCAAAAGACAGAATATTCTGATTTGAGACTATCATTTGCATAGTTTGTTGTGAAATTTAAAAAACATGGAGCAGTTGAACTCTGAACCAGCAGATATTTCTTTTTTTTAGGGTAAATTGAAGTGAAACACTGACAAGATACATATTTTATAGTTCTTTACTATCTTGAGTGCATGTGTACAGCTACTTTAATGCTAAAGGTTGTGGTTGTCTATTAAATGTTACGAAGTTCAGTGTGTTCATGCAGATTAATTATGTTAGTATTTTGCAGTTCAAGTTAATATATGCTGTAAGCTTGTGCATATTTCAAAATCAATAAAACATTGCAGGGTTGTTGTAATTATCCCAGAAATAGCTATTATGCATACACAGAAACAGAGTTAAAAGATTAAAGTTTGGAAGTGTATCAAGCATGTTTTAATACGGAATTGCAACATTTAGCCACATGGATGTTCTTAACTCTGCATTCAAGCAGTTTCTGGCCTTAACCATACAATTGTGATTACTGTAATTTACTGTTTGTAGCACTAGTTTTGATCTGGTTTGTTTCAAAAGACAGGAGGACTTTTGTCCTTTGGTTATTTTTATATTTGTGTTTGTGCTATCGCTTCATGACAGAGTAAGGGTGACTTGATTTTCTGTCATATAACATGCTAAAATGTACAAGAGATGCTATAGCATGGTCTGTTGCATTTTAACACAAATAACGGGAGCACAGAACTGGTACTTTCTTGTTATTACTTCATAAGTATTGTGGCAGTTCCTATGAATGTAAGTCACAGCTCAAGACCCTTTCTTCTGCTCTTTACAGAAATGCAGAACAAAAAGGATAGATCCATCCCCAAGACCTTACAGTCTAAGTTACCTTAATTTATAATAAAAATTAGCACACAGTGTTATTATGATCTGAAATAATGCAATGAGGTACTTCTATAATGAACTGACTTCTAGACAAGTGTGATAATATATTTTTACATGAATAATAAAATGAATTTTAAATTAAGAAAAATGAACCATGGTCTTTGCAGTTGTGAAAATCCCAATACTGAAACTCCAGTAAAGTCTTAGGTATTCTGGAGTCTCTTGTCAAAGAGTAGCAGCTTGTCATGAAAACGCTGACTGGTAATTGTGCTGTGTGACTTTTTATCATGCTGTCTCTCCACTGGGGAGTTTGTAGTCAGTGTGTACTACAGCAAGCTCTAGCTGGGTAAGCTTAGTTGAAACAGCGTGTTTAAGCAAACAGATCTTAACATCACAAACTTGTCCTGAGCACAATGTTCATTAATATCTTTCTTGAATACATTAGTAGTGGTTTAAAAGAAGTTCTGCACTGGATGTGTGAGATTCAAAGCTTGCGGAAGCCAATCGTATTGATTCCAGAGGTTTTCAGCTCACATCTTACGTTCAGACCTGTCAACGTCTCTTGCTTAGAGAAGGGTCTCAACAGAATTTGCCTCTCATTTCCCTTTCCCCTGCAGGCAGAGTGGACACCTCACTCAAGTGCACCAGTGTACAGTGGCCAGTGTCCTGCTCCAGGATCATCTGCACTAGGTGCAGCACTTTAGTCAGAATCATGCTTTTTTGCTTGTCAGCTGGCTGGGGCAGGGGGTTGCAGAGCTGGAGAGAGCTTGAGACAGGAGTGCTCCTAGAAAATACACTCCCTGACAGACGTGCTTCTCTTAAATGCTTGCTTCTCCTGGCACGTGATTCAAGATGGTGTGGAAATCCAAGGAGAGATATTCAGCTAGTTTTTGAAAGTATTTCTTGGGATTGCTCTGCTCCCATTGTGGTCAGAGCTGTAGGAACTGAAATGGATGCCAGGATGCTGAGCTGGAGTGAGAGTGGTGGTGTCACCAGAGATACCAAGAGCTGTAGCTTCTCTTGGGAGGTCAAGAAAAGTTGAGATCAGCTAGGCAACTATACGTAGAAGCATCACTGTTTTTCAGAGACATCCCTTGAAGATCTGTATCTCTGTGTTTACTGCTGCCTTTGTATCAAGCTTTTGGTTATTTCTGACATCTGTACATGGTCAGCCCAGTGATAGCTGTCTAGATCTTTAATTATTACAGCACCTTTCTCAGTATGCAGTATCCACAGTAGGTTTTCAATAGTGTATTATTGTGTAAGTACAAAAGGAAGTACATCTTATTGTTGAAGCAGTTACTTCTTTGAGGGGAAAGCAAGGAGAGAGATGTGTGAATTGCACCAGCAGGTTAGGCTTTACGAGCCGTTTGATGGGGGGTGTTTGTGGACAGTTCGTGAGGAATCAGTCATGCGCCAGAAAATCCTGTGTAAAAAAAAAACCCCAAAACAAACCAACAAAAAAACCACAAAAAAAAGGGGGGCAAGGCCCTCTGACTTCAGTGTCTCTGGCTCTGCTCCCAAGTTTGGCCTCAGTCTGTTGTTCCGCCTGCGCATTGTTTCCTGAGCAGCCTGTCGTTTCTCATCCATCTTGATAAGGAAATCCTCGGGGCAATGGACTGCCTCGTGCTGAGTTTGTACAGTGCTTGTGGGGCTTGGTCTCATCTGGGGTCTCCTAGATCCAGTGTGCAGGGCCACTTCTGTGGGCACAGGCACAGCTCCTCAGCTCCTCCATGCCCCAGCAGGACCAAGGCAGTGGTGGCACAGGGATGGTTGTCGTTTTGACAATGCCCTTAATAACATGCTTTAACTTTTGGTGAGCCCTGAAGTGGTCAGGCAGTTGGACTAGATGATCATTGTAGGTCCCGTCCTGTCCTATCCTATCCTATCCTATCCTATCCTATCCTATCCTGTAGGTATTATTGAATAACTGCTTATTCTGTTAGGAGCCAGAGTAATGGAGGATGCTGATTTCCTTACACCCTTACCAGAGGGGCTATGCTCAAATTTTGTGAGCAAAGCTCATGTTTATCTTTGGCTTAAGATCTAGAAAATGTGAAGAGAAATGTGTCCTGTATGTTCGTAAAAAGCAGGCCTCTCAAGTGACTCTTGTGATTGAAAGAATGCCCCAAGCAAAACACTGTGCAGTCCAACACTGTGTCCAACTTCCAGTTTCTCATCTCTGTGGGCAAATCAGTACATGTCTGTGGCCTCAGTGTCCCCATCTGTTGTTGAGGATAGTCAAACTCTGCTTTAATGTGATAGTAAACATGCAATGCTTTGATATGCATGTGTAGAAAAGGCTGCCGTGTCACTTAGACCCAAGTTATTGCACATGCAATTTTCTCTTTAAATATGGGAGATACCTAGTTGTCCAGATTTGAGGTAAAACAGAATTTTCTGTTCAGTAATTTTATTAGCAGCTAAGTCTCTTCTAACTTACTGAACTCTCTGAAATTCTCTGAAATTAACAGTGTATTGTGGAGACACTGTTTGCTTTCAGAGAGATAAGACCTGATTAGCTGTAATATATGCCCAGGCATGGTATGCAGCGAGGCTCTTGCTTATACTTATTGCTATAACACCCAAGGCCAGCTAACTGTTGGAAGTGGAAAAGTGTAGAGGGGTCGCACCTGCGGGGAAGAGTGGACAGGACAGGTGACCCAAAACTGACCAACAGGGTATTCCATCCCATCTGCATCATGCTGAGTATGAAACCTGAGGGTTCAAAGGGTCAGCTCTTTTTTCTTCAGTGGCCAGCATCCAAGGAAGACCCTGTTCGTCTGCCTTTGATCCCGATATGTGCATTCCTGAATCCAGATCTGGAATCCAGCTCCTGTCTGCCGCAGAGTCCAGTCTGGGACTTTCCCCATGCCTGTCGATGATGTGATTGCTATACTGGCAGCTCAATACTGCTTTTGTATATATTGTATATATTTCATTATTTATTAATTTATTAATAATATTTTCATTAAAGTAGTTTAGTTTCTCTAAACTCGTAAGTTTCTTTCTCTCTCTCCCTCCTCTCCTTGGAGGGAGAGGTGGGGGAGAGCATCTGTCGTTTGCTTCAGTGGCCAGTCCAGCCCAAACCACGACACTAGTATATCACAATTTTTTGTGGCCAGACCTTTTCTGTAGCTAGCAGAAGCAAGGCAGTGAATGCCATCTTTTATACAATAGAAGGGGAATAAAGGATGAAGAACAACATGTTGTGACCTGGAACTCTAGCTGCACCCATTGAAATCTATTGATTGAAAGGGGAGCAAGATCAGAGCACTTATACTTTTATTAATGATACTGACAGTTTAGTATGAGTGGAGAATGGCTTGTAATTAGGTTTGGAACCATTATTGATTATTGTCATTTTCAGTATCGATTATCTTACCACTTGGAAAAAAAATAATACTGAGACTCTACAGCAATGCAGAACAGGGCCTCTTTGGTCTGCCTTTCTGCTGTTGCAGTGAAGATTAAGCTGCTGCTCATGATCAAATGAAGTCCTGTCAGCTGTGTGGGTTGGGCTTTTAGTTTGATGATGCTGGCTGTGCTCTCCTCCTCCCGCATGGGATCTTAGTGCATTGGCTGCCGTTCAAGAAAGGATACACCCATTCCTTTTCTGAACTCCTTTCCGAAGGAGATGAGGCAAAATCCTTACGTCTTAGATGGAGAGCTAAGATTAATGGTAGTTATTTGTCAGCTGATAACCTCTGAAAAGAAAATGTATTTGTCACCCACCCCTACAATCACTGGTGTATAAAGTCATGCATATAATGACTTGGAACAAATGAGAATAACCATGATATAAGCTAACTGAGTTACAAAATACACAGAACTCCTTTGAAAAGTCTCTGTGATCCATCTGATGCTTCAAATAATTGCCATCAGTCTGTAAGAACAGACGCTACACTAGCAGCTCCAAAGCTGCTAGATTTCAAAGGCCAGCAGTGCTGACCACTCGACATATCTGTAAGATCGAGGTTATATAAAAATAGAGCAAAGGAAAGGTGTGCTTTAAAAATAGCAGCAATGCCTGAGTCGCTCTTCAGTTGCGGTGACATGGCTCGTAAAGGAATTTTGTAGATGGCTGTTTCAGAGGAGAAGAAAACCTGTGTGGTTCGGGTCTGCTGAGGTCACTGCACCACTATCAGCACCCTGGGAGAGCAAAGCTTCCTGTAGCAGAGGCTTTGGATCACAGCGAGGTTTAGAGGGCATTCCAGTGATTGGGCAGTATCGTTCATTTGTCTCCTGCATTCAAAACAAAACAATAAGATTTCTGGGGAAGAAAAAAATTCCTCAAATGCCTGGGATTTTTTCCAAGCCTTTTGCAGCAAGGGCTTTTTGCTGAAGTAGTGCAGAGTATTGAATTTTTGCCTAATGGAAGTTTCTTTGAACCCAAGAAGAAAAAGTGTTTCCAGTGAATAACAAGAAAGACAAAAGTGTGCTATTTTTTCCCCTTGGTCAGCTTCTCCTAGATCTTAAGGTTTTGTTTTTTCCACCATTTCTATTTTGATTAGTATGGAACATCTCATTCCACAGTGGATTTTTTTTTTTTTTGAGGAACAAAGACCCCCTTTGACCTGGATTTGGATGCATCTGTGACAGCCTACTTCACTGGCTGCCAGCTGAGCATAGTGCATTTAATTGATGAAATAATAATGATGAACCGTGCCTGAACTTGCTTTGACGACCACTTGAAGCAGAAGCTGTAGTAAATCAGGCCAGTGCAGCAGCACCCCAGTGGTCACAGTCCATCCTCAGGCTTGGTGCGTGGAAGACATCATCTAAGTGCTGCGCTCTCGGTCCCGAGCACGTCCCCACAGGCTTGCTTCATTCCCATCTAAGAACTCACCTCTCCTTCCTTTAATTAAAAGCTAAGTGAAAAGAATCTGTAATTCTTTCTTTTTTCTTTTTTTTTTTTGTTTAAAGAGCAACATTTTTATGCACCCTCTGAACTGCCCGCTGCATTAAGCTGATTAAAACGGAAAGCTTTCCCTTTCTACACTGTCTTAATGTAGGGACAGACTAGGGTAGAACTGCTAAATAGATACAATGGCAAGGCAATATATCTGCCTTAGTAATAGTTCTTTAGTGTGATTACTGCTGTATGTTCCCTCTAGCAGCCCAAGCCTGCATATCATTAGCTTCCACACTTTCACTGATAACTGAGGCTCCAGCCCTGCAATTTTTACATGGGGAAGATGTAAAAGTCTCAGCAAACTTTGTATCAAGACTCAGCCTTTTTGTGTACGTTCTTAAAGATCAGCAGAACATACCAATGGTTTGTTGTTGTAGTGCATTAATGAGGGGAATAGATTGGAGGGGGTTTTGTAGAGCTTAATTAACATTACTCATTGGTTTAATGTTGTGACAGAGGACTTTTAAGAAGATAAATACTTTGCCTATAAAGTCCCCCTAGGTGTCCTTTGCCTTGAAAATTGGACTTTTGTTTTCAGGACCAGTGTGGAAAGAATAAGTACAGGATGTAGAAGGAGAAAAGGTTTTCTTAGGCCTTTGTTAGAATTTAATGTTGTTTGTCTTTTTGGTTTTTTTTTTTTTTCCCTCCCTGGTGATCTGACATGCCAAAATGTATCAATTAACTGCAGCAAAGAGATCAAAGCAGTTCTTGCTTTGCAAAAAGGACTATTTATGCTGAAATATTGTCTTTTAGTGTGTGGGATACTGAAAGTTTATTTTTAAAAGTACTACAATGTCTTTTTTTTCCTTTTGAGAGAGATACTTAATCCCACATACTGATGGTAATTAAATGAGCAAGTTAAGTTCAGGAAAGAAAATTAATTTTTTTTAACATGAGACACTTGATAAAGGAATTGCATGAGGTAAGACAACTGTGTATGTGTATCACTAATAATTGTCACTGTTAGGTGTGCATTTTATTCCAAACAGACTGATAATAGAAGAACTTGGGCAGATATACTGAAGTCCTTGATACTTCATCATGATGGTCAACTGCTGCAGAATTTCTTGTAGCATGTAAGGAATTTTCCAAGCAATGTGAGATGTGGTATCCCAGGAGATTGAGGATCACTTAGAAGCCCATTTGACTAGCTTGAGACTATATTGGGCTAGATAACCTAGACAGACTTTACAAATTCTGATACACAGAATATTTTTTTCCCTTAGTCATCCCATATAAAAGTTATCTTCTGAATGTCAAAGAAATACTATGACCAGGTTGAGAACCACCTTGGTGTGAGTATCAGTTGTGTAATGTTTTACTGTTAACAGATGTTACCTTCCACTCTAACCAGGGTATATGCCTATTGACCTGCAGCCTGGGTGCTTTAAATCCTCTGTTCACAAATGCTTATGGAAGGTGCTGTCTAATGAGTAGAGTACAGGGGTGGGAAGCAGGACTCTTGGGTTCTTCCTTGCAGCCTTGTGGCGTTATCACTGTGGGAATTACCTGATTCCCAATGAAGGCATTCCCATCGTCTTCAGCAAGAAGTCATATATAGCCTTGACTGCATGATTCAGTTTATTGGTGTTTTTAAAAGAGGGTTTAAAAGGTGTTTTTAAAGTGTTGAAAGCACTAATTTATATTTGTAAGAGATCAAAGATATGAAAAAGAAGGGGTTCCCTAGAACAGTGTATCATAGTTATTAGTGCTTTTCTGCATTTTTTTGTCTCTCAAACCTTAGATGCATTGCTCCACCCAGTAGGTGTTTTGGTTGAGGCACACAGGTAGTCACATTGGCAACTTTGAAGTTGTTGACTTGGCTGTGTTACAAACATGGTCAAGCTGTTGGTGTGCTGGCTGTGATGCTGTGGTAAATAAAAATCCAGCTGCATTCTTGTGAATAACTGTGTAGCTTCTGGACTTTCAAGATCTCAAAGTGATTTGTCAAAGCTCGGTGGAGATCCTTCAGGAGATCCTCAGTAGCATGAGCAATTAGAAATACATACTAGCATGATTTAATGAACTTACACAGTTAGGAGTTGGCTTTGTCTTTGTAGTTTGCCATACACGTGACCTCTTCACTACTTACACACAGTGTTTTAGGATCATAACGTAAGGCATGATTCTGGTTTAAGTTTTATTTAAATTAGGAGTAGCCCTATTGACAACAGTAATTTTACCCGTGCAAACCAAGTGCTAGGGCACGGAAGTCGGGTCAGCAATCTTACACTTCCTTCTTGAGCTGCATAAGTCATTAAAAATGGGCATGGCTGATATGTTGTGGGTAGATATTACTCAAATTCTTTCAAAGTAAACAAGTGTTGAGAGTCAAGGCTTTGTTTGCCCTTTTTCTTATATCTCAGTCTTACTAACCTGGAACTGAAATGTCACTAACTGCCAGGATTGACATGTCTTCACATGGCTTTAGTAGCATGTTCCAGTGTCCAGCAGCATTATGACAACCTGTCTATAACTGGTAACTGACCTGTCAGTGCTTCAGCTGAGTGAAATAGAAGCAAACAGTAGGAAGAGTGAATATTATTGACTTAAAATTGACTTCTTATTGGCCTTGTTATCCTAGACAATGTATTAGGATGAATGAGGCATTCCCCAAACCCACACAACTTTCAGCTAATGGCATTTGTTTTGAAAAATGTAATCGTATAATACAAAGAAATACTTGTGTTACTCCATTATTTTTAGTTTGCTACAGATCCTGTAAAAGTGCCGACAGCATCCTGTTAGGGACTGAGTCCCATTTGGCACTAAGTCTTGCCCTTCACACAAACCCTCCAGCCTGTGCAACCTGCCTGCCAGGACACCCCTTATCAGAGAACCTTGCTTATTTATTATTCCCCACTCAGCACTGTGGTTCTCAGAGAACACAGAGTGAAGCCAAGGGATTTTGGGATCCTGCCTCAAGTCTGGCTGATTTTCTGTCAAGCTAAGGAATTGTGAGGAGAAATGTAGGTCACTTTGGCACGCTGCTGCTCCCTGGCTTTTAGACTGTGGTGCAAGTTCAAGCAGCCTTCAGGCCACTGTCCCAGCTGGAAATTGAAAAGGGCACTTTATAAAGACTACAAAAATGGCCAGATTCTGCCTTGCTGAGTGTATGCATGAGCTGAAACTGTGCTGAAGTGCATTTTTCAAAGCACAAAATAAGTTATTATTTGGTGGATGAAAATATTAAAGGATTGATAATGCTTCCCATGTTTTCAGCTCAGAGCAGTCTGTTTTTAAATCAGCTGAAAGAGAAGTCCCAGATTAAAAAAGAGACAAAAGAGAGAGAGTTTGGAAGGGAAGGGCTGGTGGAGCTTTGACAATGGAGTTTGTATGGAGTTGAGCTTTAGCTCCTGCAAAAAAAGACCGGATAGATGAGGGGATAGGGGAGCAGAGGTAACAGGATGGTGTGGTGACGAATGAGGTATGAACACCCGGCTCACTGGAGAGGCTACCTGATGCTAAAGGAGGTTCGCGTCTCACGTTCTGATGGTATGAAATTATGTGTCTGGAACTGAGAACCTTAAAATGCCAGTTTTTGAGTTTTCTGTTTAGTGTTCATGCTATATTGTTGAGTAATGGAGAATCTTGGAGAGCAACAGCATGTCTTTAAACCCCTTCCATCGTACCTGAAAGGATTCCTCTCCCCTTCCTTTCATATTAAGCAAGGATATGCCTCTCCAATGAATGAACTAGCTTCTAAAAATGTACCTTCTGTCTTAAAATGCCAGAGGGATGGCAAAAGTATAGCAAAGCAGATAGAAAAAGTTTAGTCAGATTGAGATAACACAGGAGAGAGAAGGGGGGGAAAAAAGAAAAGCTCCTACTAAAATTGTACCTTAAATGTGAAGAAATGGTGCTTATATGAAGTGACAAGGAGCTAGTTAATGGGATCCATATCCACAAGTTACAATAATGCAGTTTTTAAATTGAGTTTTTGTGGCAGACCAGCTGAATAAAATTGCTAAGCTGTGCTTCAGTTGTGTAGTAAGTGGTGCATGTGGTGTGAAAGACAAGCTGCAGCGTGATAACAGACTATCTCTTCCATGCACAAAGAGTTCTGTATTCTGATCAACTCAACAGCATGCGCTGGTAAATATTGGTCCAAGCTACTTGGTCATTAGAATGTATTGTGTTGGTTCATCACACTGAGTTTAGTCACTCTTTCTGTCTGAATTTACGGGTTTACTTTCAGAGACACTCCTGTGCAATTATTACCCTGTGTCCTGTTGGCATGAGATGCAGGATTACAGGGGAGCCCAATGAGATATAATGGCATGTGTGAGAGATTGGGGCGTGTGAGAGTGGAATCAGCTTTTGCTTCTCTCTGGGTTTTCAGTGTCAGTTCCAGAAGTGAGTGTCTCTAATCTGAGTTTTTGGCAGGACTAGAAATAGAACAAATTCCACCATGGTTCATTGATCACCTAAAATTCATTTGGAGAAGGTTTGGCTCATGTTTGTCAGCAGTGGGGTAGCTCCCCCATATCTCCCACCACCACCTCATTCTGTGGCAGAGTTGCCCTGCTATAAAGAGGGACAGCATAACCCCGAAATCGTCTGCTTTAGTGACTTGGCAGTGACGCTGCTGGGATTCTTGCAGCGCGCACACAATGCATTGGCTTCATTTTCAGACAGAAATGATTTTTCCTCTTATAGTTTACAGACGTCAAAAAGACCTCATTTTTTTATTTGGTTTTGTATTTTTGTTCTAATGTAAGGTCTGTTGCTTGTTGAAGTGAAATAGTGGAAAAGTCACATTTACTTTGGACACAGGTACATGCCTAGCAAGTATCCTTCTATCCTGGGCTGATGTGAGCGCAGAGATCCTGTTATTGCAATTCCGGGAGTCTTTGGGAGAGATACTCCTAGTTGTCCCACTGTGTTGTGTGATTTTCAGATGTTGACAGACCGGGATTAGGATGAGATGAAACACATAATTTACTGCTTGTCATTTAACCCAGGCTTCAAACCCACACCGATGCCCTAACTTAAAATGCTGGGACTTTTTCAGGCTTAAGTTGCTTGCAGCCCTCATGGTTTTAGCAGAGATCTCACAGTGGTGAATACTTTTGGATTAAGGCTCAGCTTTTGTCAGCAAATATTACGATTTCATTCTAAAAAAAGAAAAGTTTTTAGCTCACGTGATGGTGGAGAGAAGCTTGAAAACTCAGTTCATTTGCAGGAGCCCACCTGAATTATTTTGCTCACATCTTACAGTTTTCAAGCTCATTTCTGTTCTTGTATGTGTGGGAAGGGGCCTAGGTCTTGAGTTTTTGAATGTTCAGAGCTGCCAGTGTTGCTTTTTATATACCACTGCAAGATTGTAGTTTCAGGTTTTTAGGCATACTGTAGCTTTTAACTCTCATTGAAATTAAAGAGAGCAGAAGCACCTAAATACCTTTTAAAGTTTGATCTTCAGCTTCATCCTAGCTTGGACCTTCACAGCCTGGGTTATTATTTCTTTGAAAGCAATGTAGGGGTCAGAATCTTTTGGAGGGCAGAAAAGTTTCTAAAATCCCTGAAAGAACTTAGAATTATCTGTGTTATCTATTCTGCAGGCTTCCCTGAAGTGGAAGTAAGTTAGTGAGAAGACATAAGCTGAAGCTTTTTATTTTCGAATTGCATTCACAGCCACAGCAATTTACTGGACCCAGCTTGCTATTTTTGCCTGTGATGTTTGGAGAAATAAACTCCTTTTAAGATGTAATTTCCAGCGTACTCTTTGTAGTATCTGCAATCATTTTGGCTCTGGAAGTGCTAGGAAATATTGGAAAGTCAAGGTTAGGCATTCTTTCTGGTGCCAGTCAAACGGGAACCTGGTGTCAGAGTTCGTCATGTGCTTGCCAAGTTGGTATTTTTTATTCTGGCAATGGTAACTTGAAACAGTTAGTATTGGGGTTGAAATTTTTCAATCCTCACTTCTTACTGATGGTGGCTTCTTAAAAACAAAAATATCCATAAGAGCTTAAGAACAAAGTCAAATCAAAGGTCCCCTTAGCCCACTATCCCATCTCTGATAGCAGAGTGGCCCATAGCTGGTACAAGGGAAGGGTATTAGAGCAGGGCAGGCTAACAGGGATACTTCACTCAACCTCCCACAATTTGTGGCTCAGGGACTTCTTGAGCCAGAGGTGGTCTTTTCCTAGCGTCTCTGTAATGGTCCTTAGCAATGTCTTTATTTAAAATTCAAGTAATCATTTGTCTACTTGGACTTGAAATAATTTTGGAGGTATATTT
Source organism: Himantopus leucocephalus (assembly GCA_003993805.1). Taxonomy (NCBI): domain Eukaryota; kingdom Metazoa; phylum Chordata; class Aves; order Charadriiformes; family Recurvirostridae; genus Himantopus; species Himantopus leucocephalus. The sequence goes on along the minus strand of RSEF01000001.1, from coordinate 85,904,255 downwards.
ATATTGAAGGCCAGGGGCCCATTGGATAACCCAGAATATATTTCTTAAGTGTGAATCACCACAGGCAGCATATCTAGCTGTGCTCAGAAACATGAACCTGTATCAGCTGCATTCATTATAGTATTACACTTGAGGGGAGAAAGTGAGATGAAGAAATTAAACCCCACAGCCAATTAATGAAACAAAAGGAGTGGACTGTGGATTTACTGCCAGATTTTCCAAAGTGCTCAATACCCGAAGCTTTCACTAGAAGATGGTAGTTGGATTTTCTAAATATCTCAGCGCCAATATGTGAAGCCCTGTTGAAAATCTGCCTTAGACCCTTATTGAGGGGTTTCTGAATGGTTGGCCTTTATGTTTGCAGCCTGAGGAGACCTGGCAGACGTTCAGGAGTCATTTCTAATGCTCTTGGGCTCTTCAAATTAGCCCCAAGCTGTTGTGGTGACACGGGTGGAGTGGTGGCTGGCAGAGTGGGAGTGAAGCAAGTTGAGGGGGTTGAGGGCAGATGAAGTGTCCAAAGAAGGGGAACGAAGCTGGTGAAGGGTCTAAAGCACAAGTGTTATAAGGAGTGGCTGAGGGAACTGGGGTTGTTTCGTGTGGAGAAAGGGAGAGTCAGGGGAGACGATATCACTCTCTACAACTACCTGAAAGGAGGTTGTAGCGAGGTGGGTGCCAGTCTCTTCTCCCAAATTACAAGCGATAGGACAAGAGGAAATGGCCACAAGTTGCACCAAAGGAAGTTTGGATTGGATATTAGGAAAAATTTCTTCACTGAAAGGGTTGTCAAGCACTAGAACAGACTGCCCAGGCAAGTGGGCAAGTCACCAACCCTGGAGGTATTTAAAAGACATGTAGATATGGCACTTAGGGACATGGTTTAGTGGTGGACTTGGCAGTGTTAGGTTTTCAGTTGGACTCGATGATCTTAAAGGCCTTTTCCAACCAAATTTTTCTATGATTCTCTGAAGTAAGCCTGTATGTGATTGACCGACACAAGACACAGAGCTGCTCACTGTCTGAGCAGGTTATTGCTGCTTCTTTCCCAGCCCTCATGCTTTTCCCATCTAAAGGCACACCATTTCTGCCTAGAGACTTGTCCTTTCCCTCACAGTGGGGCTTTCCTTCTTATTTGTGGCTATAAGCTTGGAAGAGACGGCTGATAAATTACAGCATGCTATCCTTAAATGACTCTCTTGCCCAACTATTTTTCCACCTCCTACACTTCTATTCACCATTCATGGACTTGCTGAGGCATTTGTGTGCGAGCAGGACTATTTGGAAAGCATGGAGGCATCTTGGAGCAGTTTGAGGAGACAGATCTGGGCCTGAGATAGTGAGTGTAAACGCTCAAACAACCCGTAGGCCAGCACAAGGTCAGACTGCAAATGCACGCATGGTAAATGTAGAGGAAACCCTTGCTAAATCAGCGCTTGACCTGCAAATCCCTGGAGCAGTGCTTCTATCCAGCCATGCAGGTGTGGTGCACCTCCTCCTTCCTCTTCCCATGGCCATGATCAGATGGATGCAGGAGTGGGAGAGGGTTTTGCTCGGTCACCCGAGGGTATTGGTGAGCGCTGCTGAGTGGGGTTGGTGCATTGTAATTTACTGCTGCCGTAGATCAGCAGCAAATTACTATCCCTTGGAGCAAAGAGAAGGCAGAGATTTGATTCTGTTCCGATGCTGATGCTGAGGAGGCAGAGTTATCCGTGGTGCTTGGGGCAAAGATACAATCTGTCTCTCTCCATTGTTAGCGCTGTAGTTTTCGAATGGGATCATTAACACACGCACAAATGTAAACAGTGTACCCATAATTTGTAGGGACTTACATTCAAAGTTCAGATAAATAAAAATTGATCTCTAAGTGGAAAGAAGGCTCTTTGGCTATGGGCACAATTTTATTTTTGAATAGCTACAAATATGAAATTATTCAGCTCGTTAATTGACTATGTGGCTTTATGAGAATGAGCATATGGCTACAAAAATCTTTTTCTCCCTTCTTATGCTGCACCGCCCCCCCTAGTGATAATCAGTCTGTGTTCAGACCTGGAAATTCAATGCACCATAAAAACTATCAGAATTTCCTGGTGTTGTGGAGCATAAAAATCTTTGTAGTATCAAGCTCATTATTCCGTTATGTCAGTTTAATAAAGATTAGAAATACTTTTGGTCTGGCTCAAAATTTTAAAATGAGAAATTTCTAAATGAAAACCAGAAAAGTTTTTTGTTTGGTACAAATGCTTGTGACAGGACCAACTGATTGAAGTGTCTGTGATGGAAAATAGGGTTAAAATTTCAGAGATATTTTTGTGAAGTGTGCCTGTTTTTCAACCAGGTCTGTACACATTAACAGAAAGCAAAGTATGATAACTGTGCACTCAGTAATGACATACACAACACATGGAATTGCAAACAAGTATATGCAAACACATGATTAGCAAAGCAGATTGTTACCCAAATTAATCCCAAAGCAGATTTTTAACTAAATCACATACAGGAAACAAAAGCACATTTCCTGAAACTTTCTTTATCAACTGTAATTGCATACGTTGTAATGTTGGTTTAGGGCTGAACTGTTTCTTTGCAGGCAGATAGAGGGGACACCTTTTTATGCACTAGCATCTTGGTTTGGGAGGCCTTGCCTGTGAGTGGCTGCTCTGAGCACAGGATTTCTCACTTCAAGCCAGTAGGGAGCAAGGAGCGAGGGGCGTGCAGAGCCCCCTCGTGTGTGACATCCTGCAGCTGAGCCTGTGCGCGGGGAGAAATAATGTGCTGCCAGTATTCATAGTGCAGAAGGGACCTTGTTCAAGGCAACGTTGGAAAAACTCAGCTGCATTTTTCTGCGGGCAGAAATTCACAGGGGACTAGGGGGTGGTAAAGACCATCCTCAGGCATCCCCCTACAAAGCTGCCTTGGTCCCAAAGCACAGATGAGCTTCTGTTGCTTTTCAGGGGGAGAGAAGGGCTGAAGTCTTTGTGCTTGTTTGCTGATGCTCTGTTCCAGCTTTCAGCTGGTGCTCGCTAGTCTTCCTCTGTCCTGCAAATACCTCCTCACTCACCCCTCAGGGAGTCACTTGAATACGGGTCTTTATACAAGCAAATACTCCTTTGAGGTGTGTGGGGATTAAGGCAGACTTGGCCCTCAATTCCCTCTCAGCAAGAAAGTGGATGAGAGTTGAATGCTCAACCTAGTTGTGCCTTTTCTTTCTAATTTCTTACCTTTAAGCAAGAACTAAACTGTTCATGGCAGATACGATGCGGTTTCCTATATTGCAGTAACTGATGATATGTGGAGAAGCCCCATTTTTCAGGGGGAAGGGGTTTCAGCGTGAAGTCTGTCTCATCAGGGAGCTGAAGTGCCTATTTCGATTCACCCAAAATAGTGCTAACAAAAAGCAAAAAATTGTAGCATGTTCATTAAACAGCAGCAATAACATTGCTGCTTGTTTTCTCCTCTAGAAACAGGGCGCAAATGATCTGTCTTCAGTTGATGAACTCTTAAGTGGTCAAAAGGTCAGTAATGAATGTCACAAAAAATGTTTCTCATTGGACTCCCCCTACTTGTGTAATGGCTTTTATGTAAGTAAGCCAGCGAGGTCAAAAGAGTAGGAATTAACCCTGATTGCCCTGGACTGTCATTGGTATATCAGGTTCTTCTAAATTCAAATGTTCTGCACCACTAGCTTGTCAGTGGGTGCTCTTAGAAGAATAGAAGCATAGGTACTGTCACGATTAGCTTAGTAGGTCTCTGGAGACTTGCACAGCACCATTATACTTCTTCACTGATAGTGAGCACCCAGAAAAGCAGGCAAAAGGAACACACCTTAGTGTTCAAAAATCTGCGCTCTCAAAGGGTGACATATGACTTAAAGCTGCACGGACATTTTGCTTAATGAAGGAACCCTGTATCTTCTGAAGACTCATAAAAAGTGATAAATACCAATATTTCTGTCATTAAATGATATCATAACAGGAGTTAAATCGCCACCTGCAATGAGTAAATTAAATATTGACTATTTCATTGACTGTTAGATTTAATTTGAAGCAATCATGCAGGAGCTATAATGGCGCAGAAGATGAGTGACTATTTAATCTTGGCTGTCATCCCTGTTAAGTGTTGAATAATGAGAAAAATATGCACTTGACAGAGCAAGGGAGTTGACTTCATCTTGGGTTTCTGTGTCAGGACTTCCACTTCATAAATGTGGAACAAAGCTGTTAGAAACAGCTGTTGTTGCAGCACTCGCCTTCCTTTTGACATGGCAGAATTTGGTAACCTCAGTACTTTGTCTACAAGAGATCCAACTTGACTCTGTTTCCAGCAGAATTATTTGTATGAGCTACTAAAGGGAATCGGTGCTTTTTCGAGAGCCTGTGCTCTGCCACAGAGGACAGCTGTGCCCAGGGGCCAGATACTGCTCTCATTAACCACATTGCCTTCTGCAAGCTCATCTTAGAAAGTAATATGGCCTGCTGTGTTTTGCCTGGGATAGCGTTATGCAACTCGGACACACATATAGTGTCTTCTCCTCTTTTTCCTTTTCGCTTACTACTTTGCCAACTCAATTAAAATCCACACCTCCTTAGCAGAAAGCTTTGTTGTCTCTTGGGGATGGCATTCTCATTTAAAAAGAAAAAAGCCTGGTTCCCAGGGAGTGCTGAGTGCTCTCATCTCCCATTGAAATCAGTGGCATTTCAGGTGCTCAGCACCATCTAGCATCCAAACAAGTCAGGTACAGCACCACCGCTAGTGGCATTTTCCAGTTTTTGGTCTCCCAGAACTGTTGGGTTTCTAAGGGACAGCAAAGGGTGTTCTTTACAAAGACTGGAAGTTGGTCTTATCCCATGCTTAAAACCCAGAGATCAGATAGAATTTAAATCTTTCTTTTCAATTGAACTTATTTTTTAAAATCCTCTCACCTTTCTCATTTGAATGGATATTTCTGGAGTGTGGAACAGACAAAGGTTCTTGTTTGCACAATGCTGACATTTTTCTCCCTTGCATTCACATTTCTTCATGAAATAAGAGGGTCTCTCAGCAGTGCATTCAAACTAGTAGCTCTTTGCAGGTGAATGCCACCATTACTATGTATGATGAAGTCTGCTCTCAGATGATTAAATTTAAAAAGCAGCTGTCATGTACAGGCAAGCATAGAAAAAACTATTAAAATTGTTCTGTTTGCCTTTAATGCCTTCTGGGTTTTCAACTTTGCTACGTTATTGCTTATTTAATTGTTTTCTCCTGCAAGTAAGGTCTTCAGCTCTAGGTGGTCAACTCCTGACCTCTCTTTCCACGCATCTGTAGCATCCCAGTCTTCAGCTACACAGAAAAGATTGGGATGAATTTAATACAGTAAATGAGGTCCCTTTGCTAAACAACCTATGGTCTGACTTTGAATATAATTACAGGCAGTCTGTGTTGCTGTATACCATCTACAGGCTTTTAAGGCTAAGCCATTAGGTCTGTAGTTTTTTTGCAACGTGCTCACAATCTATGAGAAATGACAGTAAAAATAAAGGGCAGCTGGCCCTTAAGAGGACAGTGACACTGATATTCCTTGGAATTGGCATTGCATTAAACTTGGCAGCTGCCACTAGACCTAGTTCCTAGATTTAGTTCTGGTTTGTTATTTGAAGAGGGGTAGCAGCAGCAGGCCCAGACTTTCCATCTCCTATTCCTAGATGCAGAAAAGTGAGCTGAAATGAGAAGTTCTCTGCTTTAGCTGTTTTGAGGGGAGGATCGGTTGCAGGATGAGAGAGGTGGAACAAATCCTCTGTTGGATTTTGCAGTATGACTGTGGCTGCTCCCACCTGCCATCCAGGGCTTTGCAAGAGGCACTGGGATTCCTTCAGCCTTGCTGCAGCATGGCAGGCCTGATTCAGATCATGTTTGTGCAGACAGTTTGTTGATGGCAGACAGCTATCTTGCCACCTGCACGAACACTTCCTCATGTGGCTGGAGCTGCTGCAACAAGCACAAGGTGACTGTTGCAATTAAAGCAGCTGCCTTGAACTTGTGCTGGGGTGGTTTCCTGCACATGGTGTGTCACACTCTATATAGAGAGTCCTGCTTTTCAGTTGACCTGAAGCAGTTTCATGCAAAGCACTGTCCAGACGGGTCTGGTAGCAGGCACATTGGTCCAGAGGCTGTGTCTGGGCCTGAGCTTCCAAGTTTGCTGACCCCAGCAGCAGTGAATCTGGTCTTCGAGGTGGCTTTGTGAAGCCCTTCGCGAGACTATGCTCTGCTGCTCTAGGGACAGTCCTTCATGTAACCAGCTATCCTGGGCAAGGACTTCAGAAGAATTGTGCCTGGTAAAGACAATGTTAAGGAGCTCAAATTCAGGCCCAGTATCTGCTGGGACAGTCTTCCGCATCCTCTTTGGATTGAAATTTGTGCTTTATGTGGTGAAGGATTTAAAGGCGTGCTGTTAGTTAAAACTGTGAACTACTTAACTTTATCTCCTTGTATCAATTAAACTAATATGTTTACCATAGGGGTACCATGCTGTAAAGTTTTGCATGTTCCACTGAATGCACAGAAGAGTGCATGAAGTGTGTGAACCTGATCTTAGTCTGTTGGCAAAGGTGCTAAATGAAGTTGCTACTGCTGCAAGATACTTGCTTTGCCTGGCTTTGCTTGCCCAGGTGTGTTACGAAATAAGGAATGTAGATGTGAGATCTTCAAATAACTATCATCCATGTGGTGTGCTTTCTATGAAAATGCTCCTGGCAAATGTTTAATAAGCCTTGAGGGGGGAAAAAAGGTAAAAAAGCCGCTAGATAATTTGCTAATTAAATGAATTATGTTTGCAAAGGTAGGCATTAGAGATGACAGCTAAAATTTAAATGGAACTTAGTGATGACTGCAGGAATAAAACAGAAAGACAGAAAGCTTGCAAGTGTAACAGATTATGTTATGTGTCCAGGGCAAGATAGATCAGACTTTTTCTTTTTTCCCTCCTCAGTATTCAGCAGTTCTAAATGAATCTTCTGCATGTTTTTTGAATTTGGCCACAATGGCACAGTTTAGATTTCTTTTTAAGATGATAATCAAGATAATAGAAAGAAAATAGTAACTTGAATACTGAGTGGCTGCAAAACTAATATGTTAACCATACTTGTGATAATCTAGAATGTGCCTTCTTTCCTAGAGCAGGTAATATCTATTAAACAATTTAATGCAATTTGAAAGCAGCCATTCTGTGACTTAATGATGCCTGGGAATTAAAAGATCTACCATTACAGCGATGCAGCTACTCGTTGACAAGAAAAAAAGTTTGATCCTGCCAACTATTTGTTTGCAGTGTAAGTAAAGACTGTGCAGGCCCTGATTTGGAGCAGCAAGTTGAACAGCTGCAGATTTCTGCAAGTTGGAACTAGAAGTTTATTTTTATGGGTCCATTCTTGATCTTGGATAAAAAATTCCCCCACTTCAGTAAAAGCAAGGTTGGGCCTTCTGCTTGCTGCAGTTTACATGTATGCTGGTGGCTACAGGTTAGCTAAAAAGTTGTGCTCTTTGGAGACAATATCATCTGAAGTGCATTTACTACCTGGTGACTCATGATAGGCAAGTAACAGAACAAATGTACGTAGTACATGGCTAGTATATCTTTCCCTTACCTACTTCACAATTTAATCCCAATGTTTATTATTATACAACTGAGGCCCTAATCCTTTTTGTGGCATAATATCAGCATTGTAAGCAATCGTGATATCACAATGTTCTTCTGTACTGATGAGTCTCTCAACAGTCAGTGGTTTTGTCCAGATAAACATGCATAATTTTTTTAAAGTTTCATTTGATCATGGTCCCTCAGTTAAGGCAACTTAATGATATTGGTTTCATGTCTTTAATACAGGACTCAAAGCCACCACTCAGTTCCAATTTTAAGATATGATTTGAGGGCTGAAAGTAGACTGACATAGTAGATTGGACTGGGTGCTGGCCTCCTTCATTGAGTGAATTTCACTGTTTCCTTACTTGGCTGAAATCCATTTGAACTCCTTGAAAATTTGTTTGAGTGTAAATTGAGAAGGAAATAACAGTACCCAGGACTGTGGGAAATGAGTTCAGTGAAAGATTTACTTAATAACTGAGTAAAGATTTCAGAATTTTGTCCTTTATCTTCCCCAGAAAAGGACTTCTGTATGGGAAAAGTATCGACAAACCAAATTACTCATCAGTGAGAACAGTCTTCTCTGGATTACATTGCTCTAAATTGTTCAGCAATTCCCAGAGGGAAGACCTACTCCATTTGAGAAACATTCCCTCCAGAAAACATTCAGGGTTTTTAATTGCATTAAATGAAATACACTGTGGCTGGATTATATTTCAAGACAGCTGATTAATTAATAAATTAGATCGGCTAAAAGGAAATGAAAGTGAATATGAAAAAAAAGCATTAAAAATGTGAACTTATCATACAATTAGAACACAATGAAATGCATTTACTGTCTTAATTTGCATAGAGTGAGAATGGTGAGTTTTGTCATTAGCCTGAAACGTATGGATTGCTGAAAGTGATAACAAACAGTTCAATACTTGAGTGGAGCTAGTTTTAAATGACCACAGCTGAGAAACAGGAGAATGTCTGGCAGTATGTGAGTACCTCTATACAGAATGCACCAATGGCCAGCTCAGGCAAAACTCTGGATCGTGCTCTTCAGTGAGCAAAGACTTCAGCTGTGATTACAGGATAAGGCATTTGCATCCTGAACATTGTCTTTGAGACTGAGTATCTTTCTAAAAATCATGCTGCTCCTCAGTGTTCCCAGACCTTATTGAACCACCTACTATGATCAGCCCTGAACGTTTTGGGGTGTCAGCAGATGCTGCTGTTTCCAGACTTCTAGTTGTTTTCAAGCTGAAAACACATTTCAGGAGTATGGTTTCCAGAACAGCTGTGAATTGCTGGTACAACCAGTGGACTATAAGTTTGCACCAATTGTTTGGGAATTAGAGCTAGAACCCAATCAGAAGTTACTGAGCAGATACAGGAATTCCTCAGGGGGACTTGAAGCCTGCTCGGAAGGCAGAAGATAAGACTAAACAATCCTGCTGACCTTTAAATCTTTGAATCGCAGACCCTTTTCTGACCTGTGAGTTCTTAGAACTATGACTTTGCAGGAGAGAAGAGATTTTATGTTTCCAGCAGTAGAATGGACAGCTGCATGTTTGAGCGGAGGTCTGGTATGGTACAAATGGCAACCAAGAAGAGACAGCATAGAACCAAATACACAAAACAGTCTGTGAGAAGAGAAGCTAGAAACTATAGCTGTTTTTTTGAAAAAGCTGAGTACACAACCAACAAATGGAAGACTTCATATTGGTAGCCTTCCTTTAAATGGCTCTTGTAGAAATCCTGCCTTTATTGCTGTTGGAGAATGAAGAAAAAAACAATTTGTCTTCAGGGTAAAGGTAGAACCGGTTCTCAGTCCTTTCCGAACATTTTAAAGCTAGTGTATAATAAGGCACTCCTTAAGAATGATGCTTTATGTGAAATGCTGAAAATGCCAGGGATTATCAAATTCCATGGAAAGCATCCTATCGAGGAAAAACACTGATATATTCCCAGGGCACTTGTTTAAAGAGATTAATATTCCAACTCCTTTCAGACATTCCCAGCAGGAAGTAATAACTTTAGACCAAAGCAAGTTTTAAGATTTTAACTGTGGCAGTTGAAGCTGTTTTAAGGAAACATGCTTATCTGTAAATAGATAAAAATAAGTACAGGGTGGCTTTGGAGTCTTGGAGCTTTGCAATAAGACATTAAATAAACCAAGATCCTAATTTAAAATGGTGAACCACATCCTGAGCTGATGTAAATATGTAATTCCTTTTAAGCGAGTGGAATTATGCTGATTAACATCATCTGAAGGCTTGTCTTCCTGTTTCTTAGAGAGAATAGATTTTTTTAAAGTCTGTAACAATTCTTTGCATTTTGATAATTGGCCAAATATGAATTTCAGACAACAAATGTGTGTTGATTCAAAATTGTGAGTAAAGCTACTAGTGTCAAGAAAGAAAACATAAAACAGCTTCACCAGAGAGAGAAAGGAAAAATAGATAATGACAATATTTGATTGCTGTTGTTGTTCTCAGTCGTCTTTTCTTGATAGTATATAGTTGGAATCAGAGACTCAGAAACTGTTACTTTAGATTAATCTTAATTTTAATATACTCACACAGGGTATTTTGTTCAATGTGGTTGAGTGTTGCAAACCTTTTTTGTGTTGCATTTTGTTGTTTTTTTAAAATAATTTCTCCACATTAATTTTTTTCTGAAATGTTTTAATTTTATAAGATAGTCCAAAAGCAGAAAATATTCATTGGTAATAGAAATGTTGAAAACTTTTTGAACGGTTTCCAGGATAGAAAGAATACCTGTTGTGTTGGATGGCAGAGTTAGAAATAATATCAGTTTCACCAGAGTAGCCTCTAAAGATGCCCCACATGAGATCTCAATTGCACAAGCTATAGAAAGGAAGTTGGTGGTAGTACAGGTTGCAGTGATGTTAGTGCTTTGGAGTGGTGTCTCTCGAAGCCAGAGCTGGAGGTAGTGCCCTCTACGAAATGGTTAGGCTTGTGGGAACTCACCTCAGCCTCCTGGATATAAAGTCCAAAAGTTTTGCTTCAACTAATCATGAAGATTGGGTTTGATCTAAGTTTGGTCTTTGCATAGAAAAAATCACGGGGAACACCTGTGTACCTTGTGTTCAAAAACTCTGCTGAGGGAATGGTAGTCCTGGGTGAGGACAGATGAGGGCAATAAAGTGTTTGACTGCTAAAGCTGGAGTTTCTAGACCATGCCCAGACTGAAAGAATTCCTGACCTCAAGATTTAGATGAAGCCAACAAAAGGTGGGAGAAAGAGGGTTGCATCAGCCTCATTTTACACTTGGGAAAGTGAAGCAGAGAGGGGTGTACCTTACGTTTCAAAAAAGTGGTAGCATTTAATCCAGATTTCCAGTTAGAGCTCTGCCCACCAGACCTTTAATTAAGACAGAGTTTTGGCCTAAATCTGAATCATGATGTTCTGATTGCATGAGCTAGGCAGCCATAAAGTTGCTATTCTATCTCTGTAATAGTGAGAATGAAATGATAGCCGGAGATCCCTAAACTGATGATTTTTGAAGCATAGAAGGGGCTTCCATATGTGTGAGCTAGGAGTGAGCAGACCACACAACTGAATCTTGAGGCTCAAATCAAAATCTCAAACATGGTTCCTATCATGAAATGCAGTTTTTCTTTGTTTGGGAGAGGTAGTTACTGGAATAGTGAAACGTCAGGAGCATAAAACTCTAAAATCCTGTGTACTGAATAGTTTTCATGATAAATGATGCCTCAGGGTAGAAATGCAAATGAAGAGATACTTGAAGTACAGTTGCTTGTGGATTAGATATCAGGACCTGCTTCTCAACTCTGTTACGCTGGTGTAAGCTGATATGACACACAATTAAAATCAATAGAATTGCCCAGGCATAGAACCAGGGTTTGTGGGGGTGGAGAATCATTGGCTTGCATTCTTAGGAGGGCTCCCGGTTGCCAAGTCCATGTGCTAGTGATTTCAAGTCAGGTACCCACTGAAGTGCCCATACAGCCTCCTTTGTTCCCATTGATTTCAATGGGGAATGAGAGTGCTCAGGATACTATGGCAGGAGGCCTGATCTGTGCTTATCTGCAAGCCTTACTTAGGTCTAGCTTATGCCTTAGGGCTTGATGCTGCTGTCCCTATGTGCATTCCCAGAGGCACCAAGGCAACAACTATCGTGTAAAAGGGCTGCAGGATCAGCCCCCATCTCCTTCATTCTCCGATTGCTAATTTTTAAAATATGCTGGAGGAAAAATAATGTGACTAATTAATTATGCTTTTTTTCTTGCAGCTCTTTAAATGTAAGGTCAGATTTCTAATGATGAGGATTTCCATTGAGAATTACTCATGAAAAACCCAACCAAACATTTTTCCTCCACTACAAGAAATTCCTCTTAGAAGAAACATTAGAAACAATTAAAACATTTTAAAAGTTAATAGAGAGCACTCTGAAGTGGGAAAAGGAAAGCCATGTTCATCTATTGAAGTGTTCAGAAAGAATTGTTCCTATAGTATCTTCCAGGGAGTCTTTTAATATTAATGTAATTAAGAGCGGAATTTTGCACCAGTTCATTCTGGGAAGTTTGTTCACTGAGATTTGTGTCTTTTACTTCCTTTAATGCATTTTATCCTCCTTCCACCCAGAGGATGGAAGCTGGGCAGCTCTAGAAGGAATGAAGGAAAGGGGAAGGGGATGTGTAAGGGTAAAAATCCAGACTGTGGGTTGCATTGCTGCTGCAGCAGACCTCCCAGTGGCAGATGTGATTTGCTGCCTGGCCATTTCTTCACCAGAACAATGCCAGTCTGCATTGTCAAGGGGATGCCTTCTCGTACCCCCCCATCTTCCTCATGGCTGTGCATGCATATATGTACGTGTAAGCGTGCATGGGGTTTTCTCCCCCTTTGCACTCTCTCCTAAAGCATAATTGGAGGAAGAGTCAGAAAAAGGAACAGCTGGCAGGTTGTGCAAATTGTTTTAGGGAGGGGTCACCCAGGGGGATGTATACATCCTTGCTCACAAAATGGCAGCCTGCAAAGAGATTTACCAAACACATTCTGGCAGATGGACTTCTGCTCCCAATTACCAAAGACAGATGCAACTTTAAACAACAAATCCACAAGCGCTTGTTGTTGAGGAACTGCACTACAGTCATAACCAAACAAAAAAGTCCTTTAAATACCTGCATCCTCCTTGCCCTCATGCAGAGGGAGCTCTGAATTTCATGTATGTTGTATGCAACTACTTAAAAGACAATTGCATTTAATGGTGCAAAATGTCACCCCTCCTCCAACAGGGAATTAGAGAGTTTTAACTGGTTTCTTTAAAAACTCATTTGGAACATGACTTTCTGTCTGATTCAGGAGAGATTATTCTGGAGTGCTACAGACTGAAACTCATGCTGAACTTTAATTGTGAAACATCTTAGGCTCAGTCAAGGACTGTCTGTAGTATATTTCCACACACCTGGGTCTAAGAGTGGTGTTGGGGGAGTGATTTATGGCTCAAATAGGTAAAGCTTTTGGCTCTAGGCAAGTTGAATGTGCATTGCATGTGCAGTCATACCAAACTGCTTTGTGTATCCATCAGCTCTTTCTTATAATTGAGCTCAGCAAGAGCAGTCCTACCTGTTTGCAGCTAATCACATCTTATGCTTACAGTTAAGCTGCGTAGCAGTCAGCACCTTATAATATGAAAACAGTATTTCTTTCACTTATTGCTAGTGCTGGCACCTGTGTTTCAGTCTGCTGTGTAGTTAGAATCCATTTGTTATCGTTTTCTTTTTTTTTTAAATCAAATTTGACATTTTTCCACTCATTCAGTAGCTATCAGGAGCTTTGCAATCGCAGCCAAGAGAGCCAGTGGCTGTGCCAGACTACCTGGGAAGCTCAAAGCTGAGTTGGTTTAAGGAAGCTCTCATTTATTGCCTCAAGGAAAGTGTTCATTTTGCAAGGGACAATATCTCTCTTTAATCCTATGTTTGGAAAGCCTTGGATTAAGGCTGAAATTTGGAGAAAGGATATTTTTGATTTGAAGCAAATTACATATTCTGTGTACTAAATGCTGTGAAAAGAAATGGAAACTCAGTGTAATTCCGAAATATGTTAAAGTCATCATGGCAATCATCTAGAAGTTTCTGTGACTTTGGTGTTTCAGGTGTGCATTGGAGGCTGGTCTGCTAGGGAACAAGAATGAAGCAGCATAAACCAACTACAGTATCTTTTTCTGATGAGGACACTGCTTTTTTGGGTAGGAGTCTTTTGAATACCTTCAGTTACCCGTCCTGGGACAAAGCATTCACACAGAAGGGAGAGTTCCTCTAAGCTTCTCTTAAAAGTTCTTCCCTTTGTTTTTCATATCATTTTGCTGCTTCGTTGTTCTTGGTGATACTGTGTCTGTGTTGTATCTCCAAAACTCATCCCCTAGTTTTTCAGATTGTTCCAGTTGCTTTGAAGGCTGCTTGGACCAAGGCTCGCTTTTGTGTGCTGGTGGGGACCCTATGTGTCCTCCTGGACTAGTCCCTCAAGAGCTGGGAATTAATTCTTGTCCTTAGTCAAGTAAGAAAACAACAGTTGTTAAAATAGCAGCAATATTTAATTGTTAAGTATATGTCACTGAAATATTCTGCCTATCCGCAGACAGTCTCAGCCACCACATGAGAAGGCGATGACAGAAATTAAACATGAGCTTCCTTGGTTTGACAACACAGAGAGTGTGTGTGTCGTGTGCTGCTGAATTCCACAGGCCAAATGCAATTTTTTGTTCATAGATCAAAATCTAGGTGGTCACCAATTTTTCTCTACCAGGACAAAGAGACGGAAGCCAGAAGAGTAAATAATCATGGTACTTAACCATTGATATTGCAGTTCCTTTCATCTTCAAAGTGCTTTGTAAACATTAAGTAATTAATCAGATTCTGAACAGATCCTTGAAAGGCAGTGAGACAGCCAAGTACGGTAAGCATTTGAGACACATGGCAGCGACAAAGCCTGCAGCTACTAGGATTAGTGCTAGGAGGTGTGCAGGGTGGAGGGGAACGGCCCGGGGACTTGTCTTGCACTGGAAGGAATCTTGTGAAAGATACGGTGTGTGTGAGGGGGCTGGGGAGAGACTGGTGGAAAGGAGAGGGGGACTGTCATGACTGATGTGAACAGCTATTCATCTCTAAGACCCTCCTAGAGCTTGTCAAGAAATCCTTGCATTTTCTAAATGTAGTAATCAAAAAAAGTACCTGCAAGAGATGCAAGCGTCCTGAGCAAGGAACAAGACCTGCTCGTATCTGTGAACCTAAAAGGTGTAAGATATTGCATGTGCCACCATACATGCACAGAAGTCGTCTCCCTCTCTCCCCAGGACATATAGCCATAGTCTAATCTCTCCATGAAAAGACCCATCTGTCCAGGCTATTCAAGTGACATTTACACTTCAATGGCCTGTGATCATCACTGTTCAGTGGCTTCCTGTATATTATGGAGAAAGAGGCACAAAATTAGTTTTTCTGCACTCACTTCCAATTGCCTAGTGTGAAATGATTTCAAGGCCTGTGGAACATGAGGCAGCGTTTCACAGAACTGTCGTCTTTCTCTTAGATGACATCATGATTACATCCCTGCTACCAAAAGAGAATAGAAGGGATTTCTAATCTGTCTGTTTTCTGATATCCTCCAGATCAAAAGGCGTTTGACCTCTCTTCAAACTCAGGTCACTGTTACTAAGGTGCCTGTCCTCATATCGGGAAACTTAAGTTCTGCCTTTTGCCTTGGAATTAGCACTGGAAGCATTTGAATATTCTTCAGTTTACTTACCTCTTTAACCACTGCTCAGATGCCTTTAGCTGGTTGTAGACAATTAGGATGGCAGAGGAATCATCTCAATCTTTTATCACCACAGCATTAACTAATCTGTAGGTTTTATAATTAAAACAAAGGTCTAATTTTTTAGCATGTCTGTTGAAATAAATAAGCATTAAATTCTTCAGACATTAGTTTATCCAAAACCTAAAATTAAGGAAAAAAAATAAGGTTACAAATGGGAAGTGAAGGTTTTTTTTTTCATCTGTGTTGCAATAGAAGTTAAAATCAGCAATAATCACAATAGACGCAAGATGTTTGAATATATTTACATTTTAACCTTTTCACACTATGGCTGTAATGTAACAACATGTGACTTCTAATTACTAATGGCATACAAGCTGCCTTGATAAAAGTATAATGTAAACAAAACATAGTTTGTTAGCTTTATTGTGGCACGTGTGCTGTTCGTTAACAAATGAAGTTAGAACTTTATTCTAACTTATTCCTTCTTTAGTTCCTGCGAGCAATAATACTGACAATTAATGTTGCATTTTGCAGTTTGCGCTTGTCTCTGTAGCCTGGCCTACACACAAACAGTACTGGTTGAAATAAATTGGTTTCTAAATCAATTTAATAAAATCATTGCAACCCCCTTGTGCGGACATTCTTAAAACTGAATTAAGCTAACATGATATTAGCCATTCTTAAACCAATTTATGTGTCCTCGCTTGGGAGCTGCTCCAATTTAACTAAATTGATTTAGAAACCGATTTAGTTAAATCGGTGTAATTTCTGTGTGTGTAGACCAGACCTTAGATTCATCATAAATTACTCAAAGTATCAGTTTATCTAATCAGAATGCATTATAAAATGTTCATGGTTGTGAGAATAAACCAGAATCAGAGGCAAGAATTATAGGTGAGAGGTTTCTGTGAGATGCTTGGTCAAAAGACAGCAAACAGGGCACTGACAGGTGTGAATTGATGTATCAGTGGAGTTGCACTGATTTATTCAAGTTGAGGACCTAGCAAGGTGCCCTGGAAAACACCAAGTATCCTTAAATGGTGATAATGTGATTCTGTTCTCTGATAGTGTGTCTGACTTTGTGTGAATCAGATCTTGTACCCTTAGTTTGTCATGGCTACAGATGTGTCTGTCCTGTCTGAGGATACAAAGAACAAGTACAAGAGGTCTGTGTTTCCTGTGCTTGACTTTTGAGGTGCTTATGCCAAAATATCCTGAAGGGGAAGTGAGTCCTTAGATCTTTAGAAATTCAGCATTCCAATAAAATCTTGTTATACAAGCAGTCTGGCAGCAATGTTTTACATCATCAACCAAGGAAGAGCAGGGTCAGACATCTATTGTTGGGTAGCCATCACCCAAAAGTAGAAATTATACAACAGACTATGAAAGCCTCGTTTCCAAACCTTAATATGATAGGAAGATGAATACCTTGCCAGACACTTCACGGCATTCTCTCTGTTGTTTCTAGATTAAGAGAAGTATCGATCCATGTTTTCTTTGATAAGGAAAACTGTGAATCTACCTGCCAGTAGTCTGAAATAGAAGCCAGTAATACTTTCCTCATGAAAATGTTATAATTAGTGCAATAGAAGTAGTCACTTATTTCTGTCACTTAGGAAGACAGTTTACAAATAACTGTGATGTTTACCCATTGCATCAGGGAGCATGCATTTAGTTTTATCACAAGTGGACCTGGCTGCAATAGGGTGATCAGCATTTATGAGTACAGTCATTCAGACCACGGGAAGTTCTCAATGGCAGTCAGGAATTTTCCGTTTAAAAAAGAGCAGAGTGTTCTGAAATAGGTTTTTTTTAAATTGCCATTTGCTAAAGCGCTTGTCCTTTGAGAATGTGTACAAAATCCTACCTGATACTGTAGCTGAGCTGTACCCCGCTCTCAGTATGTCAGGCCCTTGGTTTAGTGTGATACCTGAACAGGGCTTACTAGGGACAAAACCCCACAGTTTTTGCAGCCTTGAGGCTGGTGCAATATGGTCCTGATGGGCTTGCCTAGAGGTAAGAATCTTTACTATTTGAGCTATGACTTGCTCTCCTATTGCCACTTGTTGGAGACCACAAGAGTCAGAGTGTGACTTCTAATTTCCTATGGCCTTCCAGACAGTTAGGTATGGCTCCTTTTTACATTAGAAGCAAAACCCAAAAGAGGTACTGAGACTTCCCTGCAACATTATGCTCTTTGGCATAGATCCTGTTATGAGTTTGTCCTCAAAAGCAGCTTGTAATCACATTTTTTTTTCCATGAAGGTAAAGTATTTCTTTCATGAAAAGGGTGGACAATTAATAAGTTTATTATCTTTCAGATCTTGCAGAGGTTTACTTTTGTCTCTTAATTGGAACAGGGTTCTTTTTTCTTTTTTTCTCCAGCAGGAAGAAAGTCTTTCTTTTTAAGAAAGAACTAATTTAGCATAAAATGTATTTAGTGTCAAGGCTTAATAGAATGAGTAAATCATCATCTAATACAATAATATCTTAGGCTAGTTAGGAAAATTGTCAGAACATGAAGTAAGCATTGGTATAGTGAAATCCCAGCAAAGCATATCTAACATGAAAAGCTGACTAATAAAATTTCTAGTTTGGCTAATAATTTTTCAAAGCATTAATACTGCAGCTAGTGTGTGGAGTCTTCCACCTTTAGCACCATGAATTATTTGAACTCTGAAAACACATTGTAAATAAGTTATAAATGTGCGTGTGTTCACAAGCATCTTTATGTTTCCTTTCATTACAATGAAAAATTTCACATAATTAAGAACCTGACTTCTACTGCCAAGGAGGAATAATGGTTAAAGGTGGATATGAAAAATGATGCTGAGTGTGTAAACATGGAAACATACTTTGAGATAAATCTTACTTCCAAATCTATCCCTGTCAGCTACCATCTGAATTCATGTTGCACAGAGAGCGTATATAGAATGCTGCATCCGTCTCCCTGAAAAGCAACGAATATAATGTATAAGCAAACCCAAACCTCATTAGCTATTATAATTTCTTCTGAAGGTATGTAGTTCGCAGTGTCTTAGTAAAGTGCATTAGCTGTCAGGCTTTTTAAATGCCTCATAATAAAAGTGCCAGCTGCCGACAAGCTAGCCTTCTCTCCTCCCCCTCCCACTTCATGCTGGTTTTATGGTTGCTAACGCAGTTTTTATTAGATATTCTGATTTAACTAGCAGAAATTAAAGTGTGTAAGTTTTGAAAATTTGATGATGAGAGACAAAGAAGGCTGTGTGCTCTGCTATATCTTTCATTATGAGCATGAAGAAGTGAGTGTCGCCATGGAGGCTCTCAAAGGCATTCAGGGCAATGTAGCTACTACACTTTTTAGGCAACAAGGAGCAAGTAGGAAAAACATCTTGATGTTTTACTTTTTTAAAATGTCTGTGTGAGTATTATTTAAGCCGTAATTTTGAACATCTAAAGTAAAAGATCCTCCACTGGTGTTGCCCTGCTTATAGTTATTAGAGACAATAGATTTACATGACCTTATATTGGCTGAAGAAAACACTCCTTTTCCGAGCTCCTTTGTGTTTTTTCTGAGCTCGTTTGTGTTTCTAGTGA
The DNA here is from genome assembly GCA_003993805.1 of Himantopus leucocephalus. NCBI lineage: Eukaryota > Metazoa > Chordata > Aves > Charadriiformes > Recurvirostridae > Himantopus > Himantopus leucocephalus. The sequence continues at coordinate 85,885,277 of RSEF01000001.1, read as the reverse complement.
CGTTAATAGGAGCTGTGTTGTTATGCATGTGCATGAGAATGGGACTGTTACAATTCACATGCTTGTATCTCCAACAAGAGTCCAAAGTCAACTTTAATTTGACATAACAGTAGGAAAATCAGCTTTCATTCATTAGTTGTCACATTTTAAGGCAGGGAAAGCACAGATGTTTAAAGATCCTTTCTGGACAATGTGTAAATAACGGTAAAATGGCTAGAAAAGAGGTTGGAGTGAATTTAAGTTAATTTCTTCTGATCTTTTGCTTTAGTTAAGATGCATCGGCAGAATTTACCCCACATGAAATTTAAAGAGTTTTGTAATTCCCAAATCAGAGTGGATGAGTGAAACAGTCTTGTGAAGTGTTCTGAGTTCAGTAATGTTTTTCACTGGATATGGGTTTTCCAGATGCATTTTCTGTAGTGTATTTCTTACAAATTAACTTCTCAGTAGAGTCTTGGCTCAGTTCCTGCCCCTGTCAGGAGCTCATTCTACTAGGGTGGAAAAGGCACATATGACTACGCAGTGCCAAGTGTCCTTAGTTCTGCTTGATCTCAGTAGCTATTCAGGACTTTATATTTAGGAGTGTCTAAGAAATACACCTCACCCCATAGATTGTCTCCGTTGATAATCTTAGGCCTAGTTCTCCGTCTCCTCTATAGAAGTAATAATCACAGTAATATCTGGCTATTTTGTAAAGGATGAGGTGGGATGCAGTTCATCAGAGTTTGAGAAATTCTTTGGGATCCCTGGAAGATATTGGCTTCAGAAGGACTCAGTTTATAACTGACGCTTTATTGTGACCGGTGCTTCCGCTTCCCTGTGGAAAAGGTTATAACTAGATCAATGGTTTTCAGCATGACCTCAGGGGTCTGGGAGAGGTAACAAAAGGCTCAGAAGGTCTGAGGAGGCCAATCATATTATTGCTATGCTTAAATTTATTGTCCTGATATTAACACATGCGCGGGACAATTTTAAGAGTGCACAAACAGGAAAAGCTCTGTTGCTTTGCCTTAAGGTTTTAAGACCATGTAGTGGTATTACAAGCATTGTTAGTTAAACTGGGCATTTAGAAAAGATGTTTCTTTTAAACAAAAGGCTCCTTTACTCCCCTCTGTCCATGCTCAAAGAAGTCTTAAAACCATTATAAAGGAGTGTTACATTGCACTTCAAGCCTCTTTTCTTTAACAGAGCAAAGTCCATGAGAATTCAGTTCAAAGTGGCGATGCGTGAGTTTTGGGAGCTGCCTGTGAGACAGGTGGCTCAGTCTTCAGGAAGATTTCTTTAGGATGAGAGCAAGGAATTCTCCGAGCCATTCTAAGTGGCACCTGGGTAAGCAATAGACTTTGCAACAGACTTTACTACACAGAGCCCTGCTGCTTTACTGCCATCCTTATTGCCTCCAGTCATGTCCCACTGGGTTTCTGTGTGCCTGGGCCCTCGGCTCAGGCAGAACAAAGAGTGGTACGAAGTGGGAAAGGAAGGGAGGAAGAGAATATATCAGGGGAAGACAATGCAGTGTAAATGTTGAACAGTGGCGTCTGTGTGACTCCGAAATAACAATTGGTGGGCAACAAACAAAAATCCACCTAGCATAATAGGCAATCAAAGTGCCGGTGAAAATCAAGCTCATTTGGAAGATGATTTGTTAGTGTTATTTGTGAAGAATGATTCAAAACTGCTGTGTACTTTTTTCTTTGCGTTCTTTGTGCTGCTTTTGTTTGCATGAGCTGGAATATGTTATATTATACATCTGTGATAATGTTAGATCTCACAGGCAGAGGAAAGAAATGAGATATGGGACAGGAGGGACACCAGTAGATTTTATTATTATTATTGGTTAGAAAATAAGAAAGATGGAATTTGAACATATTCACTATTTTTTATCAAGATTTTTGAAGTGTAAATTGTCTCCCTCTGTTATTCCGTTACAGATGGGAATAGTAAAGTGGTTTAAACCTTGAAAGCATGTGTGAGTAATCTTAAAGTAAAAATCACTACAGGATGTCGCTCTTAGAAAACAAAACCAGTAAAATCAGGAAATCCAAGGTCAACTCAAAGAATACCTGAAGCTTTAGTTATTAAGATGAGCAATTAAAGCAAGCCAAAACAACCTTACCTTATCCCTCCCCCGGTACCATTCAGTAGTTATATATTACAGGATGTGTAGGAACAAATGAAATTACACAGACTCTGACATTTTTCCCCAGTTTTTCCTCCTCCTCTGCTATCACCAGAGACCAGTTTTGTAGTCTTCTGGACCGAGCTTTTTGTCTTGGATTGTCGATTACAAGATGCATGATTCGTAAAACCAGCCGCTTGCTAGCATCCATGGTTAGTCTAAGGATGAGGCCCCAGGCTTGATGTGTATAAAGCTGCTTCAGTGGTTGAATGTGCAGTTCCAGTATTAGCAATAGTTTCAGCAGGGACTAACGCGGGGTCAGGAAAATAGAATAGATATATTTTGATCCAGTGTTTCCTGTCCCCAGAGGTGACTGGTTCATCTTGAGTGCTACAGGTGGAGGGTAAAAGTGGCAGCATTGTTCCTACCTGCAATGTTCCTGACTGCAATGCAGAGTCACTATATGAGTTGATAGTTCCCTCGCTGTTTAAGTAGGCCTGTTATCAAAGGGATCACGCATTTCTCTTTTGTTGATGATAGAGGATTTGGCCAGTTCCTTTCCACAAAATCTCTTCTTTTCCTCTTTGAAGGATGATCTCATTGTTACATGTCCTCTCAGAGATGACTTTGATCAGTGCTGTGTACAGTCAGGTTCATGGATGTACGCTGAGAAGCTGTTATGCCTGCCACTCAGTGCAGCGTTCTGACCTTAATAATTCCGGCACTCCAAATCCACAAGCCAGCATCGACAAATTAAACTTTTTTTCTCTTGGCAGGCTGTACTTTACTCATGTGAACTATAATTTCCTGCTGCTCCTCTTCCCCACTGTAGAGGGTTTTAGCTTTATAGATTTAAAAACTAGTCATGGTGTGGCTTATTTCGAAGGGATGTTGAGATGTAATAAAAGGAGCTTGCCAAGGTAAAAAGGAGGAAAATGACCTGGCCTGTTTGTTTTAGGAAGAACATTAACAGTACACTAAGATAAATTCAGCCATGGATTAACTGTGTAATAACATTAATATTCCCCCTGCAGTTATACTCTATTGATTTGCACCAGAATTATATTGCCTTTCCCTTACTGCATTTTCATAGTCGGATTGATGCCATAAGGCTTCATTGTCACAAAGTCCAAGATTACTTTATGCTTTCTGTACTGCATCACTTCACTGTCTGTTGGGTTTGGGCGTACCTAAAGGTGGTATGTGTGTCTCCTGGGTAGTATGCAGACCACTTCAAAGTCTGGCAAAGAGCAGGGAGCTCAAGGACAGGGAGTTTGAAGCCTTGATTCAATGGCATAGCTGCCCCTACTGCTGCTTGTCTGAGGCCCTCTGGCCCTGGCCCATGTGATACCACTTCTTCCAGAGATGTTCCTTAGTGCAGGAAGATCTAGCAGGTTATGCCTGTGTCAGTTGTCTTTGCTCCTTGACTTCTTTCTTCCTGGCATACATTGTATTTATTTTTGTGGCACTCTAGTGCCTATGTTTAATCCAAATTTGTCAGTGATCTCCACCTTTATTTCCTCCTCTGCTTGCTTCAGCTCAGTTTGTTTGTGGTGTGATCAGAAAATCTCGGTATTTTCTGATGTCTGCCTATGTTAAGCCCACATTAGCTTTCAGTTGTCCCCCATTACTAGAGAGCCCCAAATTTAAAATTAAAATGTACTATCATCCTACTCAGACCTACTGTTATCCTCCTTTTTCATTATTCTAGTTTATTAACATTTGAAGGCCTGAGAAGAATGCAGTGAGACAATAGAGGACCTTGTAATGTGGTGACTCGGATGCAGACACAGCAGGCAGAGCTTCAGAAGATTAGAAATGGTAATACTTGTAATTAGAAATTCTGCAGTCAAGTAATGTTAGTTAGGAACTCGCAAGCAGAATTTAAGTACTCAGATTAATCTATATGGTGTGAAAATAATTATGTCAAGCCAAGTGTTTCACCATCAGGCTATCTCTGGGATCAGTCCCTTGGATCGATCTTCATTTTGAATTCTAGCCATACGGACACAGAGTGCAAGGCATTAGTGAGTAGGGTGTAGGGTGTGCCACTAAGTACAGTGTGTAACTGCTCTCTTCCACAACTGTAGGGGAAACAGAACACCCCCATTCTGGGTTTATGGAGGTGCATTTACATACTCAACCCATCCTCGTAAACTGTGCTCAAAATGCTGTAGCGTTGAAAAGCGCTAGGCTGGGCAGAGCAAAGTTTTCAGTAGGTACAGATGAATACTCATTTTTTTTCCAGCTGATTGGTAAATGCCATTACCATTAGACAAGTATGTCTTAATTTTCTGCAGTGCTGAGCACATGTATTTCCTATCCATGTCTCCGGGAGAATTGTGGGCATTGAACACCTTGTTTACGATTTTCCTCTTAGAGAATTTGTCACTGTATAAAACAGTAAACATTGATTTTGTAAGGATCACAAGAGCATTCACCTTTTAACTAGCACTAGAAATATACAGGTTTGGGCAAAATAATGAATACTTACAATTCTTTCCCCTGGTTCAGTTCTCTCTCTGCTCTTGGATGTTACTTAGCAAGTCAGGGATCCTCATGCCAGGGTATGGCTCGTTCTCTGATGGGGTTTCCTTCTTCACCTGTACCTGCAGTTTCTCTGTTTTTGGCAGCACGACTCTGCTGCTCAATATGCTCATGGTACATGTGTTTCTCAGCCTAGTTTTCTGAGCGCCAGCTTTTACACTGACTTTCTTTTTTTCTGGGAAGCCTATAGACAACCCCTGAACCAACCCCTTCAGATTCCCTGCAGATACTGTACAGCCAAGCTGATTTTCTCAGTCCTTGGATACTCTGTCACCTTAAGTGAAACCGCTTGAGGTGGAGCCATCAAGATGTATCAGCCATTTCTTGTCTGCAGGCTGGAAGCTGCATGAAAGAGTGCTGTCAGCACAGGGCAGGCTCTGTATACGCTGAGGCACTCCGTGACACAGCAATCTCATGATGTACACCAGAGCTCTACATAGGCAGTCTCCTGTGTCGTCATGCACAGCAAATGCTTCTGTATATTATAGCATTTAGAAATCAAGGGCTTCTTAAGTTACAGCAATTAAAAAAGGCTGCTGCACAAGATCACTTCAAAAAACTGTCTTTTCTAGAACGTGGGAAACTAGGACTATCAGTTCAGAAGCTGAGGTGAAAAAGGTGGCGGATTTATTTTAATGAGCATTAAAAAGTGTCAGTCATTTAAATGCAACTGTAGAATCAATCTTTCAGTGGCTAGGTTAAACAAATATCTGTGGGGGAATGTCTGGATATACTTGAGTGCATTTGAGCCTGCCTCAGAGCAGGAGTGCAGAGATGACTGCCTAAGGTCCCTGGGACCCAACATTTTCGGGGTTTCTCTTCCCTTACTTGCACGAAGGATGTATCTTGATCTGAAAACTGTACTGGAATATATCCAGAATTCTTTACCAGATTATGTCCTTGTTTCACTTCCACTGTAGATCATTATATTTTTAATACTGTAATTGACATAATTAGAAATATTGATTCCATTTCAAATGAAGCAATTTAACTGTAAATGTGCCAAGAGGCCAAAAAATAATCAATCTACTGTTGCTTTGCTTGCATGAATGAATCTTGATCCAGAGTCAGCGGGGTTTATTTTTCATTCTTTGGTTTGGATCAGTTGCCACTGATTCAGTATTGTCCCCAACTCATGCATTTTTTTGATTGCTTGGTGTCAGAGAGATGCTAAAAGGTATAAAATTAGTGTGTTAAAATAACCTCTGATAGTAGAGGGACACAGCACACCTTAAATGTGAAACAATCTTCAGTTTTATTGCATGCTTCTCCAGTGGCAGGTCATATGGTAAAATTTAAAATAGTGTGAGTATAATCTGGGTCCTGGACGGTGGAGCAGAATGACATTCTGCATGAGAAGAGAAAATCAGAAGTTACATTACTTTTTGTCTAAATAAGTCAAAGTGAAGTATTTATATACTGTGTTTGACTAGATACATGTTTCTGAAACAAGGGCTTTGAATAAACGTGAATAACGCACTGTCATGGTTGAACCCCTGCCAACTGCTCGCTCACTTCCCCCCTGCCCCCAGTAGGGTAGGGAGTAGAGGGAGAAAAGGAGAGGGGAAAAAAAGGCTCGTGGGTTGAGATAAAGACAGTTTAATAGAACAGTAGTGGAAAATAATAATGATAATAACAACAAGAAGAATATGCAAAATAAAGTGATATAACACAAATCGCTCTCACCACCTGATGATTTTTTGCCCAGCCTATCCCAAGCAGAGACTGCAGATTCCTGCCCCCCAGCCAGCCCCCAGTTATATACTGAGCATGATGTCTATGGTATGGAATATTGTCCTGTCTATGCTCCCTCTCAGCTTCTATGGGAAGCTGAAAAAGACCTTGACTAATATAAACATTACTTAGCAACATGTGTTATCAACATTATTCTCATAATAACTCCAAAACAGAGCAGCTACTAGAAAGAAAATTAACCCTATCTCAGCTGAAGCCAGAACACACACAAGGAAAATCTTGTTGGTCTCCAGAGTGGGCTGAACAGATTTGAGTCTACAGTTAAAAAAAAAAAAATCCACAAGAAAGCTTTTAATCAACATATTGATTACTGAATTCTCTTTTTGTACCTCTAGCACAGCAGTGTGATTTTTTTTCTCATAAAGCTTTCGGAATGTTCCTGGATGGCATTTCTATGTAGTACTTGAAAAGAATGGAAGAAACAGCCAGTGCTACTCTAGGTCTCCCTGGAGAAAATGCCCAATCAATTCATCCCAGCAGAGGAAAAACGGTGGAAGTTCTTTCAGTAAAACTAAAACTGTTAAAGTGGTCTTTAACTATATTTAGCATGGGAAGATTTTTTTTCTTAGTACATTTTAACTAAAAGTCTGAAGCTCGTTTTCAACGTACTACATGTTTCCCCTAAAACGTGCTGTTCTTTCTAAAAATACAGACTTGGAGGAGAACAGAATGTTTAGTACCACTTAGCCAAGAGTTGACTGTGTGCATAACTCCTGCTACAAATGGTGTCCTGTTAATGCTGTTCGAAGCTGGTTGTATAGTTGAATTCATGACTGGAGAAAGGTTCGGTGTAGGCTATTAAACAAGCTTGTGCTTTTTCATGGGGTTAGGCTTAAGATAATGGATGAATACTGAAGGAGAAAGGGAAAGAGTGGAGGAGCGCTAGAAGGCTTGGTTTGTGTGTCACTGCCGTTGCGGCACTGTGTCTTCTTTTGTAATGCTGTCATATATGAACTTGGCATTTTTCTTGGCATGACATTTGAAGGCTGCTTTCCCCCCTCCTCTCTCGCTAATTTTATATGGATGTATAGCCAAGGAGAGATTTAAAAGGCCAGAGACAGACTCTGTCATTCTTTAAAATCAATCACTTCTGTTACGTTACACTGACAACAGTATCCAAAGGAAGATTGAGAAGTATGACATATTGCATTGCCTATTTTTATGCCTGTTGTTTTCCTGGATTGGAATGTTCTTAAAATACAAATAAGCAGTCCATTTTCAAAACACTGTTATAAAAACTGAGTCAGAAATAACACATATGTGGGGCCCTTTAGAAAACTGGTAGTTTGATAAAGAGAAAAGTCATTTGTCCATCCTCTATGGTTTTTTGTGATCCTCTGGAGGAAAGATGCTATAGAAATATGAAACATTTCTTTTACGAGTCTCACTGGTTTACTCCACAGATCCAAACCTTATACTTCTAGAAGATTAAACTAGGGAAAAAAAATCTTTGTATTTGAAGACCAACTTTTTGGTTTCTTTTGTTATCCTTTCGCATGAATAATATTTAAGATGCTTGAGTAAGAGATTAGTATCAGAAAATCAGCCAAAGACAAAGTAGGGAGACATTTATTGAGGAGCTGGTGCAGTTACCTAATTACTGAAATGATACTTAACATGTCAGACTCCATTGTACAATTTGCTTTTAAGAAAAAAGAATAAAAAGTACTCAAAAAAATAAAAAAGCAATCCCTGTCCTAGTACACATCAGTTAAGTGGCTTATGTTAGCGTTTACATGCATATATATACATACACGCACAGAAATATATATATACCTCCATATATATGTTCTCATATATGTATATGTGTGTGTGTATTTATCTCAATGATTTCATTATCTGATGTCTGTTAGAGTATTTCAGCTTGTTTACACCTGTTTTAGTTAGGATGTAAACTTAAATTGCCACAGCTAACTGGAATACATATGTGTGTAGACAAGTCTTTTGTTTCCAATAGAGATATTATGCAAAACATAATGTAGACTTTTTCACACTTTTCCTTGAATTTCTATCTCTTTACTTCCTGAAAGTCATTTTACCTCACAGGTATGTACTGATTTTTCTTTTAGAAACGTGTCAAGAGAAAATCCATGTGTTGCATATGGCTATGTAAGATGAGCACAGCAGATGCTGCTAACTTGTCACTTCTTAGCATGCCTGTTAATAATTACGTTACCTAAAAACATGCGACGTTGAGAGTATTTAACTACTGGCCAACACTGTAGGGATAATACCCATTTGCTGTTTCATGTATAACTCCCTATGCATTTTAGTAGTCGTCCAAATCTAATGCAAACATATTTATTAACTTTTTAATGGAGTAAAGACTGACCCTGAAGTGTTATAATTTTAACCACTCTGGTGCAGAATAGCAGAGCCCTGTCTAATGGCCTTTGAACGATCACGTATATCACTGTATGGGAAGAAAAAAAAGCAGATGTAGCTGGTGAAGGTTCCCATCTGATTGCAGTTATTGATGAAATTCTGCCTTCAGCAGAAGCAGAGCAGGTCCTACAGCAGGATATAAGACATAGCCAGTGCTTTAATTGATTACAACCTCCCAATTCAGCACAAGTCAAACATTTCAGTCTTCCTTGAGCTTGATTTAATTTGTTTAAATGTCGTGTNGGGGGGGGGGGGGGGGAGGGGCATTGGCTGCTTGACAATCTCGTTGGCATTTGATCAAAGTCAAATGTTGCTTGCACTCACCAGGAAAAAATTGAGGAAAAAATGGGGCGTTCAAAGGTAGAATTCATGCAGGAAATGTTACCATTTACTGTGTAGTTACTAAAGTGCCCCCCAACCTCCACTGTGTGACTTAACCCCAATTTAGATGAGGAAGAGATTTGACACCTCCCGGCTGTACAGTACTGAAAGGACATTGAGTTTATTTCTGCTCAAAGGCTGTGTGGACAGACCACTATGTTTTTGACTTCAGTTTCTATCAGAAACAGAAGAAATGCTAATCTAGTAGGAGAGAAAACAGTGACCCCAGTCAACCTGCAGAAGATGCAGGAGTGGCTTCAAAACTTTTGCCAGCTTACAGTTACTTTCAGACTCTCAATTCAGATAGCACGTGCTTGGAGAACGGTTCAGTCTCCTGACAGACCCTTTTGCTGATTTTTTTTTTCCCAGTTCTGCTCACTGAGGTTAGGCTGAAAGCAGTACAGTAACCAATGAGATAAAATATAGATAACTCAGCATTTGAGTGAAAGGGAAAGATTTTTCAAAAGGAATTAAATTAACTAGAAAACAAAGGTCTTCCTTAAAAGAAAATGATTCATTTGTTATTTTTTTTCTGATTGACTGTAATGAGAAATAAGCTTTTCTGAAAATTGCAGATGTTGTTCCATTGACTCCTCAAATATTTTTGATTTTTCTTTTTCATCAGCAGCAAGGACTGAACTCTTCCTCCTCCTCATATATCTTTTAAATACCCACATTTTAATCCTTAGAAAATGATCCAGAGTAATTGGCACCATGAAGTCCCATACTTATTAGCTCTCACTGATTCAAAATCAGGTTTGCATTTGAAAAAAATGGTGTTCTTAAACATTATAACTTCAAAACTATCCTGCTTTCTGCAAATCAAGTTGAGTTCTCAATTACATATCATCCACAAAATCAAGTTAAAACCCAAAGGCCTGATTACTATTATAAGAAGATAATAATGGTTACACTGAGTCAGACTGGACGTCCATCCCAGTCGGCATCCTGTCTGCATTAGCGGCCAGAAGTGACTGTGTGGGAATAAATAGAAGAGCAAGACAGGTATATGGGGTACTTTCTCAAAGACTCCCCAACCACCAACTTTGTCTCAGGTTTCCTGAGCCAAATGTAGTCTTCATGTATTTAGACACCCTCAGTGGCATTCTTTACTGTGAACGTGTCTAGTTTTCCCCTGACCCTATGTAAGCTTCCAGCACCCACAGTGTCCTTTCAAAAGGTTCTTCCATTTTGAACCTGGCTTCCATGGGTTTCATTTGGTGGCCCATTGTTCTCACTGGATGAGACATAAACAATGAATCTCCACCTACTTTCTCCAAGCCACTCAAGATTTAGCAAACATCTATCATATTCTCCTGTGTCAGCTCCATGCAAAACTGAAGAATCACATTTCTAGTCATTCTTTGTATAAAAGGTATTCCTTACCTTTGGTCATTATATGAAGGTCTTTCAATACCTTATTGACCTCTGAAGCTTTTCCAGTTCTAACAGTAACCTTTTGCAATGGTAGGATCAGAACAGTACTCAGGGTGCAGAATGTCAGGACTTGCTTCTCTAAGCTATAATCTCCTTAATTTGTGTTTGGCTATCATAAAGAGAATGCAATTGATTATAGCAGAACCTTCCCTTTAATTTTTTTTCTAATTCAGAAAGAAAAACCCCACCAGTTAGGAAATATGGAGAACTTTAGAATTAAAATTGTGGGACTTGGAGGAAGGGAGAGGGATTCAAGGTTCCCTAGGAAGAAGAGGGAGGAGAAAGGCATGGTACATGAGTTGAAAAAGTGAAAAGCAGACTGTAGGTGGCTTACTGGTGCATACTATAAATATATTGTTTCTCTTCTCTTTCCTCCTTGCAAAACTTATATTTGCAATAGAAGTGGTCTGCAACTTTTTCTTGAGCTGCTTCTTTTAAATTTGTCTTTCACCTTAACCTTTTTTTTTGACATGGAGTAACCTTTTTTATGTAGATATTCACAAACTAGGATCTGTAGTTTTTCTCCTAGTACACAACTTTAAGAAGCAGATGAAGTGCTCATTAGGTAATACAAAATTTAGAAAGTTAAAATCTGAGTGGTTTATTAAAAGAAGAAAAAAGCTGAATAAAACCTCATCATGCCCAAATTGTTAATACATACCAAGATGGCCTCAGTGAAAGAAGGAGGCAGTCAAATGAAAAAAGCACTTCAGATGTGCATAGGCATGAAACACGGGCATATCAGGATACCCCAGAATATCTGTTAAAACATAGCTCCCTCGAGCAAAGCCATATCCTATTAAATGGATAAGTCCTCAAAGATAAAGACACACCTCTAGGTTGGTCTTGCTGAGCTTATTATTTTCCAATTCCACTCTATGTCCTCATTTGACATATTTAGTCATGTGAGATGCTTCTCCTGATGTCTGGCCTTCCCTGCCAAGTTTTCAGAATTAGGACCACAGTTGGAAGCCATATGAATAATCTCATTTTATGAGCAGTAGATCCACAGATCCAATCCACAGCAGATACTGGACTATCTAAAATATCCAGTCTGCTTTAATTTATTTTACATACACTTACACAGCTTTTTCTAAAAAGTGTTGAGAACTTCTCACTCAAACCAAAAGCACCGTGCGATATTTATTAACTGATTCAGCATTTCTGATAAAGCCTGGGTCATATGCACTGAGACTGACTATTCAGCATTGAAGCTATTCCCTTTAGAAAGTGCTTGGAGGGTTCCCAACAGAAGAACTGTGGACACTTTCCCTGATTTTGTAGTTCATGAGCTGATGTTATTTTTGATGCATACAAAGATGAGAGGGAAAATGTAGAACCTGAAGTATTATTAAACCAGATATAGTAAGGCATTCATTCCTCCACCCTGATTCCAGCATCCAGATACCTTTTCAAATGTGATATTGTGAGAGGTGTAATCTGATTCACTGTATTACAGATCCCCAAATTTTATTTCATGTTCAGACATGGGAGCACTTCAGTCCCAGCAGTTGTCCCCAGTGGCTGAAAGTAATGACACCCAGAAAAAGACTCCTGCAGGTCTAGTCCTCTGAAAGGACAACACTGAGTGCTAAAAGTCACCAGTATACTCACATAATTTAAGCATATTGATGAATTTAGTGTAGAGCCTTTGAAATGGATATAGTGAGGAGAAAGGGAGAGCTTGAAGATCATTGCAAGTGCGCTGTAAGCAGTCATAATTGACTACTCTTGTTAAAAAAAAAAACAAACCAAAAACCCAGGAGACTGTACAGTGACTTGCAGCTCTCTGAGAGACAGTGCTCGTATTTCTTATGTGATTTGCATTTATGTGCGAAGTATATTGTGAGACAGCCCACTGACTTAAAATATTTCATTAGAGTCCAGTCACTAATACAGAAAGACCTACATGGATGCAGTCAAGGACACTTATTAAATGTGCCTTTGTATATCTTTGTGCTAGCGATGGGCTGTAGGAATTGGTTCTTCTGATATTTGAAAAATAAAAGAACAGTAACCAACCCAGTACTTTTTACCTGGTGGTTCCAAGTTCCCTGTTGTGGAGGTTATCTAAGGGTTTTTTGTTGTTTTTATGGAGAGGAGTTTTTAAAACTTTTGTATTCTTTCTGAGCTTTGCTGCAGTTAGCAAAAGCCTGTAAAGCATAAAATCTGGCAATATTATATCTCTAAACAAAAGATCGTTACTGCCCATATTTTCTTTTATTGTTGCAGTTTTGTTCAAACAAACAAACAAAAAATCCACAAGTAAACACGTTACTCTATGTTACTCTGAGTTGCTGTTAAGAGAAACATTGCAATGCTGTGTGGGCATCTTAAAGAAGTGATTTAAACTGAGGGGGTTTTCTTATCACATAATATTAGTATTTCATAATAGCACTAACAGGTAATTCTGTGTATTACGTGCTATATGAAAACTTGGGCTCAGAGTCACAAAAGCCCTTAGGACTTTGGAATTCATGATCCTCCCTATGTGAATCCAGGACATGGTGTTCTTGCTGAGATGTTATAAGCTGACAAACATTGCCAGGCATAGTCTCTAAAACCATGAGTAGTGTATGAGTATTGATCCTTAGAGGGTGCAAAATTGGCTTCAGTTTACTGAATTACATTACACCTGAACATTCACATTTATAAACCATACCTAGTCCTTAACCCTCGTGCATAATCCTTTAAATGCGCATGTGGTTACCGATGATTCAGAGAAACATTTGTGCCCTGTCACTGGTTACAGTAATTGAAGTCCTGCTCCGTTTTGGTACGCAAATGTTAGAAGGGTGAAATCTGAAAGCTTGAAGAGCTTGTGACTCACCAAGAATGAGTAAGGACTGAAATACAAGTTTTGAACAGCAGCATAAGGTAAAATGCTGCTGGAAAACTTTGTTTCATTGTCCAGTTTGAGTATACAGCATATAAATGAAGCACCACCAACTGTAGCAGGAATATTGTGTGTCACACAATACTTCACTTTATTTTTAAAGCCCTAGCTGTTGGAATCATGTGGTTGTATAAATTCTCCACTTTAATTTGTATCAATAATTGCATTCCTAGAAATTATTCCTGAAAGTTTGACACCACCACTCCTATAGAATGAATTGTTAGAGGGGAAAAAAACCCTTATAATTTATTGCTTTTTAAGAGTCATATTTTTAAATTGTTTCTGTGATTAGTTGGAGTTACAATATTTGAATACATGAGTTTTGTCAGTATTCTGAATTTAAATGAAGTGATATAAAGTTTTTTGGTTTATGTTTTTTGGTTTTACTTTTGTTCATTTACATTCACTACTAGTGACCTGGTTCAGAAATACTTGAACAGTGAGGTTATTGGTGGAGTCCTCTTAAAAATCACGTGTAGTCTTTGCACTGCATTGTGTAAAGGTATCTTAAGATTAGAGAAATGGCCAATGTAAAGGTATCTTAAGATTAGAGACATGGGATCTGGTAAACTGGAAGGAAGGCTATGGGTTTCTTTCTTGTCTCTCTCTGGTGAAGCATGATGCAGTTGTAGACCCTGCACTCCCGTTTCCACTACGGTTCCAGAGTTACAGTAGCACAGCAGTGGGAAGGCATGTCATTAACAACAGCTGATCTTCAAACTGTTCCAGGAATAACCAAAATAGCTCCATTTAATCATTGAAATATTCTCATCAGATAATCTAATTATGGAACTTAGTCTCCTCTGCCTTTAGGTTATCAAAAGCAATCCTCTGTTTAGGTTAGTGCAGGATTTTGACTGTTTGTTGAGTACCTTCCCTGGCTCATATCTACATACATGCCAAATGTGGGGGGAGGAATGTGCAGTATGGCTCCTCTTATTCACAGAGAACCAGTTTGGAAATAATCCAGGATGCTGATCTCTCAGATCAAAAAAACTAGTGGTTCAGAGCTGAGAGCTGGACACTGGGTATGTTTTTTAAATCTTGTTATTTTTGAAAAAGAATTTGATTGGGGCAGCTCACCATAATTGACACCAGAACTGATTTAAACCTGTAAAATGAGAGAGAGAGAGAAGGGGATGGGGCGCAGGGAGAGATTCTCTGGACCTTGAAAGGACAAATAAGTTTTTGGTTCCCGTCCCTCTGGAGACCCCCAGCTTATTTAAAGGCTGAAGTGAGCTGTGGGACTGCTTAGCTTGTTTTTGACTTCACAGAGCTGGAAGAAGCATTGAAGGAGTAGGATTTCTCTGTGTAGCGATAAGCCATATGGGGAGTTTGTGTAATATCTCCTTGTGGGGAAAGGAATGAAACAAGATCGTGATTCTCTGTTCCTTCTTTAGAAAGTCTCTCATTATAAGGCTTCTGCTCCTGGAAAAGACTCCACCCTCTGACATGCAGAACCAACCACCTTCTTAATAGCAGATACTCCGTTATAACACACACACACACACACACACACACACACAATGTTTGGCTCCATGCCAGGCTGTAATTTGTTTTTGACATCTATCTACTGACTAATGTGACAACCCACACAAGTATTTATTTCCAGAAGGAGGAATGCATAATGAGAGCAGTAGCTCTCCCAAGTTCTGAAGAGCCGTTTAATGAAAAGGAGGGGGAAAAAGCAGCCTCCCACCCTTCCTCCCAAATGACAGGTTTTTCAAAGCCCAAGCACCAAATTCAACAACTTTGAAGTTGGCCTTTTGCGTTTTTTTAGCTACCATTTTCTCTCTGCTGTAGCTTCACAGAAGCTGGTATTTGTTCTTTGTTGGGCTGGGGGTATTTGGGGACTTAAAAGAGAGATGTTGCCAGAATGCGAATGGCTGAGAGCTAGGCGAAAGGCTGGATTGCATGCTGCATTGCACATGAATACCACATGCTTCTGCACACTCAGCCTGCTTTGGCTGCCTAAGTCTGATTAAAATACAGAAATCCTAGAGCAACAAGGCAACCATTAGAAATTCTGGCCATATTAGAGGCCCAGTAGCCCTAGCAAACCTAGCAACCACTGCAGGTAAAACTGAGCAATTCAAGTCAGAAACCAGGCTGAAGGCTTTAAGGGTAGGGGGTGGGGTGGGGTAATTTAACTGTTTGAAGGGATGAGCAAAGGAAATAGAGGATTTTCTGTTTCATGAGAGCCTCATATCAAGGCAAGATGCCTTCTCTGGAAGGTCAAGCTTTACCTGAAAATAAGTTATTAGTCCTTAATTGGGTGAATGCTATGGTGGTGTTATATGAGATGTCAGACTACGTGAACTAGATCATCCATTGTAGCCCGAGAATCCATGAATGGGAATGTGTTGGATTTTCTTCCCTTCAGCTGTGTACTATTAC
This sequence comes from Himantopus leucocephalus, assembly GCA_003993805.1. NCBI lineage: Eukaryota > Metazoa > Chordata > Aves > Charadriiformes > Recurvirostridae > Himantopus > Himantopus leucocephalus. The sequence continues at coordinate 85,869,360 of RSEF01000001.1, read as the reverse complement.
TACTACTACTGGGTCTTTGCTTACACGAGAATTAATTTAGTTCCAGCATAGGTCTGAAAGTGTACTGCTAAATTTTCAAAGTCTATGGATTGTGCATGTTACAGGTACCTGGTTGATGTGCTTATATTCTTTTAATTTGCTCATAGTAATTATTATCACATTAGTAGCTTTAAAATCAAAACCAGTGATAAAAGAGTTTGCAAAGCTATTTTACGAAAGAGCAATGCATCTTACTGAAAGTTTAACACAGTGCCACAGGCAAGCTTCCCTCTGACTCAGCTCTTTATTATGAATAACTGTTCATTGAATATAGATTTAGTGTAACTGAAATGGGTTTTATTTACACACCATTAGCTAATATAATGGGTTAATTTTATGGGACACAACTGTCTCCCGGAAAAATCTCCTGACCTGAATCAATAGAATTTGGCTTCAGCACACAAAATTTTGAAGGTAAAATATAACTTGCTGGTGAGTCCTCTGGCCCTGTTCATTTTTGTCCCAGTATGGAGCTGGGTTCAGGGATTGGTAGAGCAAGCATTGCATTTCTCAGGAATACAACAAGCTGATTTGATACCTAAATTGAAACAGTCAAAAGTGCTCCATAATCTTCTACACCAAGTGCAGTGCCTTCTGTGCGTATAGGTGTCCTCATGGAGAAAAACAGAATCATCATCCCTGTCTTCCAGGAAAGGAACATCTGGGTTAGCAGGCAGCTATTCTCTGTAGCTAGGAAAAAGGCACAAGTGGCTAGAAGCTAAAGCTAGAAATAAGATGAGGATTTTTAAGAGTGAAAGTCATTAACCTAGTAAAGCAGTAGATGCTATTACTTGAAATCCTTAAATTGAGGTTTAACTTTGGTTTCAGAATGGCTTCTGGGAAGAAATTTTAAGCTTCATGCAAGAATTCCTGAGTTAGGTTTTCTGGTTGGTGCTATGTGATCAGTTAGTTAAATAATCCTAAAAACTTGCCTTAAAACATTTACCTGTGCATATAGTCATGTCCAGACCACTCTGTGATAACCAGTAGGATGTGATAGCTGGTGAGATGGAAACCAACAGTGGTCCAAAGGAGTTTTGGTGTGTACCTGCACCTGTGACTTTTGTCCTTTCAACAGGTTTTCTGGTAAACACGCATTACTGTGCATGCCTAATTAAGCAGTTTTTGTCTGGAACCTGACTCACAGCCTATGGCTTGAGGCATGGATGGACAATTAGCAAATAAGAAATGCCCTACAGATCTGTCAGGTTTCCTCTAGCAGTCATTGCAAATGCTCTTTCATTGGAGCTTGTCCCAAGAAAAATGGAACCAGTTTTGGAGTGCTTGGGCCAGTCTTTGAGGTAAATGTGACTGCTTTGCAGGGACAACAGTTCTTCAAGGTGCTAATGAAGGTGTGCAGCCCTCGTTCATTCTTGCCCATGTGCTAGGAAACATAGCGAGCGGCCAAGGAAAATAAAAATGCTCTTGTAGCTTCCTGTTGTCTCCTGTGTTAGAAGTCAGCTGTGGTGGTAGGCAATAGTTAAATGTGTTCCCATTCCTGCAGAGGGCTGTGAAAAGTTTGTTATTGCCCTTGAAGAGCTTGTCTTTTTTTACAAAAAATGTATTTTCCATGGTTGCTTGTGGTCCAGCAGACACACGCCTCTTGATATTTTAATATAATGCAATGCAGAGTAATTGTCCAAAAACTCACTTGCCTTTTCTTACTGTACCAGGCCCAAAGCCTACAGCACCTGTCCTAGTTGTTATCAGTCAGTTGAAAGAAACTAGGCATTGTGAGAATTTTCTTTTCACTTCAGCATGAAGAGGGTTTAAAAGTCACTTCAACAATATTTCTGTGTAAAATCGCAAGAAATTTACTCTCATATTGCCAGCCTTTATAAAGAATCATGACTGATTAAAAAAAAAGGAGGTATCTAATTACAGTTTAGTCATGATGATGCGAAGGTGGGTTTTTGTTGCCATGAGCCAACTTTTGCTTGTTCTTGTGCTCTTTGCCAGGACACTGAGTTTGTCCAGATCATTTGCTCTGTCTCCTGCATAGTTGTAAAAATTCTTGTTGATAAGGTCACACCCAAGCATCATTGCTCAGCATGAGCAACCATAACAGTATCAGCCTACCTCCTAACCAAAATCATTCTCATATTACATTGCAGCCTCTCAAGGAAAACCAGAACTTTCCAAGGTAGGAGGACTTCTACACAAGGCTGTGCCAAAAAGACACATGCATACTGCCTGTGTACCAAGGGGATTGCATCTTAGGAGCTGTTTTGCATTTTGCCTTTAATTTAAAATCAGGAACAGCTAACTGTGAGAGTGGGCACCTCATCTCCCCTTTATGCCGGCAGAAAGGCTGGTCTGGACATATACACGTGCCAGTCCAAAACAGTTGGGTTGTGTTTTGTTTTTCTCAGACGTAGAGTTGCTCTTGGAATGGCATAAAGATTGCACTGGCTGCTGTGAAGCCATGTTTGTCAGGCTGACAAGCCTGGTTTTATTTCCCCCTGCACTCCAGTCATTCTGGACTGGACTTTTCCTGTTTTTCTGCAGCTTATGCATGAGTGACACTGCACGTCCTATTATACTCACAGACTGTATGTTAACCGGGAAACTCTCTTAGGAAATTGCTCACATGTCGTAGAGAACATTTTAAAAAAAACAAAAAACAAACAAAAAAAAACCCCCAACATAAATCTCTCAGCTGAGAACATATGTGCCCTGTTTCAACATATGCGACATTTTTCATGGATCCGCACCCTGCCCAGATAAGCAATTGACTAATAAACTTTTATCATGTTGAGTTTTAGAATGGAAATGCTGGTAAGCCCTTAAGTGCAGTGATGTTAATGGATGACACTGATATAATAAATAGCAGGAGATTCAGTCATGCTCACGGCTAAAATACTTAGGAGCTTCACTTTCTTTCCAGCTTGGAAAAGTTTCCATTTACAGATTGCTTTTCCTATTTATAGATTTAGCTACTGCTGAATTCAGAAGTCTTTGTCTCTTGACACTTTGTCCACCTTCACGTTAAGAAAACATCTCTGATGCTATGCTTACTTCTGTTTGAAACTTTTAGTTAAAAGATCTAATGTATTTGCCTTTAGCTTATCACAGCACTGGATTCCAGCATATCTTGCTTTTGGTTCCTGGAAAGAATGCTCTCAAAAAATCTTAAGTTTTAAGTTTTAAATGCCTTTCCATTAATGTCCTGTTTCTTGTCTGCTCTTTCCCTTTGCATTTGACTTGCATCTCCCTTTGCATTGGATTTTTTAAATAATTTTTGGTGAGTTGTTTTCTTGACGGCTCCTATTCTTGTGGTTTATTTCTTATTTTTCATGTCAGCGTAAGACTTAGGGTAGTGTCTTGTAGGTGGACGTGTCTACACAGGGATGTTAGTGTATATTAAGCAGAGGTGTGAACTTGCAGGGCATAAGCTTTTTTGGTAAAGGTTGTTTGCAGATAGAAATTGTTATTAGAATTATTAAATATAAAAATATAATCATTTTTATAATCAAGACATTTATTTTTTTGAAACGGCTGTTGAGAGTACAGAATGTATTCCCTGTGAAGCTATAAATGCTTTAAGACAGGTCAAATTTTAGATCTGAATGACTTGACAGAGACCTACAATGCTCTGAGGGTTGAGAGGGTAATTTACTCACTGTGTCCATGCAGTCTTTAGCCTCTTTGCTGAGTCTGCATATTGGTTATGTTGTAGGCAGCAGTCTGCTGGAAAAGGGACAGGTTGATGAACACCCAACTGAAGAGAGTGAGTGTTGATTACTACTGGAAGTAGTATTACTACAACTTGCTATCCTAGCAGCGAAAGGCACGGTGGCTTTTTACTTGGTTCCTTTGGCCAAGATGCTTTGTCCTAATGGGCTCTTGCGCGTGTTCTGTTTCTTTCTTTTATTCTTTAATCCCTTCTTTTATATTTCCCAGTTTCCTCACAATTCATTGTGAAGTTACCAAGCCTATGCCCATAGCTGCGCAAACACCACGCCAGCACTCTTCTGGAAGGGTGTTTTTCCTTCCTGCTGTACTCTTCTCTCCTCCTGCCGCTTTGGCGCAGTTGTTTCTGCAGCTAGGGTGTGAACTGAGGTGGGAAACCGATCTGCGTTAAGACCTAGATTTTTTTTCTTTGCCAGGTTAGCTTTAATGAGTAGAGCTCCTGGTTTATAGCACAGCTAGCTATCTGAATGCTTGTGCAGTCACGTAGGTCAGGATGGGACAGAAGGTTCAAGACACCAGGAGACAGCTTGCTTTGGAAGCACTGCTGATTTATATCAGCATACAATGTTTGGTAAAACCTGGTCTGTTCCCCTCACCTCTTGGAGGAGGCCATCCTTATTAAATCTTATTTTATTTTTCCACAGTTTCTTTTAAAGGCCTTGGTTCTTCAGGGGGGAAGAAGGAATAAAAGCAGGGGTAAAAACAGAAATAAAATGATACAGGGCTGGATGCAGTCACAGTATCGATAGAGAAGCTGTGCAGAGAGCTACTTCTTCCAGATTGAGTGCTGTTAACATCCTCACCTCCTGCTCAGCTGGAATCCAGTGGAATGAGCAAAGCATCAATTTGCCCCTTATTTGCCCCATTCTTTTTCTACATCGTGTCTTTTCACTTCACACAACTGCAGCCCAGTCTTATCCCAGGAGGACTGGGGTGGGGTTTACACCCCAGATTATTTTGAAGCATGGGACCTAGAATAAGGCCTTCGTTTTTCTTTCCCACTTACAGCTTGACCTGTATTTGAACTCAGATCTCTAGGGGCTGCTGCACAAACCTGCCACGGAACTCCATGGCTGTGTCCTAATGCTTGCCTTCTGCTCTGAAGGTGTTCCACTCTTGCCGAAGAAAAGGGTAGCCCAAATGGAAATGTAAAAAAAAAAATATGGGTGCTCTGCAGGACTGGAGGGCCAGAGCATCGGGTTTTTTACTGACCATCCTGTCATTTTTTGTCTTCAGCTGCTTTGCAAAATGGCTTTTATCAGAAGAAAAGCTATCGGCTGCGATAAATGTTCCAGGCAAAGGATCTGAATGACTGATTGAGGCAGAGTTTGTATTAAGTGGCTATGATGTTTTGTACTCCATAGCACACAATGGGAAATAAGGCCAAGAGGATGTTGTTTATTCTGATCCTTAAATATAACAAAGTTGTGAAGAAGTTTGCTAAAGCTTCTCTCATTCTCTTCTTGCCTTTCTTTTGTGCCCTTGAATCCTTTCTAAGTATACACACGTATCTGTGTCACTCTGTGCAGCTCCCTATATAGCTCTCATGGCTCAAGTATCTAAGTGCTTTCCACTATCATAGCAAGAAAATCAACATACAAAATGTCATTCACCTATCACTGTTCATGGGAGTAGTTTAGAAACTAGCTCAGACACTCATAACTGCAGACTAGCATCTAAATTTTGCAGATAATTTCCATTTTATCTGTGTGTTATATAATCATCTCCATCTTTATGTGTGAATGCAACGGCAGAGTTACTGTGTAGTGTGTCCTTGCTTTCTCCTTAGCCATTGTGTTCCTCTCCTATTGTTGTTTTGAAGTGGGCCCAGTCTGTTCTTTCTCATTCTCTCTTCTACGTTCCATTTTATTTACTGCCATTGGCATGATCTGCATTATTTATTGCTCGTTACTCTCTCTTTGGCCTCTGGAATAATGGTTCTGTAGTGTCTTAGTTTCATCCTAGGATCTGCACGGTCCTTCATTAGCAGCTCCTTTGTCTCTTTTTAATATTCTTTCCCAACGCTGCTGCTGTATACCTTTCTTTCCCTTTAAGCATTATCTTAGCATTTGCATTTCCATTAAGTTAGAGTGAAAGCATATAATTCCCTTGTTTCTTAGATTTACCCAATATTTTCAACATCTGCTAATATATTTGTACAGTTCAGTCATCCTAAATAGTTTTTTCATGCATTCTCTGAAGTCTCATTAAAAGAAAAATATTATATGCTGTATCCCCTTCTTATTTTGACTGATCAATTATCTGTATCTCGTCAAGTGGTATTACTTGTGATTCTCAAACTGTAAAAGTTTGCTTTTGATTTTTCACGTGTATGTACTTGCCCAGCATTCTTTGTCAGACTGGGGGGGATTAAGGAGGGAAGGTTAATTTTTTTTTAATCTGTCTAAACCACCCATGTCCCTAGAGGAACTAGGCCATTATATGTCCCCGATGAAAAAGGTAGAACATAGCATAGTGGTCTGAGCACATGACAGAGGGCTTGAAGTTCGTAATTTCCTGTATTCTCTGCTTCTGTAAGGGGTGATATTTGATTAGGTGGGATTCATTCAGCCAGGTTTTGAAAATTACTTTGTGTTTTTGATAACACATTGTTTGATGATCTACCTTTTTAAACACCCACGTCTTGAAAGATAGAACAAAAAACTCACTGCTGTTGTTGCCTCAAGTGCTGCAATGGCCACCTTGCCTGCACATTCAACTGTAAAGTTGGATAAACAGGGTATTTTAATATTCAAATTTATGTTTTGGATAGCCTTAAATAGGACACATGGCAAACAAAGTGGTGCAACTAAAGCAAAGATGAAGGGTGGAGTGAGCGTGCTCTCCTGACGACTAAAGTTTTGCGTTTGCGACGTTAAGGTTCAGTTTCCACCTTTGACTTGATATGTTATGTGAGCATGTCTCTGTGGCCTCAGTTTTAGCTCCTGCAGCTTCCTTCCACAGGTGTACTGTGAGCTGCTACATTAAAGGGGTTTCTATGACTGATGCAGGGATGCTCAGAGATCCTGGGAAGGGACCGAGAAAGGCATTGAGACTGTCATTTTACTGTATATTAAGGTGTATTAGAAAGCAGGAAGTCTTGAGAGGGAAGTCCATTGTCAACTCATCCTCCTGATTTACACCTGCAAAGCACCTGCACAATAGTTCATCATTCTCATTCCATAATTTATAATAAATTGTTTTATCTTATGATGCAGGAGGAAAATCTCTCAGAGGCTTGCCACTTCAACCCTTTTCTGTCCTTTGACAAGCAGAGCTCCAAGAGCGCTATTGTGAGAAATTTGGCCCTCTGTGTGTGTCCTCTCCCATTCCTTCCAGCTTCCTTGAATGCCTTTCTTCTTCAGACTTGTAGCACCTCGTTTTGGAGGTGTAGTTATCAATTGTGTGTTTGTCGTCTCTGGCTCTGGGCTTTGCTACATTTCTGGATCCATAGATTGCTTTTTATGCAACTCGTGGAAAGGAAAAGACATGTAATGGACTTTGTGCCCTCCACTTAGTTCAATACGTGGCCAGGCCTGCACACACAGACCCAGAAAAATACTTGGAGCTGTGAAGTCTCATCTTCATCTCCACAAGGGTTCCTTTGGAGGATGTTAGAAAATATCGGCAGGGAAGATTAGATAAACAGTACACTAGCACAGTACCTTTGATTTGGCAGTCATAATCCAGTTGGATTAAGATGAGATCATATGACTTAACTTGCCTTTAATAACAAACAAATAGCGTTTAATACCTGCTAGCCAGTTAATTTTCACAATACCTTTGTGAGGAAGACATGTTATCAAGTTGGGAAACTGAGGCAAAGTGATTTATCTAAATCTTAGAAAACACCTCCAATTACATTTCAGTTCTGATGTGCTTAAACCGTAAGTAGGCACAGGTCCAGCCAGAGGCGGGGGTGGAAGGACACTACTCACTGTGCTTCCAAGCCATATGGGTTTTTCATTAGTCAGGTGTGCTAATAGCTGATGGGTTTTGCAACAAACCTGTTCATACTATTGCCTTCCTCTTCTGTCCTCTGAACTAAGCACTCTCTTCAGGTTTTGTGACAAAATCTTGAGCTCAGTTTCATTCATGTACCAACATTCACTTGCAAAAATGAGCAGGGTCACCTGAGTTCAGGGTGCATGAGCACAAGGTGACTTTGCCTCTGGCTGCTGCTGCCCCGTGCCAGTTGGCAGTTGTCTGTGTGGCCACAAGAGCCTGGATTTGGACTGAGGTGCCTAGATGTAGGCACTAAGTTTGGGCTCTTTTTTTCCCCCGCTCCACTTCGTTTGCTTTCACCAAAGCTCTGCTTTGGAGTGTTGGAAAATTGAAAGGTTGCTCGGAGCAGTTGCATGACTATGATGCAAATATGCCTGCCGTTGGAAAATAGTAATCACTCCGGAGTAACACAGTAATACTAAAAGCTCGTGCTGTCGGGATGAAATATGCATATGTAGAATTGCTGGGGAAATGTCTATACAAGGTCTGCAGAGGAGGCTGGGATTTTTTTTTTCTTTGCAACTTATACAGAATTTCTGATGGGAATACTTCACAACTGAAGCTCTGCCTTCCCTTGGGGGAAATGCAACCATTTAACTTCTTTCTTCTTTATATGTATACTGAGGAACTGATGGTTTGATCCCATGGGAAGTCTGTATCTGTTCGCAGTTACATTTGTTCATTTCAGGAGGATTCTGTGTTATCTGGGAAAAAGAGGGGGGGAAAAAAAAGGATTTGGCTTAGTGTATTGTACTGCCAGTTCTTTCTGCCACGCCAAGCAAGACATGCATTTCCAAATTTGATTTTAAACTGGGTGAAGGAGAGAGAAATGAAAGAAATGATTATCAGGTCGGGGAGGGGGAGGGGGGCTGGTGGGAGGAATATGGGGGGAGGGAATGTGAATCAGGAGACAGTAGTTTTGAAACTGGATACAAAAAATTACTCTAATTTATTATTTCTGATTGCATGCAGTTGCATCTCTTTTTGCCTTGCTTGATCATAGGAAACAACACATTTTTAGGCAAAAATGAGAAGCCCCTGAGTTCCCATCTTGGTCTGGAGATGCACTAGGACGCAAACTTTAATGACATGCAGAGGAAAAGAAAATAGTGAGGCAGAGTACTGAAACAAAGGGAGGCAGGATATCGAGTAATGTGAGCTTTGATGTCATTTAGAAAGGGTCTGGATCCCATGATTTATCTAAAAATGACAAGATGCCCCTCTAAAAATGCAAATGTCTGCACTGCATCTTGTAGCTATAATGAATGAGTCTTTCACACAATGGAAACATTCAACTTGTTCTAGGGCACTTACTGTGGCTCCATATGCTGAGCTGCATGCTCCTGGCCTTTAATCACTCTGCCTTTGTTTTTTTCAAAACTTAAATTAGAAGCACATTAGTGTTTATATGGTGTACACTCGGTTTTGGTTTTTTTGTGTTTGTTTGCGGAGAGTTGGTTTTGGTTTTTAACATTAAATAAGCCAGATGAATGCGGTCCTCTCGAATGCACGGGACATGGCAAATCATGGGAAACTTAAGTTGGCAACAGCAAAAGGATGTAAATTTTGAGCTGCTAATGGCAAGTAGAACTCCAGCTTTGGGGCTAGGGGAGAACCCATGTTACACAGTGGGGAGCCATTTAAACCCTCCTCTGACCTGCCAAGAGGATGCCTGTATGCTTTCTGGTTTATTCGAAGTGCGATCAAGCTAAAGTTTTCCTTTGTTGTAAGTTTGGGTTTAAAAGAAGCATTTCATAGATGTGCAGACTGAGCTGCAGTCTTGCTGCTATGAACCTGATCCAGAGCACAATGCACCCCATCCAAAGGCTGTCATTAACAGGGGCTTCAGTGCGGGCTGCATCTTACTATTAGCAGTTTACTATGCGTTTTTTCTTGGGATTAAGGGAAAGAATAGACTTCCATCCATCAAATAAAATAGGAAAACAACCACTCTTTCCTTGAAGATTTTTTGGGAGGGGTTTATCCCACATGCATAATATTTAATTTTATGGATGCATATATGCAGTGTATGTGCGAGTGGGCACATGTGTAACTCCATTACAAGTTTTAAAAGCTCGGTTTCTGACAGAAAAGCGGGCTAATTAATAGGAGTAAGAGACAAAGTGCCAGCTTGTAGATTTGTTTCCCCTGCAGAAATCAGCCCCCCTGTTAGACTGCTCCTTCTTGATCTGATGTAACAAGAAGAGAGAGTCAGCTGTGAATCAAGCGCCTTGTTCTCATTTCCTTGATCATTGACATGGTTTGAGAGAGAGAAAGGAGGAGGGATTATTTGTGAGGTTATTAAAAAAAAAATATCCTCGCTCCCCCTCCTCCTTTCCTTCAAGATGCACAGGCACTTCCAGAATGTTCCATAATGTGAATCTGACTTTTCTCATTAAATATCGTCCTCTTTCCCCCCTGCTCCTTGTTAGTTAAAAAGCACTGTTTACAAGTCACTAAGCAGATAATTCTGAGCTTTGACGAGCGGATTGCCAGTTAGCAATACAGTTGAAAATGTGTTGTTTTTTTCAGTCAGCAAGCTGTTTAATGGTTTCAGAAATTAAAGGCTAATTGCACTTGAGTGAATATGTGCTTTTCTAAGCCCACTGTTACCATTATTAGGGTATTTACCAGTTTGGGAAATTCTCTCTTTACATAAAACTGCTAATTCTTCATTGCTGCCCTGTCCTGGAAAGCAGCCACACTGAGAGTTTTGGCCGCATCAGACTGAGGAGCTGGGGTGGGTTTTTTTGGTGCAACTTTAATTGTTGCCTATTGTCACATTTCTGCATGGTGGTTTTGCTTGCAGGATTGTACAACTTTGTTCATGTAACATTCATGCTGTGAATGATCCCTTGTGAAAGAAAATTGCAGGTCGATATTCTCCTTACGATATCAATGAGATAAGGAACTAGATTGTCTTCAGAGATGAAGCGAGAAATGCAAGGGTAGCTTTGGTAGTGGAAAAAGTTTAGCTTTTGTATGCTGCAGTATGCTTCTGCAATATATAAAATTGCTGATGTGTAAAAGAGCTTGGGAATGCTTCTAAAACAGATTTTTAATATGAATAATATTAATGGAAGCCTTTCCTGGAGAATGTGTCTGGTCAGAAAATCCAAAGCCATTGCACCTTAATAGAAAGACTGTTTCATTATTTCCTGGCATTTGCTTTCTTTCTAATTAATGTCATACACAGAAGGGGTAATCATTCAGCCATCTTTCTAGCTTAAAAAGAGTCAAAGATTAAAAAACAAACAATTACCCAACGTAATTAATTTGAGAGGGGATTTTGGGGGGTATGTTTAGAGGGAGGGGTTGTTTCCCTCTTCTGTTCCAGGCAGTGTTTGTCATTCTTTGGCAGGAACGACTAATTTATTGTCTGACTTTCCAATCTGGAGTCATACAGGGTGGCTTTCATTCCCTCCCCCGCCGCCAAAACTCTTCTGATGTGCTGTGTATTTGTTTGGGAGGGGAAAGAGGAGGGGGGGGAAGGGAGAAGGTTATATGTTTCTGACCTGCTTTACTGCTTTTCAACTGAAAGTAAATTAATGCACACACTAGATTCCCCTCTGCTGTGCTGATTGGATCCTTGTGCCGATTAAATATTTCACACTGATAGAGGGATGCTGAAAGCACTCAGCTGGTAATGTGGTATGTACATCAGTGGTACAATAACTGACTTTCAGGTTAAAGTCAAACAAAACCCCCAGTTTGCTGCAGTTTTGATTAGAATGAGTTTCACTTTGAATTTAAATCCTTGAGCCTGCTGCAGCGATGGCTAATTAACTGAGATCTGATAGAAAGGAATACATTCTTACTTCTAATGACAGGCAGGCAGGAAGTTGTCAAAAAAAAAAAAAAGAAAAAGAAGAAACCAACAGACAAAAGAAGCCTTTAAAAAAAAAAATAAGAATGCTGAGATTGTACTTCAGCACACGTAAACCTCCCTGCCCGTGTTTCACACTCAGCTTCCTTCTGCTGAAAGTCCGCCCCTGGAAAGGCTCTTTTGATCGAGTCCCAGATTTTCTTCTGCTATTTTTTTTTTATCCTCCTGACAAAAACTAACGCCCGAGTTCCACCTAGTCGGGCAGTGACTACCTCCTCGTTTATTAATTGCGCTTTTGGGGGGCTTCCTTTAGGAGAAGGCGGGGGGGACAGGGTTGTGCTGCACGGAGCAGCCGAGAGAGTGTCCGCTCCGCGCAGCGCCGGCCTAGAGGAGGAGGAGGAGGGGGAGGAGGGAGGAAGGCTTTCTGCCCCCGGGTACCGCACATCATCCCGCGCCGCCGTGACCCCCTCTCTGGGGGTCATTAAAAATACTTCTGTCGCGCAATTTCTCCTCCCTCCCCTCCTTTCTCCCCATCCCTTCCCCCCGCCCCAGCTTCGGCGTCGCAGGGAGAGCGCTTGCATCAAACTGACAGGTCATTTACCGAGAGACTGGCAGGAGGAACTACCCCAGCCTTCCTTAAAAACGCTCCTCCTCCTCCTCCTCCTCGGTTGCAAGTCTTGAACACCATTACATCAAAATGTTGTGTTTCAGAAACAGTGCATAAAACTTTTCCATGCAAGTGTCTTCATCCTTGGTTGTATGAAAACATGTTTTAATGTCTTCTCTTTGGGCACAGTCAACCTGGTGCTCAAGGGTTGTATGCAACGGGAGGCTTTTTTTTTAATGGGAGCCCAGGGATAAAATACAGACTACAGAGCCTTTCACTTCCATAAACATCAACCAAACTGCCATGGGTGCCCATGTATGTGCACATATGTATGCTCAGCCGAAGCCCTGCTCATTTCTGTTTCAGTGTGTAGTTATGCAGGTGGTTGGTTCATCACTTAAGGCACAGATCAGGCAGGATCAGCTGTGTATGTAAGTAGCATCTTGGAAATACATGAGAAATACATGGAAATTCATAGGATTGTACCAAAATCCTAAGAGACTATACTAAAGTGCCATAGCTGGTGGCCTGTCCACAGTGCATTTGTGTGTTGTCGCTCTTTGAATATTAAATATTCCGTTATTCAAGAGAATTTTATTGTGACAATTGAGTAAAAGAACAGAGGTCATGGCCCTCATTGCTGGAGAAGTCTGTTCAGCTGTTTTGCATGCATGGCCTTAGATTAGTGCCGAATGTTAAATTATTAATTGACAAGCCATCATTTTGGTTTGAAAGTGGATTGCCAGTCTTCTGCAAGCTAAATAAACTCTCACAGTTATGCCAAATGTTTTCTCTTAGCCATGGGGCCACTAAGGTAAAGAACTGATATTGTTCTGAAAACAATTGCAGTTTTTCACAGCGAAACTGCTTTGTCAGGAGAGCATCGTTCTAGAAAGATTAATGGACTGAAGTCTCTATCTACAGCATGTAGGTGTTAAAATATAAATGTGATGGACAGTGAATTTTAGGTCCCTTTCAAACGGGTCTTGTATTTTACTACGAAAACGTGAAGGTTTGTTGAGAGGCATGCCTCTGTTTTAAATCGCTGCCGTGGCAAAGAGCAGCCAGTAGCAGTGTATTCCCCCATTGTAGAATATGACCATATTCCTGTTTGAGATGTACGTGTGAACTAAAGTTGACATCAGATCAGTAAGGATTTGAAGACATAACGTAAGCTGCAGCAGAGTGAAAATGAAGGAACCGAAACATTACACTAAAAGTGATGCTGTCCATGCAGAGTCTGGCTGGAGTCTGTGTGCACGTGTACGTATGCGTACCGTATTGCTCAGTGTGTGTATCACAACAGCACAGCTGCCTTCAAGTCCTTGCTCCCTTTGCTCTTTCCATTTCTTTATTCACTAAACAGAATGATTCGTGGTACATGATGGTAGAAGTAGTAGCATTTGAGTAACCGCTAGTAGGGACGCTGAGACTGTTGCCCGGTTGCCTTCTCATCTGCAAACCTTTACAGCACAGACCCTGTCAGAAAGGAGAGGGTGGGGAGAGGGCTTACATGTACAAATAAATAGAAAGGCCAGATTTATTTTGATACATATGGAAAAAATATTAGCTCTGCTTTGAATAGTTGAGACCGTGCCACGGACAAGATGGGAAACCATAAACAAGCGGCAGCTTTCCAGCACATTGTAGTGTGTTTGCATGTGACTGGCATACATATTTCAAACTCCGGTTTGCCCGTGGCATCCTGCAGTGAAAATGAAAGTTGTGTTGCTATTGAAAAGGCGCTGCTTCAAAATTGGTGTATTGTGAGGACCGTTATGCTGTGGATGAGAAGCAGCAACCTGCTTTCCAGCATTTAAAGCCAATATTTTTTTTTTTCCTCTTTTGGCTCTTCCATTATCTCAGCACATGTTTTCAGCTGCAGTGTCCAAAGCTTGCTTAGTTTCTTATTATTCATCATTCCAAAAGTGTCAGAGAATATGTTATGCTGACTGATTCTCAAAATGCAGATTTTCTCTCTCTTTAAAAACCAAGACTATTCTTTTAATTAATCTGGCAGAAACAGAATACAGCAGATGTAGGTTTTGTTGAGGATTTTTTTAATCTCTCATATCATAATCTTTATTTCTGCCAACACTCTTTTATCAATGTTTTCATGGGGGTGTAAAATAAAAATGGTCATTACAAAGAAAAACTGCATAATAGCTCGTCTCCTACTGACATAAACTGATTAAGGAGGGTGTGTTTGAAGTTTTGGTAGGTACATTTTCAGAAAATTAATAAATGAGACACGGAAGAGATATTGTAGCTGCCTTTCCCCAAACAGACATTCTGTCTATAACTCTCTTTTGGAAGCTAATCTTGAGCAACTGATCCTTTGTATATGCTTCCATATTTAGTTTCTAAAATTCACAGTTATTTAAATAAATTTAGCATAGCATTGTTCCCGGGGGAGGTGACTGGCGTGGACCAATTGGTCCTCGCAAGCCTATCACAGGGACACATTTTTTTTCCCTGTATTTACTTAGAAAAGCCCCCCAAACCTAAATGGAAATGAAAGTTTTCCATTAGATGAATGTTCAGTTTTAAAAGTATTTCATATTGATCTCAAATTAAACTGAAACAAGCAGTAACCCTTATTTCCTTAGCTTTTTTTGTCACGTACATCTGAATAGACAGCTTTGTCAGTTTATTAGGAAAATACTAACACATTACATACAAAGACGCGTGAAACTCACTGTGCATATAGAACAGTGGAAATGGGTTGGATGGTAGTTTAGTGAAATTTTTTGTTTGTTTGTTTGCAGCGTTTGCTGCTTTTGTACTTCTTGGTATGATTCCCTCCTTTGGAACAAAAAAGCAGTTACTTGCTATTGAATTGTGTCAGGAAAGTCAATCTACTTCCGCTTATTTATTTGCCTTTTCTGCCCAGCTACCAAGTACTGTATGGAATCATGAAGTTTTGTTTGCTTGGATATTTCTGTTGCTGAACCACCTGAGAGAAAAGTAAAGCTGTACTAATACCATTAGAATATTACGTATTGGAAATTTTATTTAAGTGAAAATCTGAAATCAGTACAGTAACAGTATGTCTGTAAGAAGTTTTTCATTCAGTAATCAAAATATTAACATTTCTGAGGACAGATATTAAAATATATTTCAATACAGTGACCTATCAGGGATCGCGAATGCTCTTAGTGCAGCAAGAAAAAGGAACCCTGGTGCTACTGAAGTCAGCAGCAAACCTCTGGTTGTCTGCAGCAGAGCTAGAATTTCACTCCTGGACGAACTCCAGTTAGGTAATGGATTTATAGCGCTGTAACCAAGTACAGCATTTTCTGACAGTCTGTGAGCTTTTGGAGTTTTTCACATGACAGAAATCAAAACAAAAATACAATCCCAAAGCTGAACTCAATCTGAAAGCTTTGTATTATTGTACAGGTTAATAAGGTGCTGCGCTGGGATGTTTTTGGTAGAGTTGGGAAGAGATAGTGTTCAGCTCTCCTACACGCAGTCGTTTTGCATCTGTAGCAAAATACCAGTACAAGGAACACCAGTGGAAAACTGTACTACAACAAAACAGAGAAATAGTAGTTTTATAGAATTTTGTCATAAGCAACTTTTCCCACCTACCTAAAAGGCACCTGAGCTTCTTGGCTTTCACCTGAGTACTTTTAAACTAACAGTCAGGTGTATTTCTGTACTGAAAGAAAAAGTTCTTTCCTCTGCAAAACATCTGTGACATGCAACAGCATAGTTGAAGGAAAATAATGCCTATCCTTCCTTGGGATAACTGTTAGGATAATGGAGAATGAAAGGTAAAGGCAAAAATGAACAAAGCTTAAAACAATTTATATGAAGTCATGATTACTAGAATAATGCTGACTTTAAAAGTGTAATTTCTTTATATTAAAATATGCAGCAGGTATCTCTGATAAAGTGCATGCTTGCTATTTCATATGAACACAAGAACTACAGTTCCTAGAGCAAACGTATTTGACAAGTAAGGCTTTACAGCCTTAAAGTGTATAATGGGTTTAAAGTAAGAAGGAAGGTATTTTCTTAAAAGTCAGTTAGTTTTGTACTACAAGGCTTCTACTTTATGCCCAGAAGTAAGATATTCAGCCTTGATTCTAGAAAGAACTAAGCATGGATGTGACTTTATACATACACGCGCTGTATTTTAAGCAAGTGAAGTTGACAACAAAATTCTTAATGACTTTAATAGTACAGCAGCAGACCTAGACAGGCGGTGAAGTTTCCTGAAAGGCTACGTACGCTTTAGATGCAATTGCATGGAAGCCGATAGGACCGGTCAGCAAATAAAGTTAAACATGGGCAGAAGTCTTTGCAGGATTAAGTACCTTTGATGCCAACTCTTGTGAAAATTAGATGTTTAATGCTTCAAAGTATCAAAAGAGGCTTGAACCAGGATACTTTTTTCCACCTATAAGAACAGCTTCTGAGGTAAAGTGCTACAACTTTGTAAGTTTTTTCTTTTCAAAAGTGAGCATTTTAGTCAGACACTGGCATTCACAGTGCCTATAGAAATCTCAAACAGAGGTCTTGTAAGAGATACTGTAAATAGGTCATAATCAATGTATTCCTATTACAGATAACAGAATAGCCACTCTGGAGCAACTTAAAAGTCTAACTGTTAAGAAAAAGAGAACTGCGAGTTAAAATGGCTGCTATGGATAAAAGTTAGCTTGAAACAAACAAACAAAACCACAACCAAAAACCGCAACAAAAAACCCNTCTAATCCCTCAAAAGAGCTAAAAAAAAAAAAAAAAAAAAAAAAAAAGAAAAGTTAAAGGTGAAACAAAAAAAAAAGTAAGTCAGGGTGAAAGAATACGAGAAGCGAGCGCTGGGGTGAGGCGAGCACGTGTAGGTTTTCAGACTAATGGAAGAGAAAGTTGAAAAGAACATTGTTTGCGTCTAAAGGCCTTTTATTATTAATTAAAGCTGCAGTATTATCTAGACCTATACCGGGATCATTAGTTCCGGGCATAAACAGATAGCAAAGGCAAAAAANAAAAAAAAAAAAAAAAAAAAAAAGGGGCTTTGCAAACCCCGAGTGAAACCGCGAGTTCCCGGGCGAGCAGGGGGAAGCCCAGCATTTCCCCTTCCCTCCCGCCTGTCCTTTCCGAGGAGGAAACCGTAAAAGGAAATAAACCCAGATCCGCGTTGGCAGGGCCGAGCCGAGCCCGGCAGGGCAGGGGAGCTCCAGCCGCGGGAGCTCGGCCGGGGGTCCGAGCGGCGGCGGGGACCGGGGGTGGGCCGGGGGTCCGGCTGCAGCCCGGCGGCTGACGATGCCGCTTCTCTCTCCCCTTCTCTCCCCCGGCAGAAGCTGGCGGTGCGGAGCTGCCCCGCGGCCGTGCTGGTGGGCAGCGGCGCCAGCGGCAGCGCCAAGCCCGGCGGCGTCCCGGCTCTCCTCAAGGCACCCGGCGGAGGCGGCGGCGGCGGCGGCGGGAGCCCCAGCGGCAGCCCCGGGCAGAGCCTGGCCATCTCCGTCCTGCCGGCCAAGGCTCCCATCGCGATGGTGACGGCGCACATCAACGGCGGGCTGGGCTGCAGCGCCGCGGGAGTGGAGCCCCCGCAGAGCGCCCCCATCAACCTGCAGACCACGGCCAAGCCGGTGGGCGCCCGCCGGCCGCCCGAGCTCGGCTCCAACGCCCAGNGGGGGGGGGGGGGGGGGGGGACGACAGGGACGGAGGGAGGGAGAGAGGGAAGGCGGGGGGCGGCGCGCTGCGGGCTCCGCCGCCGCCGCGGGGGGCGGGAGGGGCGGGGCCGGTGCCCCGACGGGGCGGGGCGGGGGGTGGCAGTGTCGGGGGGCGGGGGAGACCCGCTTCTCCCTCCAAGTGTCCTGGGGGTACGGCGCGTCGCCCCGCTGCCCTGGAAGGGGGAGGGCTTCTCCCTCTGGTGCTATAGGGATCCTCCGCCCCACAGCGAGCGTGGGGGTTCGCTCCCCTGGGGGTACGGGGACTTCCCACCCCCGCCCGGGGCAGAGGAGGTGCAGGGCAGCGGGGCTGAAGCACGGGGCTGCCGGTGTCCGGCGGGTTTGCGGGACAGGCAGGTCCCCTCGCCTCTGGCAGCGCGGGGGTGGACGGACATGGGCCCCGATCGAGGGGGGCTGCGCTGAGGGGAGGGGTGTTGGCTGCCTCTTGTTGCTCGCCCCCAGCTGCCCACCTTTTGTGGCTACTCTTCCGATTAAAGAAGCAGTTCTTAAAAACAACAAGGTAGATGTGAAGAAATGCCGGTTGCCACGTTGTGAGCTTAGATACTGCTTGCGGGGGTGGAGGGTCTCCTGGCTGTGCCCTCATTTCAGGTGTCCGTGGTGTGGTGCAGGTGCCTTCCCTCACTTAGGCAGGGGGAGCAAAAGCAGAAACTGTAGGGCAGCAGGCATGCTGGCAGGCTGTTGCTTCCAGGTCCAGCCGTTCATATATATATATGTTTAATGCTTATGTTCAAAGTAGTCTAAATATGAACTAAATGGATTGAATTAGTTAAAGAAGGGCAAAAGGGGAGGGGGTGCTGTTTGCCAGATGCATTGTTTTTGGCAGTCCATTAGCTGGCACAAAAGAGAAGTTTTTACTCCAGACATGGTGTGTGTCAGGAGAGGGGAATTATGCTAATGAAGTTAAAATGTGAATAAAGTGACAAAGCCTTCCTAAAACTTTGGAGAAGAGGATGTAAACTATTATTGCTAACATTGGAAATGTGGATTTCTCTTCAAATTTTTGCACATAGAGGCTGTGTTTGTCTGGTTTTTGTACCTTAATTCCCCTTCGCAAGCTCAGGATGTGAATCTCTAGTAATCAGGAAAGAAGAACTGAACTTGAAGATGTTTGTAAATCAAGGTTATAATGAATGTGAGGCTTTTTAATACCCAGAAAGCCCCTTCCTAAACACCAGAGAGGCAATGACCCTCACATACTTCATCTGCTAACAAATGGGAAAGCACATCCAACCACTCGGGGAACATCCTGTCACTTTTTCTGGAGAAATGGTGTTGTCTTTAGCTGTTGCACTGAAGTAGCTGTGTGAGCAATTTGATTATGAATGTCCATTCTGTATTCATGCTGCGTAATTTCCTTTACTGAAGGTGTTGTTTATACTTTATTGAAAAGATACTTGGAGCTATTCCAGTAGATATTTCTTAGAATCCTGGAAAATATCTATATAAATGATAAACATATAAATGATAAAGTCGCAATATTTCGATGGTCTATCATTTTGTGAAGGACTATGTTTTACAGTCACTGTAAGGAGCCATAGGAAGGAAAGAATCAAAACAGTGAAGGAAGAAGCTTGAAATAACACTTAATGTATTTAGCCTGAATGGTGAAATAACAGTCCTAGGGGCTGGAGAACGGTGCAGGTTAGAGCAGCTGACTGCGAACTTGTAACTTCTGCAAGTGTTGTTAGAGGAAAAGACTTTCCAATCTGGTAAACTGATGTGCTGTTGAATTAGCTGTAGTGCTTCCCATTTACCTTTTCAAAAGGGCAACCTGGTCCAACTTCCACCTTCCATGTCCCCAGACGTGCTGTGGTCAGCGGTGCGTTGCAGCCTGCAGGAGCAAAGCACTGATGCTCGTGCACATGTTTCTGTTCTATGTTCTCTCAAACCTGAAACAGTACTTGCCCTGGCATTACAACTTTCTCACAAAGAACAGCTTCATTTTAAGCAGAATCTTGCTGTTACTGGAATAGCATGGGAATATTGTCTAGCATTTGCGGTTTGCCTTGGTTTTGCTAGAGGAAGAGGTCCAGTGTTTTTCTTTAGAAATGTTTGCACATTGCAGGTTTTCAATAGCTGTAGTTTTCTAATTTAGTATCTCTGATTATGTTAGTAATTTATGGAAGAAGAAGCTGAGCAATGGCAAGTTTCTGAAGCAGAGGACTATAGTGGTTTCATCTTTTGAGAATAGTCAGCAGGCATGGATAAAAACAATTAGAAATATTGAATTGTAAATGTAAAAAAATGCAAGCTGACCTTTGGTCCTAAGCTGCCAGGAAACTTAGTGCTGGATTGCATATTAATTATCACTCCTTTACCCAAATTAAATTTGGTTTGCAAGGTTTCTTTTTCTGGTCCAATGAAAAAAAAATAATCTGTTCTTGCTTCATGCTCAGTATTCTTGATTGTTCCTGGAGTGGTGATTACAAATCAGTAGCAGTAACACCTTAGCTACTAGCACTGTAGTGTTGGAGGGAAATTTCATTTTGACATTTATTAATAAGCATTTACTTTCTCTTCTCTTTTTTGTGACATTGTTATAGCTTAGAAAAGTGTTTTTTTTCTGCTGAAATGTATGAAGTTTGTGAGATGGAGGATAATGACAGCCTTCTGCAAACTGGGTTAAGGTGGCAAGCTGATAGTAGTAAATGAGATTACTGATGTAGTGTAGCCTATTTCTCTGCATCTGCAAAGTGAGGGAAAGGGCAAGGGCATGAAATGTAATGTTATGAGTTTCTGAACAGTGGTTTCTGCTCGAAAGCATTTAAGGGGATCAGGATGTGTATACGGTCATCTCAAGTGGTATCTAGCAGGAAGAATGAAATGCTAAATGAAACTCAGCAGAAAAAATAGGGCATCAAACACTATAATCTAAATACTGAACTTTCAAATATAGATAGGATTAAATGTAAGTTTGTTACATAATTTTCATTTGGACAGCTGCGTGTCAGCACTTTCATTTTATGCTGTTGTTTACCCAGCAGATTTTTAAAGTGATTTTGAAAAGTTGTTGACTGTAATGGAAGCCATATCTGCATTGAAAAAAAGTATCTAAATAAATACATGCATAACAGATACTAGAGGATTGTTTAGATATTTACCACATTTTATTAGAAGCAGGAGATGTTGCAATACTAACAAAGATTGAAATCTGTAAGCTTTGGAAGTCATGAGCTTCAGAAACTAGCGCTACGTCTACACTATTCCTTGGCAGCCTTTCAGTGTCAATCCAGCGTATGAAGACATGACTGATGGAGTTACATTGATGAAAGTGTACGTGCAGGGATGTCATGAATATAGTTCTTTCTCCTGCTTAGAAAAATGAAGCTTAGAGCTTCATTTGGATGATCTGGAGCAAGTTATGTTGGCAAAAGCAGAATTTTGCTGGCATAAGCTGAATTTTGCTGGCATATGCTGTATATACGCTGGGAATGCTTTGCCTTCAGAGAATAGCTGTTGCTATTCTGTGTAGAGAATGCCCTAGAGCTACAGATAGAGCCCTAGAGTTGTAGGATATCAGCATGCCTGTACCTACAAAGTACTTTCAGTATAAAGAGATTTTAATATAAACCTTTCAAATTACATTTTTATTGTAATTACATTTATGTGGTATTTGCTATTTCCTATCCTAGCCACCATTTCCTGACTGAAAGCAGGATCTGAGGTAGCTTTGCTGAAGGACAAAGTCCCATCTGCTGTGCTGGAACAATGTACTGGGTAAAGAAAATGCCCCTCTGCTACCTCCTCGTTCTCTTCTAAATAGCAAAACTGAGGGCCAGCAGGCGTCCCAGAACCTAGTTTGGGGAAAGCAGAAAGCCTTTTGGCCATTTGAAAGACAGTTGGATCAGTCAGCTGTTGGGACAACAAGCAAAGAGGGGGGAATACAGCTGTCAGACCACTCGGCTGCTTTTCAGGAGCTGCAGTGAAAGAAAAAAGCACTGGAAGGGCGTATGTGCTCTGGGCCATGAAGCACCATGATACAGACACACAAAGTTGCTCCACTGAAAGGTGGCGCAGAGTGGCTCTGCAGAGGTAGTCGGTGTCCTGGAAGCAGTACCCTGGGTACTGCTCAAGGTAGCCTTTGCCTTTCGGGCAGTTCCACTTCTCTAGTTCCAGCGAGGTGATGTTTGCTTAGCTATCTCCGCACAGCCTGGCGTTGCTGGCTTTAAACTTACCCATGACCCTGGAGTGAGAGTGCTGCCAGAACTGGCTCTTGCTTTGTCAACATAAACAGTATTTTCTGTATATATGTGTCATATGCTATGTGCACTGGTCACCTACCATAAGTCCCAGAGGCTTCTAAAGCGCAAAGTAGATATTAGGTGCAGCAACATTTGGATACTGCTGTAAAAAAAGAGCTGTCTCTTGTCTGTGGTCCTGGTGTGATGCTCTGTCCCCTATTACTCTATGCGGCTCTTAGAAGATATCTTAGCAAGGCACTGACTCCCTGTCCATCAGGACTCCACAAGCAACAGCGTAAGATCTGCCTCCTGCTCCTCTCTGTGCTTTCCTTCCCACACGTGTATTCCCTGGGTCAGCTGGAGAAAAATTTGGCAAGCTTCCCCATGCACATGTGCTGTTGCGTCCTGGGGCTTGTCTACACAGGGAGGTTATTTCAAAGTAAAATACAGTATGAGGATTTATAGTGCTATAAATTCTTGGCAAGATAGTAAACTGTTCTCCACAAATGCTTCATTAACTCCACAGCTCAAAGAAGTACTTGTACCCATGTTTAGATTGAGCAGGCTATATGGGTATCCATTTTTTTTTCAGGAAAAAGTGGCTTTTATACCTGTAGGAGGATGCTCATATATACTTCTTAGCTATCTGTATATTCAATTTACTAGAAAAAAATGCATTCCAGAAGTTTAAGAACATACCTCTGCCTGTGATGGCCATTTTTTTCAGAATAATTTATTTGTAGAATGATTTATTACCTTTCTCTTCACCATCCCACTTAATGTGCTCCACTCTGCTCTCTGTAAAAGTGCTTCCTCCATAATTGGAAATCCACCTGCATGTATGACTAAGTCTTTTTGGCTTTTATTTATTATTTGTATTGCAGTAGTACTTAGAGGTTTTATTTATAGATATATTTATCTGTATTGGTTATGTGGCTATATATAGCTTTTTTCTATGATCCATGTGACCACAGTATCTAAGTACATGGCAATAGCTAATTTATCCTCACAGTATGGAGTTATTATGACTAAGGTGCTATTATTCCACATTTGCTGTTGGAAAATTGAGAAATAAAGGATCCATTTATGCTTCTTCACAGGAAGCTCCCAAGGGTTGCCTTGGGCAGGATCCCTGTATTGGCAGCCACACTACTGGTCTTTCAGGTCAGTTTGAGAATGCCTCAGACATGTCCATGCTGCAGGCGGCATCCTTGGGAACAAGAACTGTCCCACAAGTCCTTGAAGCATGCTATGGCCCCTTTTAGCTCTTGCTGTAGCTGTTTACCCACCTGCCTCATACTTACTTCTTGATCTGCTGCTCAGTCTTCACCATCCACATTGATCTCAGTGTGCCAAGATGCAGGCGGAAATCATAAGTAGTGAGCACAGGGAAGGACAAAAGAAAGATCCAGAGGCTCTACATAGGTCTAGGGGAGAGCAAAAATGAAGACGTCGCTTTGTGGATTATGACTATCATGGTCATTTTGGCGACATTGTTGGATGTCTTGTTGGCATCAGAAATATATGAGGCTGTCTGTAATGTACCAAAAAAATTGTTGTGTTTCTGGAGTCCACGGCTTCTGGTCTTACTGTCACACCAGTTATATCTTTCTCCAGGTATGGGTTGATCAGTAATAGCTCATGAATTTCAAGCTATTGAAGAGTTTTGTCGAGGGCTTACTTGAGCTTCATTTTATCTGGCACTGTGCTGGTTTCTGGGTGTCTCTCCTGGAGGAACAGAGCAATGATTGCTTTGTGTGGGTGACAGCTCCTACTGACTTTCCCCAAATTGTGCTGTTTTTTATAATCTCCTCAAATGTGAAACGGGGGCTTGGTCTCCTGCCAGGGCCAAATTAGCACTCTGAGCTGTCTGCTTCTGCCGGTTTGTGAGGGCAGCTTGGTGTGGTAACGGTGTTCTATTAGAAATAACAGTACAGGAGAGAACTACACAGAAAGCCTGTGGCAGGAAGATTTTGAACAGGCAGGCCCAAGGATGAGATGGTTGTGGTACTGCCCATGCCGTCATGCCCATGGTTTCATAAACCATAGTTACTGTAGACAGAGGAATTCTGAAGTATGGTTCTACTAGACAGTTGGAGGAGCTTGTGGAGAGCTCCAGGGACCAGAATCCTCTCTGGGATCCCACTTGAGCTGCTATGAAGAACAGTAGCATAGATAGGGAATTTTGCATCAAAACTTTGCAGACATTACGACAGGCAGAGGTAGAGACTGAGATACTCTGAAGTATTCTCTTTCCTAAATCCCATTGGAAATTCTGCTTGTGGTACCTGGGCCCAAGTGTGTTGCCTGGGGACACAGAGATGCCCTTATACAGCAGAGAGTTGAGGCACAGTCTTATTAGCATCTTAACTACTCGATTAGCCATCTTGTTTGGTCCCCATGGCAGATGCTGAAGGCATACCTCTTGGAGGGAGCATCTGCTAAAGAGCATGTAATGCAAGCAGGCAAGACAAAATTTGTGGGGGAATCAGAGTCCAGAGAGGTGAAGTGACTTCTGGGGTCACACAGCAGGAGAGAGCCCAGATTCATCCATGACAGCCCTACATTTAGTCCAGTGGACCACACCTCTCAGGTTTTCATAAGGATGTCAGCCACACTGTGAGTATGAGTAGGACAAAGACATTGGATTAGTTTAGGTTTGGACCTCAAAGGATTCAATATCACATATTCAGTCTCCTGGATCATCCTTTGATAGCTTCAAGGTAAGTTATCTTCAGGAAATATTTGTAAATGTGGGAGAGGAGAGATGGCTCAGCCAAGTTAAATTAAAAATAATAATAAAGAAAAAGAGAAGGAACGGGGGGACCCCAAGGGTTCACAGTCCCCCACACCATCCAGTGATCCATTCTGTCATCGAGGCTTTACTAACTTTTAACTCTACCATTAGAATGTTGTAAAGAGCATGGTAATTTTAGGAAATGGATTATAGAGTATGTGTGACAGATTCTGCTTGTATTTACACCCTCTTAGTTGCAGGTTTATTGAGGGAGGTACATGAATTTACTCCATATTTAAATATGGGTAGATAAGAGCAGGATTTGGCCTTACTACTCTGATATATACCGCGTAAAAGCACTTTAAAATTTGTATTTCTTGCTAAATAGCATAAAATTACATCCTTTCAGGTTAATTAAACCGTTTTGCAATGCTGGTTGCTGTTGATGGGATATTTAAATGTCAGATTCAGAATAAGCACTTATGCTTCCTGATTATAAATGGCTTCCTTTTAAATATCCCAGACGTACGTATATGGTCAATACATCTAAAGTGCGTGGATTTCTGCTTTTCTCAATCTGCATTTTCATTTGGTCTACAATAGGGTCAAACACTCACTGGTATCAAAGACTGAATAAAGACTCTCAGCAACTGAATAAAACCTGATTAGGCCCAACGTGGTATTCCTTACATAGCCAGAAATTTCCAATGAAGGCAGTGGAGTATTCAGCAGGAAAGGATAAGCAGAAGAGGACTCACACTGACTGTCTGATGCTTTGTTGTAAGAATCTAGGAGCAACCTTTCCAAATTTGTTTCTGTGAAGACTGGCAAAGAAACACCGTACTGCAGGAACTCAAATGACCAGGAAACAATAGCAAGTCCCAATTTTAGAGACCCTACTATGGTTCTGTCCTCTGCAACCTTTGTGTCACTAAACGTCCCCTCTCCAGCTTCGTGTGAAGTGGGATGTAGGTATGGATGTTGTACTTCAGTGTTTATGGGATGGGTTTTCCTCCTGCAAGTGTCTGGAAAGAGTCTCTACCCAGGAACAGGAGCGGAAGGAAATTAGGCCAAACTGCTTCTGTTTTGTCAATGATTCCTGATACTGCAGAAGAATGACGGAGCTCTCAGCCTGTTTGTATATCTAGGTCCTTATAGCCAGAAGTAATTAATTGGCCTGTATGTAGAAAACCAAACAAAAGAGACCAGGTTAAAGGAGGGGAATGCATTTGCTTGAATTTCATGCCTTTCCTTGGGAACTATTTTAACTTCCTAATGAGTAAAGTCCTAAATATAGGAATATATAGGCAGTCCCCTTATGGAAGTTTCTGTGATATTTTTATACATGGCTATATACTCTCCATGTAAACAAAGTTCCAAGTCCCTTGTTCTGATGCTGAGAGTTTATAGCACATTATTGTTTTGACACTAATCAGAGTAGCTCCCATGGAGAGCTTTGATTCACTTCAGAAAACCAAAGAATGCTCTAAAAATGGTAATACACTGTAGCTATTTCATTGTAATTGGAGGCTGTCTGTGCCTCACGGAAATTACCAGGCAAGCATTCTTGAAAATGTCAGAATTTTCAAGTTAGTTCTATTTAAAATGGGGGAGCAAGAATGCGAGGGGATGGATAGAAAATTTGAGGGCTGTGTGATTCAAACTTAAAGTGCAGTTTGTAATAATGAAAGATGATCAACTTTGGGGGTGGGGAAATCATCTCTTAGGTTTTCTAAATTACAGGATGCATAAAAACATCCACTTATTCTACATCTACTGTTACTTTAATAAAAGGCACCACTTTAGGAAATGAAAGGCTTTGGAATATCGCCAAACGTCTTAGTTCTATTTATCGTCAAAAGGTGGAGTTTTTTCATTATCCACAGAGTTTGTGGGGTAGTTGAATAATTTGGAGGAATTTGTGTGTTTGATACCAGACCGCAAACTCTGTATTTATCTTCTTTCAATGTTCATACTGCAAATACAAGCATGATAAAATTTCCTCTTGGTGTTATAACTGTATCAGGATTTGGCAATTGGTCTGCTACTAATCTCATAATGTGCATTTGTGTCTATATTTAAATTAATTGGAAAACTGTACCAGAAAATACTGCTCTTAAATGATTTTATGTATAAATGAGGGGGGAGGGAGGGGGAGAGAGAGAGACTAGATGCTGTAAATACAGAGTGCTGATGAATACTCAAGTAGTAAATAGAAATATCTTAGAAGTCATTCCTGACAGTAATAAAGGCAGCAATTTGATTTCATCTGTGGATAATAAACTGGTTTCACATTGCAATAAAAGTGGTGCTTATGTTATATTAATATTTATTAGCACTTATTGATGTTAGGGTTTAGTTGTTATGTTTTCTTCACATCACAGCCATTTTATAAAAATTCAAGTTAAATTGATACACAATAAGCAATTAAAAGTGTTTATGTATGTGAGAGAGAGAGAAAAAAAAAATACCTGTCTGTGGAGATATTCCTGTATGGAAGGGCAGACCCTCGCTGCCTAGGAATCTAGAGAGTTGTGCTCAAAATGATGGAGTTACGTGAGTTTCCGCTAGTTAAAGATTTGGCTCTCTGAATGCATATTTCAACACATAAGCGCTGTTCTGCTGTTTATGTCAGAATTGTTTGTATGGGTTTCGTGTTGTTTAACAATATATTTTTGTATTCCTTGCTTTGACTATGTGCCGTGCCTCAAAAAGGTAATAAGAGATTATGTATTACATTCAGTGGCCTTTTTTGTGTGACGTGTGAAGGATTGCTAACTTGCAGGATAATGTGAGTCAGAAAGTGATCTGATCCAAATTTAACCAAATTTGTTCATCTCTAAATTTAGAGAATAGCTGAATGGCAAGACAGATATATTTCAATTTCCATCAGTGACAAGGACAGAGCGTTGGCGGATTCCTGTTAACAGCTATATCGTGTGTTTTTGATACTCATATATGTGTGTATGGGTGGGAAAAGACTAGTTACTAACTTTTATTTATCATGAGCCTGTTTCTTCTTTGACTGCTTTTAAATCACGCTTGGGCTTGGTGTTCCTTCAGTGCAGATAATTCTTGTGCAGAAGGTGCGCTGTAGTCTTGAGTCACGTTTTTGCCCTCTGAGTAGAAAGACTTGCATTGGACTTGGATTTTTATCGTTATGAAAACTGAAACATAGACCCTTTTATAATAAGACAGGTACCAGGCAAGGTAAGAGAAACCAAAATTCTTTTTGTTGATCTTACAATCAGGTTTCAATACCAATAATTTCAGAAAACAGGTTCAAGTTTATCCTTCACTTGAGCGTAACCCTGAGTTTAACATGTATATAATTCACATGTCTTCGTTAGGATTAATCGTATGCTTGTAACTGAGTTTGTATTTACCTGCTTTTCTGTGCTGGGGTCTTAATCTTTTTGATTATTCTAATTCTTTGGCCAAATATTGTCCTTGGAGATTTGACCAGTGAAAGCAAGAACATGTCCCCACTGCTTTTATACAAGACATTTAATTAATGGGTACAACTGTGTTTTGTTGTTTTTTTTTTTTTCTCAGGGAGATCCTTATTATAGACCTCTGTTTAGCCTGCTTCTCATGTTTGATTTTATTAAGACCCCAGTTCAGTGACTGTGTCATCAAATTTGCACGTATTGTGATGGATTGTGATATTACAAACAATTTGATTGTTGCATCCCTCACTGAATCAAACAATGAGACTGGCTGGATTGGAGATAAGTTAATTTTTACATACAAGATCACTGAACTAGCAGTGATTGAAAGGGTAATACCAGAAAGTGCATGACAGCTTTGTTGAGATTTAAGTAACATGGTGTTTCCTGTAGTTTGCTGAAGTGGTAATGATGATTTAAGGGTCTTCCCTTAAATCTTTACTGTCCTTACAGGTGTAAAATAAAAACACAAGTCAGCCTTGTTTCATTTAATGTAATATTCATTTCTCTTTAAAGAATCAGTACACTGAAATATTTTTAAAGGACAGCTATCTTAGCATAATACTAATAAGAACATTGTAGAAATTTGGCAGGAATACTACGGGTTATGATTTTAGAAGACTGTATGTGGTAATTAATTAGCATTTGCTCTCATAAAACCCCACCACTCTCTCTGCTGATATCATGTTTTCTTCAGAGTGAAACATTACTATATTCATTTTCCCCTGCACTTGTCTTCTCAAAATATAAGCCAATAATCTATATTCTGTTGACTTGTATCACTTGTTAATGTTCCTTTTTATATGGAAAATTAGACACTGCATTTGTTAGTATTGCTGGAAAAGCCCAACCTCCCTAATAAGTATGAGAAGATAAAAAGCTTCAGGTTTGTGCTATATCTGTGTTCTTATTGTGGGCTTTAAAGCCAGAGTAAGTGGCTTTGAACCACCACTATGATGGCTCAAAGCGTTTACACTTTGTTCTCAAGTCTTGAGGAATATGAGCTCATACTCTCGTTTCTCTAGCCTGAGTTCAGAAATTGTTTCTGAACTTAGAAGTTATTACATAGAACCAGAATTAACCTATGTCTTGATATACATGATGTCCTCTATAAGTTTAAGTTTATAAGTCTTCTTAATAACAAAGTGTTACTCAATGAATTTTCTGAGCATTTTCAAATACGTGAATTTGGAATATCTCCACTGAAGTCAAGTATAGTGAAGCTAGATTCGTACCAGCAGCGTTAATCTACAAGATTACATCACTAGCATGTCTCTAACAATTTTCCTAGTAACAACACAATAAATAGGCATAGTATGCCATTTTTTATTATTATTATTATTACATTTTCTTTGAAAAGGAACTTTTAATTTTTAAAAACGCCATCTTTGTGACCTGTTCATCCTAATTTTAATGATTTTTCAATTTACACTGTCAGGGTGTAGACTATACAGAACTTTCATGTCTGCAGGTAGAAGATAAAAGAAGATCTGAGTAGCATCCCTGACCAACATTTTGCTTTTTGGGTCAATGGCATGATATAAATAACCCTTTTTGAGTAAAAGCCAGTCAGTCTAAAAAAAATTAATACACGTTTCAGGTAGTAAAGTTCTCTTTGTATCTCCCGGGCAATTATTTTGGATTTAAGATACCATTGTTCAATTAAAAAAAAAAATACAGTTTTTCCCCTTTTAGCTCTGGGAATGGCTGGGTTGAAGTTTTGATCTCTGCAATGATCTCTGTACGGATACATGCACAGACCTTCGCTGAACTGAGTTAAGACTCATAAAGGTCCATGGTTCTGCCTTTATGAAGACATTACTGTTGTGCTGTTTAATTTGCAAAGTATGCAAGCTGAAAACATAGGACATATTTTCTCCCTGTCTTTTTTTTCTAGCAAAGGAGAGTTAGACTAGATCTTTGGACATACTTCAGTGTTGAAGTGCACCTAGCTGTCTGGAGTTCAAAACTTAGACCCGCAAACTCTGCTCAATAGCTTTTAAGTTTGGACCCAGGTGAAGTCCATAAATGCCTCTATTTCTACTACACTTAGTCCCTATGCGCCGAAATGTTTGCACTGGGGCATTGTAAGGACTGGTGTCATGTTAACAGGGTTGAACAACAAGGTGGCCAAAGCATTGATTAGAATTGTTGGTTGTCTTTTCCCCCAAGTGTTCTCTAACCACTGGGCCATAAGACCACATTCTTTCTTCTCTCACTGACTAATTTAGCAGAAAAGCTTTGAAAAAGAGTCTTTCTCCCACGTATGTTCTGATAGTTAAATGGCTTACAGAGCCACGTGTGAGTGTAGGAACTGAGATTTTCCTTCTCTGGAGTAGGTGATTGAACTCCTGAGAAACTGTTTGAAGGGAAAGATGGGAAAGAGGAAGAAAGGAAAGCACAGCTTTCCTGGAGTGTGTTTTGAATGAAAATGGCCAAACACAGAGTAGTCTCCAGGAGGGGGCTCAGGGAGGTGAATCCCAATGGGAATGAAGTAGGTCTCCTCTTTCAGAGCAAAGTACCAAGGCCTGGGGTCAGTAACACAATAAAACACTCCCATTGAACACATCTATCTAGACATCTATCTTCTGTCCTAGGGTGCTGGTTTGCAAATTTCTTCCCAAGGTGCCTCATCGTACTCTTTGGATACCGTACACAGAGAAACTTAGATGCCTAATTAAGAACTGCAGTAAGGCACCTAAGAGGTGGTCATTGTACTTCATGCATTTGCGGATTCAGTTCTAGGTACTGAGTTGTTGACACCTCAAAGGTGATGTTTCTGGGCTTGCTGAGAAGCAAACCTTCAGGTGTCCAGAGAATATTAACAGTTAAAGCTGAAGCACATGAGGATTTTACTGTCCTTAAGGCTTGACAGCAGCTAAGGGTGTGTGGGTGTGTGTGAATGGGGGGTGTGTGAGAAGGTGATTTTGAACTCTTTAGCTGAAGTTGGACACAGGCACATTGGGGCTTTTCTCAGCCTGCTAGGACCTTGGAAGATGTCCCAGTATCCGGGGACTAGCAGGATGAAACATCCTATGTAGGAGCCAGAAAAAGTCACACAGGCTAGATAGTAGACCAGAGTTGTGGTTCGATTTTTTTTCTGGTTTTCTTCTTATAATTTCTGCACTCCAGAAACAGATACAATTTTTAGGCTGGAGGAAGGAACAAAGGAACCTTTCCTGACTTTAGTGTTTATAAGGCTAGTTCTGCTAGCACTAATATTAATGCAGCACCTCAGGAAGAAGAGGAGATTTTCTACTTACTAACTCTAAAATTTCCTGGCTCTGTCATTGTAGGGAAACACTGGTGCTCACTTTGGTGTATTTACAACTCTGGAAAAATATTATGTGTAATATATTATTATGTGTTCCGAAGTGTATGTTCATGTATTCACATACATATAGTGTATATATGTGTATCTTACGTATATATTTATGAATTTATTTATATAAGCATAAATTTGCTGAATCCTGTTACTGTCTGAACAAATCAACATAAATGATCAGCCTTTTTATTTGGATCATCAAAGAATCAATTACATTGTAAGTGAATACTGTAGAGTTTATCACCTTCCAAAACTAAATAAGGTACTGCTGTATTTTGGTATTTTCTTTTAATTAGAAGGCAGCACCTATGTAGCAATATCTGCAATGATTTTTCACAGCGGCAATCCTAGAACTGTGGAATACCAAAGTTAAGAATTCAATAGCAACGGTAATTCAGTCATGCTGTACTAAAGCAGTATT
The DNA here is from genome assembly GCA_003993805.1 of Himantopus leucocephalus. NCBI lineage: Eukaryota > Metazoa > Chordata > Aves > Charadriiformes > Recurvirostridae > Himantopus > Himantopus leucocephalus. Next base: position 85,837,375 of record RSEF01000001.1, on the reverse strand, counting down.
TTCCACTGGGTTTTGTTGATGGGCAAGTGGCTCAATATTGCTGAATAGTCTGCNAAAAAAAAAAAAAAAAAAAAGCAAGCTTATGGAGTGTTTTGCACATTCAAATTAACATTTCCTGGGAAAGTTATTGCTTCCTTTTTTATAACTAATTATATTAACAGTAGAATTTTAAGATTTCCCCTTATATGGAATTCAGGCAAAGTCTTCATGTTCCTTCCCCAAGTTCTGTGCTCAAGGAAGTTACTTTTGGTAACAGCATCCAGTTATTATGGCTGAACTGATCTAATAGCTTCCTTTCCCCCAAAACATTGGAACCATCATTCCATTTTTCTATTGCCCTGCCTTTGTGGTTTTTGTCTTCCCCTCCCTCCCCCACCAGCTAAGAAATGTTTCTTTTTCCCTTGCCTTTATTCTGTTGCCTGTTGGATACTTCCCTAAGCTAATTCAACTAGGAGAAAACTTTCTTTATCCTGGTTAGCAAGCTGAATTAGCTCAGCTCAGGGCCTGACAAAAGGGACTGTGTGGCAGTGAGCAGTTAGATCATCTCAGGCTGTCACTTCCCTCATGTTTTCTACTTCTTCAGAGCATCTGAAGAATGCATAATAAAAACTCAGAGCAAGAACTGCAAAAGTAGCTCTGAGCCCCATGGGTGCTAAGGTGGAACGATTTGGAAGATAATTTTTCAGTAGCTGCTAATAGGCTGCATTGGCCATTCTGGTAGGTGAGGACTCCTAAATCACTAAGGAATGATGGTCATTTCCTCCTTTATTTTTCCTCCCCCTGCCATCTCTTTCCATACCCTAATCCTCATGTCCTGCAACTGGGGTAGAGCAGTAGCACTTTAGCAGCTGCTGGGGCTCTGTTGAAGATAGATTTTCACTCATGCTTGAACTCACTTGAGGGAGAGGCTAGAAACTGCTTTGTGCGACACGCTGTGCATGCATTTTTCCCTTTACTCAGAAATATTTCCACAGACTGTGAACAGAGAATATGTAATTTGAAGACATTAGTCATTAAAAACGACATCAACCTGGAACAGTTTAGTAGTTAAACAGCAAATGAATTTTATGAATCAGCTGAGCAAGTGACTAGTGACTATAGGTGCGATCACAGCTGCTGAGTGTTGTTGTTGCAACTCAGTGAGACTCTACTCATTTGTGCAGGAGGTGGAGTCTTAATTGAATATGATTTCTGAATAAAGCTTCAAATCACAGAACAGGTATGTGCATGCTAATGCAGTTCACATAGCCAAACATTCTTCTTCCCCCCCCGCCCCGAAATTTAGAGTGTGATCTAATGACTGTGGAAAATTCCTGACTATTTCTTTTGATAAGAATAATGGTGCTTTAAAAAAAAAATACTAACCAGTAAATAACACAATGTGATGGAAGCTGTGTTTAAGAACAGGTATTTGTCACAGCTATCTATCCTCTTGCATAAGTAACCGGTGGGATTTCTAAACCAGGAAAACTCGTGAACTTTATTCATCATATTTTTCCTTTGCCAGAATACGTAACCACAGTGTGCTCAAACAGAATTTGTATTTTTTAGTTTACCCAGATGGGAACGTGCAAGTGGCAAGAAGTAGAGATAGTGGTCTGAAAAGTCTTAAGAGCTGTGGAAGAAGCAGAGAAAAATGAGATGGTGCTCTGAAAAGCTTAAGAGACATGGTAAAATAGAAAATATTTTGCTTTATCTCCGTGTATACTCCTCTGATACCCTCATGAGCTTTGGTACCACTGTGAGTTTCCTTGCAGATGAGTTGTGGTGGAAGGGTTGAGTAGGAATACCTCAGCAGCAATTAAGAATTTGGTCACACTGTGGTTTTCAAAGCAGGTTTGGAATTTAAGGTGGTACCTTGCCTCCTGCTGCTTGTTGCTACCCTGGGTAGTGGGCCTTGCAAAGGGCAGTGAGAGCAGTTGTAGGCTGTTTCAGTACAAAAGCATCTGGCGTAGTTTGCGTCGTTGTTAATTGACTGTAAAGAGGGTTGGTTTAAATGGTATTTGTAGCGCCAAAAGAAAGGATGGTTTCAAAAATAGTGATATTTTAAAAAAGCAATAGGACTTGTTGTGTTTCTGATTGTCTACTTCATAACAATAATAAATGTGCATACAAGAGCGTGATTAATGAATTCTGAGTAGAGAGAAAGGAAGTGGGGAAAACAAACACTTTTAAAAGCTGGGAGAGAAATCTTTAAATTTCTATAAAATCACAATGAAATAACTGTTTACACAAAATATGTGTCTGAAGTGCAGTCTCTTTGAGACACAATCTGAGTGTGAAACTGAAATATGCCATTATTCCACCAGATTATTAGAAATACCATGCACGGTGATTTCACCACACTTTGAAAATGAAGAATGATTTCCACAGATTTTTATAGAAGCTAAGTCTAGAAGGAAAGAAAAAATATGTATGCATACACGCCTTGCAGGAGCCTCAAAGTTATATCCAAGCATCCGGTGCTTTTACTGGTGGACTATATGGAAAAATAATAGCATTCACGTGTTTAGGTTAGCTAGAGGACAGCAACTATCCTGGATTATTGAGGTAAGGAGCAGCAAGTTTTGTCAGATGAACTTGGAGGTTGCATATAGTGCTTGGCATTTATATAAAGCAAGCTCAAGGTTGAATGCAGCATTCAAGTTGTAAAATGGATGTAGAATGGGTAAAAAACCCCTGCAATTACTTCAGTGACGATCCATTCAGGTTAAGAATTTTCATCTTTGCTGTTGCCATAGCAATCTGTTCCCCTGTCACTACCACATTAAAAATCCATTCTGTAAAACTGTTGTTGCCAATATTGAACACATAACAGACAAAAACATTTTTTTAATAGCTTAGGTGTCTTATTTGCAACACGAAGAAGACCTAGATCTTAGAGAGATGCATATGTACTTTAAAAAGAAAAAGATTAGTGTTTCTGTAATACATTGTAGGAACACAATATTTGTGCTGCAGTATTGATGTCAGTATAAAATAGTTTGCAAATAATACAGCAATGCAGTGTCAGTTGAACTCAAATAATTGAACTGTTCTGCTAAGATATAACAAACCCATATGTTCCTGAGTTAAGTATTTTGGTAATATGCTGTAGTGAAAGTATTTTGAAACTATGTGGCTATTTAACCTTCTGCTACTCATTGAGTCTGATTCTCTGCAGTGACTTACTTCAGTCATTTTATCTGTACTGGTGTAATTCTGGAATGGGAGGAGAGTTGTGTCCCCTAACAGTTTTACATCTGTGATCTAATCCTAAACTGCTCATGTACCCAAGCTCCACAATGAGTTTGTATGGATAATGAATTGTAGGAACAAGTCCTTAAGCATTTGTTAGTACATCCAAATGAGAGGGGGGGAAAGGAATTCGTAATTCAAAGCAAATATAGCAATGGTCCGACATATATATATTTACCCAAACAGAGTAAAATATAAGTGTCTTTCAATAAAGCAGAGATACATATCTGTAGATACATAGATATGTATTCATTCAGTGCTGAAATGCAGAAATTTACTAAAAATCACAAATGTGTGTTGTCATGGATTTAGAAACTCAGGCATTGACTAAAGAAGTCATAATGTAATAGACAGTAGGCCCTTAGTCTGATCATTGACAATGTAAATCTCATCCTTGTTTCTGCTTCAGCATCCTTTTATCCTCTAACCATCTCTAACCTTCATCCTTTGAATTCGTACTCTCTGTCCATACCATACTTCGTTTCACTTTTTACGTCTTCTACATGCCACTGTCCCCATGCTTGTATCCCTTAGTTCTCTTTGAGAGCCTTGATCTAGGGATGGTCTTGATTTAATGCAGGAGAAGCATAGGATGAGAAACTACAGCAAATAGTTACAACGCTATTGGGTATTAAAATAGAAGAACTGAGTGATTTTCTTTTTTAGCTGCACTTGGGAATATCTTCTAAATTTTTCGTTTTCTGTTGGTTACATGGGAGGAGCTGCCTTTTTTGTCTTTTAATGCAACTGCATCCTCCTTTTTTGGGACTTTTGGGTTGGTTTTCTTTTTTTAAATTATTCTCATTATTATTTTCTTAGTGAGTAAACTGACCACTGAAAACAATTATTTCATTTGCATATCTTCACCTGTTTTTGCAATTTGAAATGTGACCCTTTGGAGCATGCTACTGGATGACATTTACCCGACAACTGAGATTGCAGGTCACCTACACAGTGGGCCTGCTGTGATTTCTGTCTGAGGGCATCTGTGGATTGCTTAAGCAAAAGAGGTGTCCCTAACATGCCAGATACCTGTCTGCTCTGTATAGGTCACTGAAGACAGGGGTTAGGAAGTGGTTTGTGTTGCAGCCATATGCATTCATTAGCCATTAACTCTTACAGTGGGTGATGCAGTGGCTGAGGTTCCTGGTCCAATCCGGGGCTGGGGCTTGAGGTAGGAGTTAGCAAGGGGTTGTGAACTCCCAGATGCTTGCCTGGGATAAAAAGTGATGCTGGATGTAAAGTTTTGTGAGTTAGACAGTAGGACATACACCTGATGAATTTGTTTTTATTTGAGAAAGTTTCTCAGTATAAAGATAGTAAATCTGGCTTAAATGCATACAATCAAATCAAAACAATTCTGAGGCAAACTGAAACTTGGATCTTCACTTTCCCCCATCACTGAACATTTCAGTGTTCCCTGCCCATTGTAGGTGTTTCAGGGGGTCACCAGAAATGCCCAAGTAGACTTAGATAGAGGAGAGATTTGGAGTAATCTTTGACTTTTATGGACCTTTTTTATTAAAATGCTTAGAGCTGTAAATGTAGAAATAAGAAACTCATTTATCTTGACAAAAGTGCTGCCATAAACTATGCAGCACTCATAAAATAACCTTTTAAATTATTGTTTCTGCTGGTATCGATAAATTCATACAAAGTGCTTAAAGGTCAGGCATTGCCAGAAAAATGTCTTTTCAGCTTGTTAATTAAAGGTGAATAAGAATGTGCACCAGCTTGCTCTTTGGACAAATTGGAAAAAAGGAAGGAGAAAAAAAAAAGGCCCACATGGATGAAAATGATAGTGTGGAATTAGTGAGTGATGAGTCTTTGATCCACCAGGCTCACCATGGCAATCTTGGACAGTTTGTGAGTGAAAATAGGTGGCACCATGAACAGGAAGAAAAAAGTTTATTTCCCTTTTTGGAAGGAAGATAACTTGATTACTCACCTCTTGCAGCCCATGGGCTTCAGCTGAGGACCCAGCTAGAACTGAAGTACTGAGGTGATCGTGAGCAGTGTTCGTCCTGTTATAGCTTAAGCCATGGGGAGTTTGTCCAGTTCTCCTTGTCTGGCCAAGAACATCAGATAAGAATGTTTACTTTTTTATTTGCCAGGCAAATGGTTTTATGTGCTCGTTTATTTACCACTTTAACTGGAACAAAGCAGTGCTCTGAAATGCACTGAAAAATGTGCAGGGAGCCAAACTGCCCAACCATCCATTCTAGCGCCTGCACCACCTTCATTGCAGAGACTGCAACTGCAATTCCCTCTGTTTTATACTTCACCTCTTTCACCCAAGATCATGGAGACATCTTGCTCTGGTCATTAAAATCTGACTTAAAAATTAGGTGACTCAGATGTGTTTTACATCAACAGATGAGATGAGGTCAATCAATCACATGAATGAGACACTGGAAGTAAGAAGTCTGGCTTGCATTTCCACCTGCACAACAGTCTAGCCCTGACAACGTTATTTTACCTCTAAATCTCCATTTTTTTTCATCACTAAAATGGATAACAGATAAAATGTGTTACAGGAAAAATACAGAGGTTTCTGTCATTGAATTCTGCTGATACAACAGCTTGAACTATTTATTGCCCAAGCTGGGAAACAATAACAAAACAATGTAAATAGAGAAAAGTAAAATATATTCTTAAATATTTTTCTGTCTGAACATACTATAGTGCTCTTATTAATGTGAGATTAAAGTTTTGAATTTTCCCTTGGCCATATGATTTTTATACTAAGATTGTTTCTTTGAATATTAAATAACAGATCCTTACTATAAAAACATTTGTAAACAGGAGGCTGCATCTTTGTCACTGAAAATTTCATAACCTGAGAATGCCATAATTTGTTTTAGTTCTCCTGAGACTGCTGCAGAACTCCTACTTCAGGAAAATAAATCTGATGAATTTTTTGAGAGTGCAGGTGACAGAACTAATGATAGTTCATTTCTCTGATACCCACAGACAATGCATCTTGGCTTTGTCTTCAGGTGAAGCTAAGAACAGTGTAGAGTAGTTATATGGTATTTCTTGTTTCTTCTCTCATTCCCATTCCTTTTGGCTCAACGGTTCAGTGTTTTGAAACATAAAAGGGAATTGGCCCAATGACACACCTAAGAGGCCTGAGATGAGCTCCTTCTTCACAGGACAAAGGCATTCTGTTCTAGACAGGGTTGATTTCCTGGTTTTTTCCCTTGCGATTGATATTTGAAGTAGTACAAGAAAAGAGATTTCTTAGCCAGATGTGGAGTTTTTGTGGGTCAATTGATAACTGTATCTTATCTAACCTCTGAGTAATTTGATTCTTATCTTTATAGTCAATTCCCAGTTTCACTCAGTGTCAGCACTTCAGATTTTAATACATGGTATTCTGTTGGCCAGTTTTAAAATCCTTGCAAATCTACATGTATCTGTAGGAGTAGGAATATCAGAATGTGTGTTTTCAAGGTCAGAGGTAGCATATATAAAAATGATGAGAGATGCAGCCACACTTTAAGCACGACCTTCCAGAAGGAAGGACTTCTTGTTTTACCTTTCTGTAGAGGGTATATGTGCAGCCTGGGAGAAGTTGTGGGGCTCCTAGTGTTTCCAGGGAAAACTCAGGCTTCACTGCATTGTGAAAGAAATCTCATTCTATATATCAGAACTGTTGGGATGAAGGGAAAGTGCAGGTTTGAAAGTTCACTTTGGTATTCACCTTAAAAAGCAAATAACTGGGCTGAATTAAATCTTAGTTCATGCTAATATAAAGCAGGAAGTTGTGATATGTCTAGTAAGTGGCAATAGCAGCAGGTGGCAGCTCAAGTTCTCCTCTCCAGACTGCAGGAATTCATCACGTTCTCCTTCCCAATGTGTGAGGCTGTGATATGGTAGACAGGGCAAAGAAGTCATTAATTCAGATAGTTTATAGTATCCTTCCCATTGTTTTTATTCCACGTGTCACCCTATAAGGATAACTGCAGTGGAAACACCCCCTTCTGTTCCTTGCTCTGCTGCCAATACCTTTACTTCTGCAGGAAGGTATAACTTACCGGTTCTGGCATCCATGGGTGGAAACGCTGCTTTCTCTGACACCCCCCCACCCCCCCCACCCTGCCCTTGGCTCAAGACAGGATTTTAATGGAGTATATTTTTCCACAGATAATCCAGAGTACTGATAATCCATGAGTACTCAGGAAAAACTGTCTTGCATGTTTATAACTGTACAGATCTCCTTGTTGTTTAACTCACGCAAATCTTATGCGAATTTTAATCTTTGCTGAATGTATAACATCATACCCCCAAATGTCTCCAAGAAGAGTATCAGAGTTAAAAATATAAACTCTGTAGGACAGGTTTATTCGAAATATTCTGCATGAAAATGCATGGTATTCTTATCAAACACTGTAGTTAGAATGAAATAGACTGTTTACCACTCTGTTATTGAGGTCTAAGGAGAACATATCAGCATGGACCTGACACAGTTTTGCTTTCCTTGAGCTGATTACATTATAGTTCTCTTTCTATTGACAAATTTCATTACCAGATTGGGGTAATATTAGCATGCTTTATCTTACTGGCTGTGATCCGATACTTTTGTTTTGAGGGGAGTTAAATTTAGAGAAATTCAGTTGAATCTATTTTTCTTTCTTTATTAGCTATTTCTAGCAGCCTGATAAGTTTTTGTGATCAGTGACTAAGTGTCTTTTGCTGTTATAATGACAATCATCTGCTTGCTTATATTGCCATGTCGTCCCAACAGCAATTAAGAAATGTTAGATAAAAGTTCTAAAACCTCACCTTAAGAATATTGGTCAGTTAACCAAAATACGAACTGTAATCAGGGATAAAGGAATGAAAGAGGTTGAAGGGGAAAAGTTAGCTATGTTCTTTAGACCTATAGCCCAATCTTAAATTTATAAGCTGTCCTTTTTAATGAAGAAAATAAAGTACAAGTTATTTAAAACATCTCAGATCCAGTATTTTAGGAGCCTCTGTAGGTGAAGCTTGAAAAAGAGGTGCCATTCAGACCATCTATAAAAAAACAGGTAAATGTACATTTATAGATATCTGTATCACTACAGATAGATGAAAAGTCAGGGAAGAATTGGAGCTAAACAGACACAGAGATTTTTAGGCGAGGGAAAAACTTGTGTGTACTTGACTCTGTATTACAGCAAGATAACTTGCTTACTCTTGGTGTCTAACTGTACTCATAAGGGTTAAAGATAATACTGGGTTAACAAGTATCACTTCATCTACAAAGTAAACTTTATGTAGAGTGCAGCAATATATTTGCTCATAGAAGGAGCTGCCTCAAATATCTTATACTTGGTACTATGGAAAGGCATTTAAAGAAAAATGCAATCATCAGGTGCAATCAACATGGGTGCACAAAAGGAAAGTCCTGTTTAACTGATTTCATATCCTTCTATGGTTATCATACATCAGGTCACCTGCCTAGTGATGAAGGGATGGTGGTAGATGTATTTTTTCTGGATTTCAGTAAGGTTTTTGATACTGTCCCTCACAGCATCCTTCTGGACAAGTTGTCCAGCTGTGGGATGAGTAGGTTCATGGTGTGCTGGGTGAAGAACTGGCTGAAGGGCAGAGTTCAGAGGGTTGTAGAGAATGGGCCTACATCTGGCTGCCAGCTGGTCACCAGTGGTGTTCCTCAGGGTTGAGTTCTAGGGCCAATTCTGTCCAATATTTGTATCAACAATCTGGATGTAGGAGTTGAATGCAACATTAGCAAGTTTGCAGGTGATACCAAACTGGGAGGTGCTGTTGACTCTCTTGAGGGACAGGAGGCCTTGCAGAGGGATCTGGATAGATTGGAGCATTGGGCAGTGATTAATGGGATGAAATTTAACAAGTCAAAATGTCAGATTCTGCACCTAGGGTGGAGTAACACAGGGCACAAGTATAAACTGAGAGGAGTGGCTGGAGAGCAGCCCTGCAGAAAGGGACTTGGAGGCGCTGGTTGACAGCAGGCTCAGTATGAATCAGCAGTGTGCCCTGGCAGCCACGAGGGCAAACCGCATTCTGGGGTGCATCAAACACAGCATCACCAGCCAATCAAAAGAGGTGATTATCCCGCTGTCGCTAGCATTGGTGCAGCCTCACCGTGAGTACTGTGTGCAGTTCTGGCCCCCACAATTTAAGAGGGATGTTAAGATACTTGAATGTGTCCAGAGGAGGGCAACAAAGCCAGTGAAAGGGCTGGAAGGAATGCTCTATGAACAGTAGCTGAGGTCACTGGGTTTGTCTACTTCGGAGAAAAGGAGGCTGAGAGGCGACCTCATTATTCTCTACAGTTTCCTGAGGAGGGGAAGTAGAGAGGGAGGTGCTGATCTCTTCTCCCTGGTATCCAGTGATAGGGTGTGTGGAAATGGTTCAAAGCTGCACCAGGGGAGGGTCAGACTGGACATTAGGAAGCATTTGTTTACTGAGGGGGTGGTCAAACACCAGAACAGGCTTCCTAAAGGGGTGGTCGATGCCCCAAGCCCTGCCAGTGTTTAAGAAGCATTTGGACAATGCCCTTAACAACATGCTTTAACTTTTGGTCAGTCCTGAAGTGGTCAGGCAGTTGGACTGGGTGGTTGTTGTAGGTCCCTTCTGATAGAAATCTCTTCTCTTCTCTTCTCTTCTCTTCTCTTCTCTTCTCTTCTCTTCTCTTCTCTTCTCTTCTCTTCTCTTCTCTTCTCTTCTCAATAGGCTTTGAATAAATTTATTATACAACTAAGGGAAGACTGAGTAGAGAAAATAAATGTGGATAGTAATAGCTGCTGTATTGGCCCAAACGGATGTCATCTTAGATGAATGTTATGTTAGCTGAATGTTATGCTGTAGTAGATTTATAGGTAGCTTTCAGTTTTAATAATTCAGTATTTACTATTTACTAAGACACAGTGAACTTCTCTTGTGACCCTGGCTACCATGAAATGCATCATCTTACCAATGCACATTTTGAAGTTTCACTGTGGCGTGTTTCACCTTTCTTCAGATCTCTTTTGAAAACAAGCTAGTGCCTAGACAGCCTTCAGCCATGGCAGCACACTTGTATTTTCTTTGTGTACCAAAAAAACCTTCACAACAATGAGATGTATCCTTTGCGCTCAGAATTACCAAATGCTCTAAGGTAGTGAGAGCTCTAATAGGCTTTAGTTAACAGTGCTTTGTAGAGAAGGTTAAAGAGAAGGAAGAGTCTCTGACTCTTTAGGCAGAAGAGAGAGAGGTTCAAATGGACTGATGTATTATACCCTTCTGTCATAAGTTGGGAAGAGACAAAGAGCTGAAAGGGGAACTGCTGGGTCGGGCAGATTCTATCTGGGGAAGCTGTGAAAGTGTTTTAAGCTGTGTTCAACTGTTTTTCTTCCAACAGACTTTGGGAACTATCACTGCAGTGCCCATTAAGGTTCCTCAGGTCAGCTCCTTGCAGAGGTTGGCAGGACAAGGACCAGCAGTGCTACCTCAGGTAAAAAACACAGTTCCAAAGGGGACTTTGTGTCATTTTATATGTATTCTACTCTGTTCCTGTCCAGTGCCCAGGCCTGGGTAGGTCAGCACACTCATTTTGCTGAATAAAGACTCACCTTCAGTGAGTTGAACAGCAGAGTTGTGATTTTCTCCAATTCCTGTAAAAAAAGATAAATCGGTTTTCTTCTGGAAGCATACTGTTAGCACAATGAAAAGCTATAAAAAATCCTGTAGATTCATCGTGGAAAAACAAAGTACATACAGTGAAATGTAAATTTATGCTTTATAAGATGGATCACAAATCACAGACGTTAAAATATGCAGTTCTGTAATTAAAAAAAAGTGGTGGAAGTATTAATCTTTTTGTTCAAGATTTAGCCTCACACATTCTTTTACTAACTTACTTGCCTTATCCCTGTCTATCCCCGTATAAAGTTCTGGCCCAACTAACCCAGGTGCCAGACTGAGGCAAGATTGGCTGGGTAGGAGTGAAAGGAGAGTTACACTCACAGATTTGTAAAACCTTTTCAAACTGTGTTTTATTTTCTGAATATCCATCACTGTTTCCCTAACCATACACTTTATTCCCCGTTTCAACCCTCTTTCTCAAAAACTTTGGATGTCATTTTCAACAAGCGTTTTGCTGCAGTTCTATGGTTTGCTTTTTGGATTCATGATTATTAAGTATAAGTATATTTCTTCCTGTGTGGCCCTTAGAGGTCTATTTCTCATACGTGAACACCTTTCTAGCATTGAAGTCAATGTTGTGTCTTCCTATTATTCCTTTATTTTTTCCTAATATTTTCTTAGTGGCAGAATCTAGTAGAAGATCTGTGAGCTAAATCTGCCCAGAGGAAGGAGTATTTCCAAGATAAAGTTCTTAAATTCTCTCTTTAAATTACATTTTGTGGAAGGCAAAGTTGTGAACATAAAGGAAGGTTATAGTTTTCTTATCAAGTTCAAGACTGCTTTTCAGTTGTTCTTACAGCATAATAACACATTGATTTCTGCCATTTTGAGGTGTCAGATGAGCAGATTGCTCCTGAAAATAGATGAGGTTCAAGAGCAGCTGAAAGACCTGTAACAGGGGCTTAAATTATCATTAAGGTTATGTTTCAGCAATGATGATGGCGTTGCAAATGCTGCACTTACAGAAGCATCAATGTTCTATACTATTGTTAAGTAGAAAAATTTTCATTCAGTGTTAGATTCAATTTTGAAGAATTGGAAAAAGTGGAGGAAGCTGATTTCCTCAACTTTTTGAAAAGAACATACATCCTTTCTGTCTTGCTGTTTAGCTCATGGCAATATTTGTGTTTGTATTTCACTTTGTTTCACTCCTTTCCTAGCACAGCCTTCAATTTCAGACCTGTTTATGCAATCATACTTCATACTAATGAAACACCAACTCTTCCTCAGCAGCCCTGAGCCATAGTTCACAAAATTTTCTATTTCATATATGTAGTATGGGAAATAACCACACAGCAATCTCATTTCTGTCAAAACAGTGCAACAGTGTATGTAGCTGCACCTAAGACCACATTATCAGAGGTACGTCTTAAGTTCTGAGTTTTTTCTGACTTTTCACAGGCCAATACCTCCTTCTTCAACAACAGCTTGCCCCTTTTACAGGCTGTGTCCTCCTTTGCAGTTCATCATGGCCCATCTGTTCCTCTCCCACTCAAAGCTTACAGAGAAGTTTGAAATTTCTGCATTGTTTCCTAGTGGGGAGCTCCCTCCACCCATCAAAGCTTTCTGCTTGATGTCTTAAGAGAGACTGAGTTTTCATCTACACGTGGAAAGTTTGGCTTCTAACTAAATAGTCAAATACCTTCAAAATATCTTTAATATAGCCATAAGTCAGAGTGATGTAAAGCTGTCATTCCCCAGATACAGCTAGATACCGGTGATCTGAGAGGCCACTGTAAGTGAGCTGCAGCACCATATCATTGTGAATGCTTTCCTTTGTAATAACTGCAAGTGCATAGTAATCTCTGGCAAATTTTGAGGGTCGATAGGAGTCTGTGGTCCAGGAGAACTGGAAACTTCGGATGGAAATATAAAAATGCCAGGAAGCAAGGCCATGTAATACCACAAAGGCATTATGGTAAAGAATACCTCTTCCCTCTTCGCCCTCACAGCTCTGAGAAAACAAGCACCAAATTAAAAATCATTTTGGAAATTAAGGGGCTTATAATATCTTCCAGTAGGAGCTGAAAAACGTGCAGAATTAAATCCTATCACAGTCCATGTCCTCTCAGCTATTATGCGTCAGACTTGGTTACAGAGCAGGCTGGCTACTAACCTCCTTTTGTCTCCCCTGGGTGACAGGCATGGCTCCTGTACTTTGCTCTGAGTTAGTGGCACAATCTTACCATTCTAGGACTGACTTTCTGAAAGCCAGTTTTGCCACCACCTCCCAAGCGTATTAACAAGCAAGGCCCAACTGAGTTTGGCATCCGCTAAAACCTTTACTCTGTGGGCCCATGTAGCAGCAAATTAAAGGGACAACTTTTTCAAAACAAAACCATATTCACCATTCCTCTACCAAGAAGTCCGTAGTATTCAGCTCAAAGAATTAAAGCAGTACAATGTCCGTACTCATGCATGTTAGCTATGGCTGAATCTTGTTCTGCAAGGTGTTGCACCTTCCTCGACCTGCATCTCTGCGAAGTCTAGCTTTAACAGTGAATTGTGTAGAACACTAATAGCAATGGAACCATAGCAGCAAAGGCTTCAATAAGCCCACCTGCACACCTGCCTATTTACTTAAGCAGCTAAGTCTAGGTGTGGTTTGTGCAAGTGCAGTGGCAGGCACTGTGGCAATCATTTAAGCTCTGGCTTAATCTTGTCCGTATGTGCTGCTGCCTCTCTTCTTGTCTGTGGAGGGGTGGAAGGCCTAGAAGGATCCCTTTTGGGCTCCCTGCCATGTTAGGAGCCTACTTGTCTCTGAGTCGCCCTCTGGAAGTGGCTTCATTCTTAGCCAGACAGATTGCACTTCTGTTTCAGGCACATGTAGATAAGTGGGATTAATCCAGGTCAGTCCCTGCGTTCTTGACAGCACACCGATTGCTGCCTGACATTTCTCCTTTTGGGCAGTCTCATCATTTCTTTGGGATTTCAGACTCCCTTTAGATTTAGATATAGGCATGAGAGGCATAAACATTGCCAGGCTGGCTGGAAAGAAACAGGGGACTCCTCCATTTAAAGGCCCCTCATCACATCTAAAGGAGTTTTATATTTTTGGTGCTCTCATTCTCCTCATCTAGACAGCCTCTTTTGATTTACCTCTGTGCAGTCAAGCAGGAAAATACCAACAAGTAAACTGAGGCACTTAACAATACTTACGTAAAATAATACATACAGCTTTCTCATTTTCCACATTTGTACAGATACTTGTCATTTGTTTTGTTCTTTTGAATGGGTTTATGATATGACCCCCTGGGAGCACTTCCATATGGGGAATGAAGTTTCAAAATCTGCACATCCACAAATGGCAGCAAAATCCCATCACTTAGTGCAAAACTGCTATTAAATGGTGAGCAAACAAACATTAATTACAAGTTCATTGCACAATACAAACAATATTTCTTTAGGCATTCATTATTTGCCAAAACAAGCCTCTTTGGCAGACCTTTTTTCTTTTCTTTTTTATTTTTTTTTTTACAGAATTTGAGGTTATTTTTGCTTTCATCAAATAAATAAAATTTGTGCTATGAGCTGTGATGTTTGGGAATTTAATTCCAGATAGCCTTGCTCTTCTTACTTTGGCCTTTGAGGTTTCCAGCTGGGTGAGATGTTTTGAAACTGCAGACCCTCCACTGCACTCTGAGAAGCAAATCCTGGAGCTCCTTTACTCAAATACATGGGTGATGCACTCTCTTATTCTTGAGCTGTTCCTCTGCTTTATGGTGCCTATCAACTGTGAGGAGGGGGTGGCCTTATGTCAGGTTGGGGCTCCAATTTCCAACTGCAGTGCAGTCAGTCTGTCTATTTGGAACTGGTTTACATAAAAATTTAAGTCGCATTGTAGCCACCTGAAGGCATGTGGGAAATCTTATTTTCTGTTCTTTGAACGGAAGATCTTAAATGAAACAGTGAAGATATTAAAGTAAACCTTCCATTTTGTTGTCAGTAACTTGGGCCCAATCCAATGCTTGTTCAAATTAATGGAGAGACTGTGATGAGTTGAATAGCAGTTAAATCAGATTATTATGTTATTTCCCTGACCTATTTTTCCAGTCCTGGTTGAAAGCAGGGCTTGGGTTGGCTTTGCTCATGAGATTGCCGATCAGAGTAGAGCCGAGAGTTGGGTAGCAGATGCCTGCGGTGGAGCTATCGTGCAGGTTAGTGGTGAAAAGAAACAGGTATGCACAACAGCATTAGATGAAATGTGCCTGTTTTTCAGTCAACTCTAGCCAGTTCTGCTGTCAAGCGCTGCTTCTTTTTTATCTTCTGTAGTGATTTTAATATGCGTAATTCAGTAAGGTCTGAATTCGGTCACTGGGCTGCAGGCTGCTTTGGGACAGGAGCTGTTTTTTTTAGCGTGTGTTTGTTCATCACTGGGTACCGTGTGAGCTCAGCCAGAGATTGTGGTCTCTAGATGTTCCCAAAACTTAAACGCACAGTCTCATTTTTAAATTTTTTTGTCGTAGTTCTCATGAGTGCAGTTCAGCTTGATTGCTGCTGCTTCTCTTCACGGTTGTACCAAAACCAACCACTACTCCTGGCTTCCCCAGTGACAGGGCTTCTGGAAGATTTCTTGAGAGGAAAATGACTCCTATAGACAGAACCCAAGTTGTGTGATGCCACTGTGTACTTTAGAAGAAATGTGTTAACAGACTGGGCTGTGGCAAAGCCTAAAGTCTAAAAAAAACCCCTCACCATTATTTTTAAGTGTAATGTGTTAAGAGTATGCATAGCCATTAGAAAGTGGAAAAATATTACTAAATGCAAGTCAGCCTTTTGTGAAACTAGAAAAGAAGCTAGCAGATACACACGTTGGTATAAAAAGTTACACAGAATTGTGCAATGGAGAGACAGGAGCTCTTTATTGTTTGTTTGAGTAAGGAATAATTGAATTGGGTAAAGTCGTTATTACAATATCAGAGGAGAAAAGGACTATAATCCCCTAAGGGATGTCACGCACCTTTCTGGTATATAACCCTCAGCGCTTCCAGGGGGATGTGTTGGAATGCTAGTGGAGGAGAAGGGAGATAATCTAATTCAAGGTAACTTAATCAGCGTGGTATATAACCAAGCTAAGGGTTTTGCAACAGTACTTAATATTCATTGACTGTATGCGTGCAGAAAACAGAAACAAAATTGCTTTTTCAAAAGAAAGATTTGCAGAGGCCTGGCTGAAAATGTAGCCCTTAATAAATATAGTTGTTAATCTGTTTTATTCTATATTAGCTTTTATACTGTGCTTGTCACTATATTTGAAGCACCTTCCGGTAATGTGTTAAGCACAAAGATTAACATCTGTTGTAAGCTATTTCCTCTCTCATCCTTTCCCTTTGGGAAGAAGTGTGTGCAGCTGAGAGTTCTGGTTAGGGTTCCTTTTTATCAGTTGGCTTATTTTTAATAGGCATGCTACTATTAATTGCATGCCACTATATATTTCTGTCAGAGGAGCATAACAAAGAAAATGTTTATTGTAGGAAGTGATGAGGATTGTGCCCTTAATTCGTAGAGAAGAAGGTTGAGATGCCTGCTTATATGAGCATCAGCCTTGCTGTAGAGACCCCCTGCACCAGAGATAAGTGCCCACCTTGGCCTTTCATACAAAGTCTTTACAGGGGGAGCTTTGAAGATTGGGATGAAAACACAGTTCTTTATTGGAAAGTCTGTGGGAATCTCAGTTACGCACTAGTGGATAGGTTTGATAGGTAGCCTGTGTTGCTGAGGGAGGCATGGGCTTGTTGGAGCATCTGGAGTGCTCCATGGTATGTACTTCACAGTGCTGTAGTGCAGCCAAGACAGATGAAGGTTATGACTAAGGTGGTGCAATAAGAACTGTTCCTTGTGGGTGGTGGTATGCCAGAGGTTGGCGGTGATGAGAAATACAGTCTTCTGCAGTGTGGACAAAGATAAGCGCGTATGCTATGTCAAGGGGGACTACACCCAGATGCAAGTTTTCCAAAATAGCTCCCTCTGTTACCTCTGTCTTTCTGAGTTTCGGTGTCAGTTGTCTGTTCTTGATGAGACAACTGATCTATGGTGGTGGGGAAGGAGAAGCAGAACTGGCTGTCACTGATGCGTAAGACCTTCAGATCCAATCTGTGTCGTGAACATTTTGAAAAGGATCTCCGTGGAAGTCAGATCTCCATGACAGTCTGCATGTAGGAGCCTAAAGTATGCATAAAACCCCCCTGAAAGATCCAAGCCATTTTAACACCTGATGTGGTGCCTTTTTCCCAGGTGAAAACTCCCATGTTTCTCCACATCAAATGCTGCTTTGCAGAGTATCAGGAAGATGAGAAGAAATGTCCCCTCTCTCCACTGACGCCATTTGCATCCATGCGAGTGATGTGGCTTCAGATCCATGTCTGGCTTAAATCTGGACTGTGCTGTGTCTCTGAGCCTCCATGCCAGTTGTACAAGCTTGTGGTAGGCCTCTGGCCAAATGACAGGCAGATAGGGAGGTTTTCTCTGTATGTAGTACCTCAGCAGAGGCTTGGGGGAATTCACTGCACTGCTTCCTGTCCCTAAAACTTCCATTTTCATCTCCTGATGTCTGAGCTTTTTGTGTGCTTCCATCTTGCTCAGGCTGTCATCAGACAAATTATTTTTTCATTATTTTTATTGTTATTTTGTCTTACAAGTTTTTTGATTTTGGGTAGTAAATGAGTTGAGGCTGGTCAAATCATTATAATATGCTGTTATTAGGAAGAGGGGTGATAGTTTTAAACTGAAAGAGAGTGGATTTAGATTAGATATTAGGAAGAAATTCTGTACTGTGAGGGTGGTGAGACTGGAACAGGTTGCCCAGAGNGGGTGGGGGGGGGGGGGGGGGGGGGGGGGGGGGGGGGGGGGGGGGGCGGTTGGAACTAGACGATCTTTAAGGTGCCTTCCAACCCAAACCATTCTGTGATTCTGTGACTGTTGTCTACAAGTAGGAAAAGCTCTTAAAGTGATGGACAGTACAAAGCAGTGACGTCCATGATCTTTAAAGCGACACCAGAGTTTAAGTCCAATGAATGCCCAGCTGCATGGATTAGTTCAGAGCTCGACTATGAAAGTGTATGGATAGAAGGAAGGCAGACAGATGTTCACTCGTTTGTGCCTGAAGGCTTCACGGACACTTTATATTTAAATTGAAGTAAGTTAATCATAGATGAGTATCTGTGAGAGAAGCAAGCTGACTTGTGATGCTGAAAAGAGTAGAAATGGAAGTAAGTTATTGACTGGTGTGTATAATCACAGCCTAGCTTTTATATTTCTATTGTAATCCTAAACAATAAAGATTAAATTCTTTCCTCAGGGGCACATAGATAACTGCATATTCAAGGACAGAATCATTGCACAGAAGGAAAAAAAGCAGAAATCCTTGTCAACTTCAACCCCTACTTGTTATTTTTTTGGAATAATATTGATTTTAATTTACTGGTTTAATGGTAGTTTTCCCCTTTGCAAATGGAAAAGAGCCACTTAATGCACCGTCAACTCAATAGCAGCAATGCCAACTCAGAAAATGCAGGCAATATAGCTGAGGAGAAAATGTACATTTCATTAGCAAAAGTCAGTCAAGTTCCTGTGAAAATACAGTTTTGTGTTCAAAATACTGATAACATTTTTAATAAAGAACTCCCACCTGACTGGCTTATGCCAACATCCACAAAAAGCAGAGCTGGCGGATTCCCACATGAACATCCCTCTCAGCAAAATTTCCATTTCTGTACTATCAAGCAAAGCTGAAGGAGAAGAAAAACTAAATGAAATAGCTTTGTCTTCTTAAAAATTGCGCAGGGGTTATATTATCTGTGTGTCAACTTTACACTGAAGTTGGCTATCCATGACTAACAAATTGAAATACCAAATCACAGTAGGTATACCGTCCAGTGGAAAATGTGATACAGTGCACATAATTAGAATACGTGTGAAAATACCACAGAGTGAGTCTTGGGTTGCATGGCATATAAAATGAGAGACTAGGGTTTGTTTCAATGTGCTAGTTGCAGTTCTGGCCTTACTGAAGTCTATTCAAATTTGCTGTTGGTTTTAGTCAGATTAAGATTTCTTCCCTGGTCCTCATTGTCCTGAGCAGCAGGATTGGAAATGTGGGCTGCAGAAATTGCTTGGGTTTTGCCCTGCATTTCATATCGTCCTTCTGTGGCTTCCCGGGCTAATATTCCAGGCGGATGCTAAGGAGAGGCTTATGTTGCATCTGAACACAGCATTCACTGAGCTGGGTCATCTTGCCTGGGGTTTCCTCATGAATAGGCACTGAAGAGTAACTTCCTTTTTGTGTAGCCCCATCAAGGGGAAGGAAGAAAAGTGTATGTGGATACGTAGTCATGTGTGGTTTTAAATCTTCCCCCTGTGGCAAGAAAATAAACTGTGTTTATTTTGACTGTGGTCTCAGACACGGCTGAAGATAATCGGAGCTTATCAGGAAAGGAATCAAAAATCAACCAAGCTGGTTGATACAACCAACTTGTATTCAGTTCAGTTGGGCAACCTGGATTTTAGGGTGTGTCATTGCTGTAAAGTTACGCAGAAACCTTTTCTTTTACATAATTTTTATTGATTAAAAAAAGAAGAGGGAGAGAGTCAGTCCTCAGCTGGCATAAATAGACACAGCTTTACTGAAGTCAGTGTGCATCTGTTCATTCTGGTGAAGGATATAATTACCCCATATTGCACTCATTTTATCAGCCATTGCTAATGTTTTCTGTGTGATCCTCTAAAGCTTTTCAAGAATGAAAGCTCTGTCTGCTGCTCCCAGCACTTTGCCTCTGTGACATATGAATTGTGCCAAATCCATTTTGAGTTTTTGTTTTTAAGCTCTGAGTACAAGGGTGAAGTGAAAATAAAGTGTGAATAATGGTCTTTCTCTCAAAGGCAATGTGATATTGCGTTGAGCTGAAAAATTTACTCTCATACAGATCGGCCCTGCCAGTACGAAGGGCTGATTGATGCTGAGCACGATCCAGCTGATATCTGATATTGGGGAGGGGGAGGGCTCTTCAGTGTTGCTGACAAAGCTATAACAAGATCCAGGGACTGGAAGCTGAAGTTAGGCAAATTCAACCTCGCAATAAAATGCCAGTCATGAGCATAATAACATATTATAACAGTTTATTTGGACTCGTGATGAATTCATTGTTAAGAAGTCTTTAGTATTTTCTTTTAAAATCAGACTTTGGTTTCTGGGAGAAATTCTATGGCCAGCCTGTGAGCTGGAGGATCATCGTGATCCCTTTTGGTTTTGTAATTGAAGTGCGCTTGTTAACTTCCCTTCTTCACTAGGCAGTAAGGAGAACACATTTACCAGAATTGCCCTTAACAATTCTCATAGCACCTGCAGATCTGCACAGAGATAACTGTTCTAATTAAATCCTGTCCTTTAGGACTACGTAGAATTGCCGACAGAGATGGGAGGAATTGTGTGCTTTCCTTCCCTTCTCCTCCTTTTCCCCCATACTTGTTTGGGTTGGATCTTGAAGGCTTATTTTGTAAGAGTTTCTCTTTTTTAAGTTCTTGTTCTTTACTGCAGCATGGTAGTGGCTCACTTGATGGGATGTAGCTCAGGAAATAGGTTGCCTATGGTCACAGTAGCCTTTGTCAAAGTGACACGCATCAGGCTCTCCCACCTCCACCACTCAGCAGTTCATTCACCTCTGTGGTATTCAACCATTTGTGCTCTTGAGAGCTGGAGTGATGTTTCGGTGTAATGGAAGCCTTTGGGCTTCATGTAGGGACATCTGGATGGAGCTTAATGATATGGGATATACAAGAAGTCATGTTAGTCACAGGAGCCGATTCCCTCCTGATCTGAAACTCTTTAAAATATATGAAATTAGAGGTTGCTGAACAAAAGAACGCTCTGCACATCTCACAGGATTGGGGTCCCAGTTATTTCCCTGTCTGAAAAGCAGACAGCCCCCACCTAATGAATTCTCGGGCCTGGGAATATCTTCTTGAAGAGTGTGCTCACCTGCAGGCTATCTGAGAAGTACCAGGGGTGTCTCAATATTGCCGCCTAAAATCAAATGTTTCTGTTATTGTGGGTATTGAGGAAACTCAGGAAAAACACGGGTTTGTGAAATCATTATATTCAAGAAGAAGCACTCTCTTCTCCTGCATTTAGAGCCCTGGTAGTATCACATTCTGTTTTGACAGCTGTCAGAAGTTAAATGAAAGATATTTGGGGAGAGGAGGGCTGAGCTACAGGAGAATTGTTATTTGCAGCGCTCGCCAACAGTTGCCAACTTGGTAACATACATGCTGTCTGTTATTCTTTCTCTTTTCTTCTCCTTTGCTGAACTTCTGCGCCTTTTATTTCTGTGGCTCTTGTAATGGGGACCGGTGCAATCCAACCTGTGCTACTTTCAGTAGAAAATGTCTTTTTGATACTTTGCATGTGAAATGCAGTCCATGCCCTGTCCTAGTTTTTCTCCAGTTCTTCTTCAGTGACTGTCAACTTCCAAACTGCTACTAGTGCCACTGTCCTCCTTTCATCTCCCAAATTTAAGCTACAGTTTTACACTCTTTCGGTTTTTTTTCTTCCCAGCTGACACCATTTATTCTCACAGATTACTGTAGCAGTTTGGTTTTTAGCATGAAACTCTGCTAATGGTCTTTCACTTAGCTACTTATTAAGTGCTTGTGCTTAGTGTTTATATACAAGGGGGGAAGGTTCATAGGTGTCAGAGGATGAGGGGCTTCCATGCTTGCTTTCTGTTTTGAATTCATGCACGCAGGCTGTAGAAATAAACATTATTTCAACTTTAACTTATTTTAGCTTTAACTCAGAAGCACCTGAAACTTTTTCTGTAGCCAACGCTTTTTATTATTCTATAATTGCAAATAAATATGCTCTCACAACGTTAGTTGAACTTGCCAGGGAATTTGCAGAGGCTTAGACTACAAAGACCGCTATACCTCCTTTGTATCACACGGTGGCAGAAAACGCCCGGCGTATGTTCTTGTGCTGTACCAGTTTGGTAAGTCGTGTCAGATATTTCGGTATGCAGTGCTTTATAGAGAATATGTTACTTTGGAAAATTAAGTCTGTTTAATTGTCTGTGCAGGAAGAGCTTATTTTATAGCAAAGCAACATGCATTCATCCACAACTTGCAGAACGTGTATTAAGGGTGTGTATAGGATTCATTGAGATATTACATCTGACAGTCAATATATATACATAATAGTGTAGAAAAGATAATTATATAGCTGGAGTATGTATAGGCATTTAGTTTTAATTAGGCTTTTGATTAAATATAAAAGTGCAATTAAGAGTGACAGATACAGTAGATTCTGGTAGACTATATGACAGTTTTTGGCTAGAAAAACTCCTGAGCTGATTTTTTGTCAGACGTGATTTTTTCTAAAGATCTCAGTGACTGTTCTATTGAATCTTTGATGTGAACTGCTCCTCATTTTCTCTCTCTTTTTCCCAGTATATACGTGCTTATCTGTGTGTTTACAGTATTTCTGTTGGTAAAGATGTTATATTAATTTACAAGAAAATTATTTTGTTTTAAGGAGGCATGGTAAAATTTAGATGTTAGCCAAACAGCTAAGAATTAAATTTGGATTTTTTTAGCCATGGTAATACATTTTAACTGTATTTTGCTAAGCTTTTCAGACTTTCTTTTCTGAATAATGATACTATTTCTGTGAACGTGTCTCTGAGCACATGAGCATGAGCAATTTGTTAAAGGCTTACATATGAGAGACTTATATAAGATATAACATAGGAGGAAAAGGATATTATTATGAAAATATAAAAGTAGATATTACAAGGTCTGCTTGTATAACTGACTCTGAAATAGACATGAACAAACTGCTTGAAGTATCATGTCTCCTATTGCTCTGAGCTGTTGTTTATGTTAAAAGCTGTAGTTTTACAGAATGCCTGGGCCAAGATGGGTTTAAAGCAATCCTCTGTGCACTACTTCTGAAAATAAGACCATGAACTAATTATGGATATGAAGCTAATTATAGACTTCTCTCTTAAACAACTTGGCCAGGGTATTTGTCTGGTATCTTTACTAAATAAATCGAATAATCGTTACATAAAGTGATTGGGTAGAGGAAAAAGAGCAAAAACCCCTTCAGTTACTGTCAGCGTATCTTGAATATGGTTAGTCATAGTTTAGCACAGGTTTGCATCATTTTGCAGTGGATCTATGAGGCCTTTCAGTGTTACCCTGAAGTTGTGAGCCAAACACGGCAACTTCCTGGCTTTGTCACCAATCTTCTGCAGGACCTGGGACAAACCCTCCTCTTTGCTCTTCTTCGGCTCTGTTTCCTCTTTTGCTTTCCATCTGCCTTGGTTACTGACAATATAGACACTCGCGAGCAGGACTGTGCCTCTAATACACACTTGTATTGCTTGTGGGTGTTATGATCCTATCGGCAATTGAGGGCCGAGTTATCAAAACATGAGGAGCTCGCAATACGTGTGTTGCTGTGCTTAATATTCGCTGTGAGGACAAACGGGTATGGCTCCTCCTTGACGTGATGGAGGATGATGGCCAGCCTTGAGAGATGATTTTCTGCACATCAGTAAATCCCCGCATTTTCATTAAATTGCTTATTTAGGCTCAAGATTGAAGTCGGCATCATTGGAAGGGCTCCTGTAGACTACAGTGCAGTGACACAGGCAGCTGTTTCCCATGTCTGTCTGTTACAACTTGTCATTTTGTTTCACAGTATGGAAGGTGTGAGAAGTGACAGGACTAAATAAGCACAGAGGGAACCGACTGTTTCATCTGGCCGTGTTAACGAATAAGCTGGGAGTGAAGTTAACTTCATGTGAAGCAGTTTAAATTATTTATTTTCAATCCTGGAACTGTACTTAACATGTTGTTAAGGCAGAGCCATGTTGACAGGGTGACGTTAATTACCCCACTGGAAACACATCACATTAGCTGAAAACAATTGTTCGCAGCTATCATTCATGGCTCTGGATAAAGCTACAGCCTTCGCAAATCTTGGCAAACAGTTTCTCCCTCCATTCGTGGAAGTTCCTTCTGCATCCACCTGCAGCTGCAGACTAGCTCTTTACTTACAGCAACAAAATATGAAGTTCAATGGTTGTGAGTTTCTTCTTTTTCCCTTTGTTTTTTTTTTTTTTTGTAAGCTGAGTGATTGTGTGATTGATCTCCTCTCCATTAGACACGGTACATCTTAAAATGCGAGGATCTTCATTCACTGATCCACCAGCATAAATGCTTACGCTTACTCTTCCTGTAAATACTTTCTCACAACTCCCTTAATGATTCAGTTCCCTCTTCTTAATTCATAGCAAGAGTGTTGTGTCCTTCAGAAATTATTGCGTCTGGGGTTTACATTCTTTGCAAAGGTTTTGGCTTAAACATCACTACTGAGAACTGGATGTGACTTGAGTAGCATTTGTATGGATGTGTACTAATAAAAGTGAGGAATTGACTTTTTCCTCCATTCTTGTTCAGCATTGCAATGAGTTAAGGACTCTAAAATGACTCAGCTGAGGAGTGCTGGGAATATATCTACAAGTAAATGAATGGCTGGCTACTTCTAGTTGCTACATAATTTTTTTCTAGATGCTCTTGTTCCATGGAATTAGAGATTCTACTGGGAGAGCGCATGTATGTGATGTTTGTTCATTATGGTGTAAGGTTGTGCCTAATAACATCTAACTCTCTGTTTGTAGGTTAGGCCAAAGACCCTGATTCCAGACAGCCTCCCTATCTCCCCGTGCAGAGACCAACCTTCCAAGCAGCCTCCTACCTTCCAGAAGGCAACTGTAGTCAGCATCAAAAACCCCAGCCCTGCCCTCCCGACTGCCAATAACACCGTCAGCCATGTACAGACGCCTAACAGTCAGTCACAAAGTGTCACCGAGTCCACAGCTATTTCATCACCTCTGAGCAGTGCAGGTGTGGCGTACGCCATCATTTCCACCTCCCCCAACAATGCAACTCCTATCAGCACCAGCGCGACTGTTTCTGTGGTCAACGATAGCATTAAAGTTCAACCACTCCTCATTAGTGCCGACAGCAAGGTAGGTTCTGCTTTTCCTGCCATTTTTTTTTTTTTTTGGCTATCAAACACAGGAGTTACATTGCAGGTGTAAGCAGAATAGTCCCCTGTGAGTGCACAGCCCTGTGCAGAGTGATGGCGCTGGTTCCTTTTGAAGAAATTAATGAAAAAGCAATGGGAAAATTCTTAAGGGGACACATGGACACTAGTAGACATTTATCTGTGTACATGCGTATGTTTTAGCGGCATTAAATTGTGTCATGATGTAGCCTGACATTAGTGGGACCATATGATCTCCCATTTCCTTAAACCAATCCTCACTAATAATATCCCCGAATTCTGTGCAGACTCAAATTTCCTATGGACTTCCTCTTCAATTATACAATGATACCAGTTATATCTACTGACCCTGGGGGAGTATATCAAATAATCAGGCATTCCCTTCTACACTTTCAGGGGAAGATCAAATGAAATGAGAGCTCAGGGTTTCAAAACTGATCAGCAGATGAATCTGTGGGAAAAAAAATCAAGTTTCCTCCTTGTACTGCTTTTCGGCTTTGAAATACAAGAACTTCACCACTCTCATACCAGAAACAGATTCAATAAAGGCTGCCAATGTAACCAGCAGACAGTTGTTGTAATTTTTTACTGGGATCCTGCTACTTTGGGTCTTGTTGGCAGCACAGGTTCTCATACAGTGCTAAAAAACAATACAGGATTTGAGATGCCTTTTGTGGTAAATAAAAGCAGGCATCTCTTCCCCACTTCTCTAGCATAACTTATTTTTCTTTTACTTAAACTGGCTGCTGGTTAAAAAAACATCCCTTTTTATGCTCTTGAATCTTCTAGAGTGACTGAGATAAAGTATCCAACAATTAAATAACATTGATTGAAAGTTAGCAGTGAAATAGATGGAAAATGCCAGGCGTTAATAACCTTCACCAAGAAGGTAAGCTTAGGAAGGTCTTCTGTAGTCCTTCATGAAGCTTTGATTATGGGTATAAAGCCACATGTGTAGTTCTGTGGTCAGAAATTGTCCTTCATTCCTTTTAATTTAATAGCTTCTGAGATAACATTATCTGCACTGTGTAAATCAAATACGAGCAGCTGGATATGCTAACATACATGCATGTATAAGAGGTCTCTGTAGTAATGCCTATAGGTTCTAAACCAGAATTCATTTTAATTTAAAACACATATAGTTTATTTTGTTTATGGAAAACTGGACATCCACTGCTCATAACATAAATGCTGAGGACTGAACTCTCATCTCAGTTACATGAGTAGTACTGAGGAATATCTTCCTTCCCATCCACATGTACTTACTCTGAAATAACACTGGTATGACTGAGATCACACTGCGGTTTTGAGTGTGTAGTAATTCTGTCTCTTCTACCTGTATGCAAAATAAAATCAAGGGAAAGACCTTAAAATCACTGACAACACAGGTGCTAAAGCTAGGCTGCTGAGTCAGCTTCAGAAGTCCTCTAAATAGAAAGTGTCCTAATTTTCAGAGACACTGAAGTGGCTGCCTTAGGCTGCAGTAGGTTTACAATGCACCTATAAAAATTGATTTTTAGAAACTTAAGTATGGATTTAGAAGCCTAACCTAGGTATCCAGTTTTTAATATTTTTGGCTTGTGACTTGCATCTGGTGTCTGTAGAGGTATCAAGTAACCGTTCAAAGGAGAATCAGAGGTTTCAGGCAGAAAAATCCAGTTTCATATAGTGAATTCTCTTCTTTTATTTGTACGTTGTCTTTTAGGTTATCATTATTCAGCCTCAAGTCCAAACCCAGACAGAAAGTAAAGTGGAGACAAAGAAACCTCCTGAAGAGTCAGCTCAGGGACCCTCTGCTACCAAAAAGAAAAAGGAGGAAAACCCAGAGGTGATTTCTTAAATATTTTTTTTTTAAATAAATGAGCTCAAGTATGGTTAAGTTATGGGGGCCATTTCTAAACATTTTTCTGTGTGCATACGTAATTACTGCATTTGTGCTCATGGTTCTCCCAGTTGTTCACCTCTCTAACCACTGCAATTGAGTTGATTTCTCCGCCAGTGAGGTACTCTGACAAATTTGGTTTGTATCATTCAAACCTTCCAGTGTCACAAAATGTAAGAACTGTAGGTCTCATTATAATCTAAGCACCTTGCGTGGGTATAACAGTATTTCTTGTGAAAGACGTATACAAGCTTCGGATACTTTCTTTTATGTTATCAAATACATAACATCAGGTTTACAGGCTGTGTATGAGGTTGAATTAACATTTCTTTTGTTAAGATGAGCCTTTACATCTTTTTTGTAATGAATCTTGTGATTTTTAGATTGTATGTAACAATAGTTTCTTGCATTTGCTGCGTACCTGTCTTACCACATGTACACAGATTCTTTCTAGTCTGAAATACATTAAAATCCTTTAAATTGAGTAAGAGATTAGAAGGCAGGTTATGAGATTAAATCTCTTTTATGAACTGTATTTGCTATGTAAATGAAAACTATAAATCAGAAGTCCTTGTAGAAATGGACTTTCTCTTTAACAGGCATTTTGGGTTTTTACTAGAGGTATTCACAATAGATTGTGCGTACTTTTGAGGCAATTTGAGAAGTTGTACAAACTGAATCTACTTCTATTGTGCAAATGCTCATGTGAAATCTTAACCTTACTAGTCTAATAAATGTGTAGCAAAAACATCCTTGGAGCTGTAGGTTTAAGAGGATTATTACAATAGAAATTTATGATGTTACTTGGGGCATGTGGGTGGTCATTCGTTTTACCATTTTAAGAGGTTCTTATAGTGAGAACAGTGTTAAGGATAAATAGTGGCTTTTAGCCTAGCATATCACAGCCTTATGCAGAAATGCTGCAGACCTACACTTACGAAACCTCCCAAGTTTAAAACCTGACCCTTCATCGCCACTGAATGGTGGGACTGTAGGGTCCTGTTTTGTTTAGGGAGGTATTTCCAAAAGATTATCTGTTGTGTAGCACCTTGTGGGCAGAAAGGCTAGGAGATCCTGCTCAGAAACAGAATGCTACAGAAACTATCCCTTTTTCTTTGCCTCTAACTTACCCCTCCAGAAAGAATATTGAGCAAAAATCTTCTGGAGAGATGCAGAAAGAGACTGTGGAACTGGGGACGCTTTTTGGTGTAGCATTCATAAATTTAATAAGCTTTTAATTAAATTGCTAACTAGAATATCCTGACTACCTTTTTTGTAACCAAGAACATTATTCCTACCATGTATGCTGGAGGTCTCAGCAAGCACAATTTTCTGGGTAGGATGCTGAAGCTATGCCCCTAAGTATGACGATTCTTTTTTTTTCATAGATTTGTTTCACGACCATAAATATGTAGGTCTAGAGTTAATTTCTTTTGTTCTTTGAAAGTAAACTTTAGTTGATTATCATGTATTTATGCAATTAGTGTAATTAGAACTAACAGCATAATTAGTGTAAATACATGTAATGACATAAATAGAACATGTAATTACAAAATGAAATGGTTTTGTAAAAATCTTTCTTTTGCTTCATGAAAAGACATACTATGCATTCTAAAAGCCCTCATGGCTTTTAAACAGATGATTAAATTTAAGGCAAAGAGTAACAAAGATACCATGATATTTTTTAAAAGAAAATAAGCACTCTAGGTGCTTAGTACTCTCTGCACCTTTATTTATCTTCAAAGCACAAAACTGAGGCAGGAACTCCAATGTGGCTCTACATAAATGTTAGTTGTGACAGACTGGGATTTAACAAACTAAATTGAAAATTTAAACCAAATAAACCAGAAATAACCAGACTTACCAGTAGCCAGGAATCCCACATGCAGTTACTAAGCGTACCTGAACGAACAGAAAAGACTGAGGATAATTACTGTCTTTTGTTCCTGGCTTGGTCATTCTGCTGGAAAGCCATGAAGCCAATCCTGGACACGGCCCCCTATAATATGTGTGCCTTTTGCCTAAGCTGAAGATTTCCCCTTTCCCAGTTATATCATCGTTAGATTAAAGCAAACCTCCTTGCGTCCACTGTCTTGCAGCCAGGATGCCGTGGGGTGGTTTTCCCAGAAGCAGGATGGAGGGCCTCGGCCACCCAGGGTGTCCCAGGTCCAGTGGTCAGAGCCTTCTCCTGGGATATGAGCCGTGAGGGTGCAGTCCCCCCAGGACTGAAGAGGGTCTGGAGGAGTGGGCCACCCGCTCCCTGCCATCAGCAGGTCTCTGCTGGGCTTGGAGGCCAATAACTGGCTGTCTAGTGATGGGCCTTCTCCCACCAGAGTGACTTCTGCAAAGAAATGAAGGAATTACGCAAGGGAGCTGTTCCTCTGGGGAACAAGTGCTGGGGGAAGGTGTGGGGGTTTTTTTTGTTTTTGTTTTTTTTCTTAAAAGGACATGAGTTCAGCACAGAAAGAAACAGAATTCTGCCCAAGAGTTTTTGCTTTTTAAAATTTTTATATTATTTTATGTTTATATTTCTGGCAACATTTTCCAGGAAGTTCTAGCAGTTTTTTATTTAAAAGAAAAATTACTGCCATAAATGCTGGTTATTTAGCTAACAGTGTTTTTAATCCCACCTAAGAAGGACAAGAGAGACACATTGCAATTGTGAACTAAATGCTAGTGTTAGGCCTGGATTGAAAATCGGGAGAAACTGAAGCCTCCATTTTGTGGATTCGTGCACAGAGGAGAAACAATAAGACTCTATGATATTTGAAAGAAAAGTATTTCAGTGGAAGTAGTATTTTAAGTTGAATCCAATGAGCTACATGAATGTGAAACAGCGAAACTCATAAAAACAAATATGCTGGTAATATAATATGCTTGTTAAAAAGAATGCAGCTTCTACTGTTCTGTTTTTGGGGGTTTTTTTTTGTTTTTTTTTAAAGAAGGAACCATATTTCAAATATCAATAAAAGCTAACCCTTCCTGTCTTTACTACTAGTGAGATAATTATCAAGCCCATTTATGAAGGCTCTTCATATGTTAAGGAAGCATGCTGTCATTACATTTAATTAGATATGTATTGAAATAATTTTAGTATGAAGAGAGGAAATTGTTTAGTGAGCATTCCAGTACTCAAAGAATTTCAGTTTAGATGTCAGAAAATGTATGCTCCCCCTACAGTTTAATCTTTGGGTAATATAGTCATTCTGTGCTCCATTGGGAAAACACAATTGCACATTAACCGTTCCAGCTTTCTGATTCTATACCGAAATGTTGTTATTACTTCTGCTCAGTGTGCTGAGACATATCCTACCACAAAGTTACTTTTGGTGGGAGTGAGGAGAAGCTTGTAATTCTGCTCAATTGACTAATTTTGTTCTCGGATCTGCATAGTGGATCTCGGATCAAGTATTCATCTTTCCCTTCAGGTGTGGAGCCGCCACTGTGTCTAGGTGGTGTTTTAGACATGTAAGGAGTGAGTGTTATTGAAATCAAGGTCTGACATGCAAATGAACACGTATGCATGTCATTGCCACAATTATGGAAGGCAGAAATATAGCATGAATGTATGTAAATTGCCAGTGATGAGGTTCAACATCATACAGGGAGAGTTACACACTAGGAGATTGTGGAAAGAAAATATTCCTTTCCTATGAGATTGTTAGTTCACCTGTTTGACAGAGCTATTTTCACATTATGTAAAAGGGATATAGATGTCCAACCCTGACCCTCAGGTTTTGAAGAACCCACACCATAGCTAGATCTTTTCCTCTACAAAATGAGGCTTTGCTTGCTTTCACAATTTCACTATGTGAAAGTCAGAATTGCAAAGGAAAGGGTAGTTCCAGTGACTTACAAGTTGATTTTTTCCTGAACTGCAATGAAAAGATGAGTCATCACGCTTTTCGAAAAAAAAGAAGGTCAAACTAATTTTGACTTGTAAGTGTTGAAACGTGTTCTCCTCACACTTCTTTGATTGAAACAGAATGTTTTGACCTTCTACCACTTAAACACTGTATTTTAGTTTGACCTAAATCTACACATTTTATTTTCGGTGAGTATGATAATTGTGTCTTCCTGCAGTCTCTGGATGTTTTATCACAGTTGGATTGTAGGCTTGGATTGTAGGCTTCTCTTGCTTGGATTTTGTAATAGCTCAGGTTTTGGAGTCAGATTGTCTCTCCTGTGAATTCCACCTCATGGAAATGCCACTTGGGTAACACGATCCATCAAGATTGTTCAGCACAGCAGAGAGAGGAGAAGATCCCTGAGGCCCCAAACATGTGACTTCAAACCAAGGAGTTTGGTTCAGCTTGGGTTTGGAACAACACAGCAGACTTTTAGTTTTCCATCAGAAAGATGAATTAAAAGCTTCAGCAAAATTTCTGCTGCAAGGAAAAATTTTGCAATAAAAAATCACTGAGAGAAAATTTAGTCTGCTCTAGTACTTGCCCTATTACTGCATTGGAAGATTTGTTAGTATGCAGATGTGTTTTGTGCATATATAGTGTAAAATAATTCTGAGTAATATTTTAGATCAGATTCCTCACTGCAAAATGAGTTCACCAGTGTCAGTGGAAGATGTTTGTTCACTCACCATTGAGGGAAAATATTGGATCAGTGTACCTCTTCATAATTTATGCATGTGATATTCTCTTTGTAGCTTGGGAAGAGAAATTTCTGAAAGCTTTTTTTGGGTGAGGGGGCTTTCAGTATGCTTCAGATGTCTTGTTTAGTGTTGTAAAGTTCAGTGAAAGTGTATCATATCTTGTTTTACTTCATACAGCTTGCTTACATCCAATAAAAGCAGTGCGATGTCCACATAGTAATAATAATACACAATTACTTCTCTAAAGAATGGAGTAACAAAGCAGCTAGGAAAGTGAAATTGAATTGATTGAATTGACTGAATTTTGATCATGCACTGTATAAAACCAGTAGTCATATAGCATTGGCTTCATAAGTCTCTGAACTGCTAAAGTTCATATAGTCACACCGGTAGGGCATGACTGACTAGGCATATCTGAAGCAAATCTTCAGTTAAAGTTTTTCATATTACTGTGCATTCGAATAAGATACATTTCTAAAATACCTTTACCCGGTTTATTCTGTCAATTGTAGATTTATTTATTTACTTACTTCTACCATGATTGTTGTAGTAGAAAATCTAACCCCTGTTTATTTTTTCCTTAGAAAATTGCCTTCATGGTAGCATTAGGACTGGTTACAACAGAACATTTGGAAGGTAAGGTGGCACATGTTGTTTTACAGTTCAGTTTTTGAGTGAAATCTTTTCTCTTGGCTGATCTGCAGCCGAGAGCAATTGGTGATTCTGTCCTCTGAGGGGCAATGAAAAAATCAGGTGAAATGTTTTCTCTGCACAATTGTGCTTTTCAGCCTCAAAATAATGGGTGGCGTTACTTTACTCTGCCTCCCATCCCATTGCACAGCTTAAGGGGCATGAGAACTGGCTCTGCAGCCAGCACCAGCAGGCTTGGCATAAGCTACCATTTGGACTTACTCAGTCATCATGGTCCTTTGAAGTATATTAACAGCTGGAGGATAACAGTGGAGCAAAAAGCCTCCAAATGCTCTGACCAGCACTGATCTGGCTGAAGACTCAGCAAGGTTCAAAGATGTTTGCCCAGTTCTCCTGTAGCAAGCATGCCCCCATCTCTTTCCCCGTGTGAAATGGACTTTCATTTTTTGAGTTAATCATCTGTCATCTCTAGAGTTCCACAGAATGTGTAAAATAGTGGTGAAAATCTGGCATTTGTCTTATAAGATTTTAAGCAAATTGGAAAACTACCTCTCACAATGACTTCCTTCCCTCCATTTCCTCCCGTTTAGCCAAAAAATAAACAAACTTCCAGTCTGATCCTGCTTTTGTGTGAGAGCTGCTAGCACGCCTTCCTAGGCTTCTGAATATGAATTCAAACAAATATTGCACATAAACTAAATGCAGTATCGCATAGTGTTCAGTTTACTTTTCCAGCTTTCCAAAGATACCTTGCAAGAGTTAGCAGATTTGTACCTTTCTTTGCCTCCCTTTGTCTTTCTGAAAACATAGATGAGAGGCGGGAAAAAAGCGTTTGTTCAGCAAATTTGCCAGTGGTGTGAAATGAGTTGGGGGCTTATTGGCAGAATGGGTTAGTTCTCATGAACAGAGAAGATACAGTTATTTTTAAGAAAAAGTCTACAGCTTGATGTGTTTTAGTTACATGCTCAGCTAATACAAGTTGGTGTGGTTCTACTGGTATAAGGAAAAAAATCTGATATCTGTGTCAGCTGACAATGATTCTTGATCACAAAAATGTTAATGATAATTGACATTTACCACCCATCCCATGGCCCATCATCAGCAAAATACTTAGGAATTTCCAGTGCACTGAGTTTAATTTTATGTGCTGTAAAGTTAGGCACATGCTTAGATGCCTTGCTGACTCAAGAGGTATCTACCATTTTACAGCTTGATTTCTTTTTAGTAAAATTCCCTGTGCTTCTCTTCCTTGGTTTTAAGAGAGGTTGTGAATAAGGGAGAAAATAGCATCTTAATTGTAAAGTGTCCTCAATATATGCAGCAGGTTTTCTGTGGGTGTTGTTGCCTTTTTTCAGTGTCTTTCCTCTTTAAATCTGCATTTTAGAAAATCATTTAATGTCCCAGTGACTGAGAATTTGAAAGCAGTTTAAAGAAACTTTAAGCCATTGGCCTTTTTAATCCTTTAATGGTAATGGATTGAAATGGAAATTAAAAAGCTACAGCAATTTTGGGAGAAGATTTATAATCCAAAAAGTGCAAATGATGACTGGTTCTCGTTTTCTTTGTCTAAGGAAAATAGGACAACATTTGAAATTATGCTGAACTGCAAATTATGCTTACAACAGAGAGAACTTAATTTTGAATAATTCTTTACTCTTTGATTTTATTGGAACTAATAAATTGTTTATGTGGATGTAATGCTTATGTTCAAAACACCAAGTACCGCTCTGCTCTGTTTGTTCTACCATACGTGTGGTGACGCACGTTTTGCACCTAACTGCTGCAATACTAATCCGGCAGAATCAATTCTTTCAGACAAATTCACTTTTAATTTTCCTACTAGCTTTAAATAAATGGTTCCCACCAAGAACTACTTACTATGGAAAGGGTATTTCTTCATGAGTATTGGTGATTAAAACTGTCAAAAATACCCTTACAGCTTTCACAAGCTAAAGGTTATTATTTTAGTGCTACGTCATATTCACGGTTATCAGCCATTGCTATTTATCAGGAAGCAATGGTCATTACACAGTTCAGTTTATTTTAGTACTTCTAATGTATTTCTCAATTTCACATTTTTGGAATTAAACTGTATCAAGATTGGGTCATTAAAAGCTTATTCAGTCAGTATCATTAATTCACAGTGTTACTGCTTTTCTTCATTTTATTCATTAATTTTGTGGTGAAAAGCTATGATCCACTTCTATATGGATTTCTCTAGCAGCATTTCCACCTAACATCCAGAGGAGCATCTCTCCCCTCACTGGGAAGAGAGCTCTGTTCTGCAGAGCCCAAGCACGAGGCATCTTTTGAGGCCTTTACCAGTAAATGAACACAGCCAGTTCCACTGACTGACATTCTGCGAGGTACAGCTTGCACTGAAGATAAATTGTCATTACGGGCCTCACAGAATGACCATACAGAGTGTTTATTGATGAAGGCAGCAGCTCATTGAAGCTTTGCCTCCAACATAAAGCTATCTTCAAATTTATTCATCTCTGTCAAATGTATTACAGTTTAGAGGGCTCTTTTTCTGTTTGGGTTATATTTTTTAAATTAATAAACTAAGGAATAAGATAGCCCAATTCTGTGATGCAGTGCATGATTGTAACATATAAAATCTCTTTCTCTGGGCTAATTAGAACACTTTCTAGCATTACCGTCATGTAAACACACAAAAACAAAAGGTAGAAAGAAAGAAAACTTTAAAAGAATTATTTAGTTCAGGTCATTCTACAAATGCACATCTTGTTTTACCACAGCAAAATAAAAACCCTGAAATATTTCCATCTAGGTTACTGGAATGTTTTAATCAGTTAAAACAAGTTATTTATTTTTACTTTATTTTATTTTTCCTTTATTAAGCCCTGATTTGAAATGTACACAATACATTTTAGCTGAAGCAACAAGTAACGAAAGCTATTATACCAGCATATGCTTCTGTTCTATCTTAGTGTGATTATTTACAGATACACTCTCAGATGTACATAACTCCTTATATCACAAGCATGAATATTTTTTATTCACAGTTCCCACAAATAAAGTGCTCAAATTGTGCTCTCCCTCCCTGATGTCTGCATACAGTGGAATATACCTAGAGCCATTTCAGTTCATTACTCTCTCTCTCTGTGTCTTTATTTCCGTCTATTCCCACTGCTACTGTTTTTTCCCCCAGCCAGCTTTTGTCTCTGTACCACAGCAATGCCTCTTCCAAAGCTGCATTCCAGGTAGCTACCACACGTGTGATTCAGACTCCATCAAATATTTCTGTTGCCTTGGTGAGAGCATGTACCAAAGAAATTCTCCCTTAAACCTGGGACCCAAAAGGGCAGAGAGCTACAGATCCATCACAGTCTTCTTGTGAAGAGACTCGTCCCAGTTATGGATGCAGAAAGCTCTGCTGTGTCAAATTCTTTGTTTCTTTTTCTGGGCCAGTGAAAAGTCACGATCTTGTATCCCCGTGACCACTTCTGAAAGACTAAGCCTGGGCTGCCGTAACTCCAGCTTTGTCCCTACACTGCCACAAGGGTGCTGAGGTGCTGCAAGCCCTGGATTCGTTGACCACGTAGGGTGGGTTACTGAGCCTGGCTGCAAGTAACATGGCTCCAGCTCACACTGTTGAGACTGAAGTAAAGAGTCAGTGGGGTCCACTTCCTCCATTTCTTTGCCAGCATCAAGGCACACGGTTCCTCTGTTGTGACATCTCTCACACCTTTTGGCCTTGAGAGCATTCCCTTTACAAGAACTGATGCTGATGTTAAGAACAACCATCTGTCTTCCAGTGGCTCAGTGGCAGGCTACTGGATCCGTGTCTAGCACTTACTCTGCTGCTGAGGCCTGATTCCCTTCAGAGGATGCCAAAGGGTTTGGAAGCTTTCAGGATGGCGATTTCAGCATAGCCGGACAAGTATTTTGTAAGAAATACTTTCAGAATGGGACAGAACTGTTACTCGTACAAGATCCTCCAGTTTGGAGTCTGCGTAGCACTGAGGATGTTAACAAGATGCTGGCAGTGGTTGCAGCCATGGTGTTTATCACACGTCTCGGTGCAGCCTCAGATCACACGTTTCTTCGTAATGAGATTCTGCGTAGCTCCTTGAGTCACATGGCAGCATATGTCTAGCTCATGTCAGGTGTGAATACAGACCTGCCTGTACTCTTTGAATTGCCCTAGGGGAAGACACCTTCTGAGCATGAGAAGTGACATGTTCCTGTGCCAGTGGGAAAACCCAGCCAGAAAGTGCAAGTAGTTGCTCTGCTGTTTTTCTTGTCTATCCAGGTTCCTTCTGATAAACCTATCACTCCAAAAGTTGTGGCTTAGCCAATAGCCCTTCATGAATGAAAAGTTTCAAATCAGTATCTTGGAACTGAGGGCAGTGCAAAATCCATGCAGAGTGTTGGCCTTGTCTCTGTAGACAGAGTGTCTAAGACATGACCAGCAATACTAATACCATTTACTGTAGCAACACTTGAAGTGGTATGTGGCCCCTCTTACTCTGTGGGGAAGTGATCAACATTTGGAAAGGGTGCCTGGAACCCAGAACTATGTGTTGGAAATCCTATTCCCGTGTATCGTAAACATTCTGAAAGCTGGACTGTATCTTACTGTTGGATTGCAAATGGGAGATAGGCTCAATATCCTGAAGGCCATTTTCTGGCACTGAGGATGTTCTGAGATAGGCCTCTTTATCTTAGACATTGATGGAAGATGCCAGACCTTCTGCAGAACCAGATGGTGTCCTGAGTTTCTGTTGGGTGTACTCCTGGTCCTCTGGGCTGAAGTGCTAGTGCTTGTGCCAGTTCCTCTTGTTCTGAGAGATATAATTCGAGCAAGACAGAACGGAGGTATCACCATTGCAGGGACATGTAGACTAACAACATCCCTCTGGCACCTCAGTGCAGAGTCTAAGCTTTGCCTTACAATATTCATGTAGGAAACATTTTAGAATAGAGCATCAACTCAGCTGTGCACACTTCGTGTCATGGAATGGATCCTGGGTGGCTCTCCTTGCTAAAATAGGTCTGCTCTTACTTTATTATCAAAATAAAAAGTAGGCTTTCAAATACATGGTGATAATAATCTCACCATTCTGAACTTACATCAAGAGCTGGAAAAAGAAATTCCATCTGACAGAAATGAAATCCTAGCTCAGATAAAAGTAGCATTAAATCTGCATATTTCAGCCAGCCAGGAATCCGCTCACCCTTTCTGTGTGTGTTTACAGAAGGATGCATGTGACTAATTGTTGCTAAATGCAGTCCTCAGGAAGTACCTTTTTGAATAGGTGGTACCATTTCGTGGGAGTTCTCTTGTGTTTCACCCTTTTCCAAACAAGACTGCAATTCAATGAGCCTATCTTTCCACTGCTGTTTCCAGTGACACAAATACATGTACGGCTCGTAACAACATTTTGCATGCTCAGGATCGTGAAGTTGTATATTTTTGGATGGATAAATCATCACGTCCTAGTTAGAACTGAATCTAGGCATGCCATTCTGACCGTGCTTTTTCTAACCTTTGCAGAGGAAAAGTAATGTAAATTAAATTTAAAAGGAACTCTATGCTTTCATCTGATATGAATTACAAGGCTTAACTGCTTTAAATGCTTCATTTTTGTTAACAGCAGACATTGATAGTATTTTGAAAGCTCTCTGTTGATGGTTGCTGAATATATGTCTGAAGGGATCATAATAAAAATCTTGTAGGGCAGCAGAAATCCACCTTGGAGGAGGGAAAAAATAAAAAATGCCTGTGTTCTAAATCTTACAAGGAAAAGCTTATTAATGTCAAACCTTGAACTGCAGCAAATATCAATGCTGATGCAACCCAATTATACTTTAGAAACTGAAACTGAACACAAAGCCCAAGGGGTTGAGGGTAAGAGCGTCTTGCTTAACAAGTTAGATCTACATTTTTCCCTGATGAATGAGAAGCGCACAATTCATGTTTCTTTCCATGGTTACAGAAATCCAGAGCAAGCGTCAGGAAAGAAAGAGAAGAAGCACAGCAAATCCAGCCTACAGTGGACTCTTGGAAACAGAGGTACTTTATCATTCACTTTTTTTACCACAGTTCTATTTCATGTCAATAAAAGGTTTAAGTGCTTCTTATTACAAAAGTATATATGAACGCAGAACCACACATTTACTTGTAAAGAGATATTGATGTGGAAAAGAAAGAAAAGATCTCAACTAAGTAGCTAAGCAACAGGTTTTCACCACACAACATCACTTGCTTCAAACTAGAATTCGTCTTAGTTTTAATAAAGGCCAAAAGGACTAAATTAATGTGGGACCTAATTACTCTTTCACCCACGCAGACAGTCCCTTTAGGTCAGAACTGAAGAACAGAAGTGCTGCATTATGTTCAAACTTGCATTGCTATTTCTCTTTTTCTATGTGCCAAATACTAAATGGAGAACTTTGCTTTTTTTATTAGTCACGTTCATAAAAGGGATGTGTTGGTTTAAGAATCAGCGTGCTCTGCAGGGGGTATGGAAGCCTGCATAATAAATATAATAATGCATAATTAAAAATAAAATGCACTGGATAATCTCTGTTGTCTGTTACGCTTATACTGTTATATTTATGGAAGTAGCAAAATTTGGTCCTACATAATATTGGATTGCAAACCTGGTGTAAAAGCAGAATATAAATAGACTTAACTTTTTCTGAAATCGTTTTTTTCTTTGTTTCTGAACTGACATATATTAAAATTCTACCTTCAAAATTTCACCGTAGTTTGGGGTTACTATTTGAACTTCGTACAGGAATGAAACTGATTTGCAGCCAGCTCTCCATTTAAGTAAGATTTCTCTGTGTTCTGAGTTCTTTAAGCCTTAAGAAAGTGACTTTTCTTTATTTAGGTACCAGCAACACAGAATTTTTGCTATGCCAACATTTCAGATGACTATGTTGCCAGACAGCAGACAGATAAGGCTAAAAAGAAACCCACCACTGTAGTCAAGCTGCTTAGTGGCTTGATTGTGTTTTTTTTTTTTTAAGTATTGGAGATTTTTATACTTCAGAGCAGCCCAGGGCACTTGAATTCTTCAGAACTCTTCAACTTTTCTTTAGTGACCTCTTCAGAGCAAATACTGATGTCCATATGTCCAGTATTTAACACAGTAGGAACCTTAGCCTTGCTAGCGTTAAATCTGTAGTCTCTCCTCTTAGACCTTTTTGTCCTGGTAAGTTTATTTAAATACTTGCAGAAGAGTTTTGTAGCGTAGTCTGATCAGCATTTGCAAGGAACTCAATTATCTCGGAGCAGGGATGGAGGAGGTCTGCTGCACCCCTAGTTCATACGTCTCATTATATCTATTCTCAAAAGCATATCCTGAAGTGAAAGATGGCATGGAGAAAGAAATGTCTGTGAAAGAGTCCTGTGGCTGATCAGCTGTGTCCTCATTAGGAGTTGTCATTAAGTACTGACCATGGGGAATGCTGTTCAAGTAAAATGGAGGCAGATGGTTTTTCTCTGATCAATTAGCTGCTCAGATTGATTTGCTAATCAGTGAGTTGAGGTATTTTGTGGCATTTCAGGCATTTTGGTGCAGTTTAATTTACGGTTAGTCTACTGAATGATCTTTAATTCATGATTGTTTAAATTGAAATTGCATATAAATTAGACTTTTTATTTGCCAACGCCCCTCAAAACGGCAGGAGCTCAGCATCTGTAGCGGTGATGCTAACTTCCTTGATTACAGAAATGTGATCACGGTCTTATGTCTTCACTTGAATGTTGTGCTTTCTCTTTTCAAAGCTTTTTTCTTTAAAAAAAAATTGAGATACCATTCTATTTTCCCACACCCTCGATAGCTTTTCTTTTATTTTGCATAGAATAGGGTTAAGTTTCAGGCTGCGTATTTTTTGAAGGAAGAAGCATCAGTTCAAAATTCATTAGCAGACTGGCAGGCACCTGTATATAAGAGAACAGCTTACTCGCCACAGAATAAATCGTTTATTAGCAAAACCCCTCTAATTTTCCTCCAGGCAGAGTCTAACAATATCTAATGGAGGAAAATGGTACTGTTTCCAGTCCTGTTGTACAAGTATTGGATGGCTCAGAGAAACAATTAGGGGTTACATAGACTGATAATGAAGCCCAGCTTGCTATTGACCAACAGCTTTTACCATCTGACAAGTTGGCGATGGGCTGCATTAAATTAGTTAAACATCTCAGTCAGGTTTTCAGTGGTCTGTGTTTGCAAGTTTGAAAGTCTTTGGTGACCTCAGCAGTTTGAAATCACTGCCAGCCCCTAGAGGTTGTACACATTAACTTCTGAAAGAGAAATATTTTGCTTAGGCTCTAATGCATTGCTTGCAAACAAAATGTGTTCCTAGGAACTGTACACAAGTGTCACAGAAGGTAGTGGTGCTTTTCTGCAGGTGGGAAGTTCATCACCATTTCTATATATGAAAATAAAGATGTCATCTCACAGCAACAGTTTATTACACAGTTTTTCCTTTATGGACGTTGTTTATCTGCTAGATTTGGAGTTACTGTTGCTGTTGCCTTGCTCTCACTGACCTTTGCAACATATCCTGGAACTCAGTCAGTAAAATTTGCAATTTCCATTTCTCTCTTGTTAATAAAATTGAATGTACATCAAACTGTTCTAATGAGGGATTGTGAGAAAGGTAAATAATACAACTGTTTGTCTGACTGTCTCAGGGGTTAGCAACAAATATTCTAAGTCACAGAACTGGCTTCTGGATAGCTGGTTCTGTATGAGGGAAACTCATGGAGATGGTTAATACGAAACGGTAAGAGACAACCAGAGCACTTTTCAGTGACACTGTGGTTGGTTTCTTTTCCCTTGTAGCGGAAACGCCTTGCATCAAATTATTTGAATAACCCCTTGTTCCTTTCAACAAGAGGTAAGCATATTTTAAAATGAATATACTACTATTCTAATGACATGTTAAATATTTATTAGTAGGATTTCATATGAATTACTGCTAGGGTACCATGGGGCATTACTTTGTGTAAGGTCCCTGCACTTTTTAGTGTGCAGTGAAAATAGATGGTTTTGCTGCAAAAACAATTGAAGGATAAGGCTAAAGTTCAAAACTGTGGAGAAATGGATCCAAAATCTCTGCAATCAGTGGAAAATCCGATCCCTAGTATTGTAAACACCATGCAGTGAGAGTACTGGTTGAAGAAGGCAGTGTTGCCAACCACAAGTGCTTAAAAATATATATTGAAAAATTGGGATTTAAAAAACAATTATTGTTCTGGGCTTTGCATTTGCTGCTTTTCATCAGCTTTAAGAAACTGCTGTCCATCCTCAAGGGCTAGAAATTTACCATACCTTTCGCTTTAAAAACAACGGCCGAAAGACCACACAATTTTTCTGACTCCAAGAGCTGGAGCCATAAATCTAGATTTGATGGCCTTGAAGATGCCTTCCAATCTTGTCTTTATAAAAACTTCAGATGCTGAAAATTTCATGGTAAAAGCCTTGAGAATGAACAACTCAGAGGAGCCATTTGGGGATGATGATGATTGGCTCGTGTGAAGAAGCTCATTCCAGGAAAAACGTGCAACATATAGAGAAGGCAAAGAGTTGGGAGGTGGGAGG
Organism: Himantopus leucocephalus; assembly: GCA_003993805.1. Lineage (NCBI taxonomy): Eukaryota > Metazoa > Chordata > Aves > Charadriiformes > Recurvirostridae > Himantopus > Himantopus leucocephalus. The sequence continues at coordinate 85,795,685 of RSEF01000001.1, read as the reverse complement.
TGGAAGAAGGAGAACACTGAGTACAGATTAATTCTTCAGACTAGGCCCATGTATGTTTTTAAGAGAGAAAGTGAGAAGTTTGAATTGCATTTCAGAAGAGGAGAGAAAGCCAGTAAAGAAATGTGATTATGTCCTTGCCCTCGAGTTATCTTTATAACTTAGGCTCTACTGTGGTGCCTTAGAAGAATGGGAAGCCAGGCCTTTTTCTAAGCCAAATATTATTTCAGTATTAGGAGCATTTACAGGGATAATTTCAATTAAGACATGACAGTTTTGACAGTTTTTCAGTGTTGGCTTGATATCCCTGTCAAGTGTCATGTTTAGTGCTTGAGGTTCACCTTTCTGGCCCTGCCTTGAATTCCTGCACCACAGGATCACCAACTGAAACACAGCGGTGCTTCTCTCTACTTTCAAAACTTCATGTGCTAGATGCAGACAATTGGCCTACTTACCGTATGCCTCTAATGCACCGGCTCTCAGAGGACAGGAGAGGTTATTACACGGTAAACAGCTATGATGACATGCCTCTTAGCAGAAGCCCATGCTCATGTGAGCCCCAGTGGAAAAAACTTTATTCCTGGCTTAGTTTTATCTTCAAAATTAAAATTAAATTTTATTATTTTTCTTATCATAGCACTTGTTTTTTCCCATGTAAACACATGGGAAAACCAGGAGAGAATGGCAATGTTAGCGAGCCGTGCTGTTAGCCTCTCAGTGGATTTGGTTGTGTTAGGGTTTGATATCTCTGACCTTCTTTCTGCCATGGGTTTGCCATTTCATTTGCAAGGAAGTACGTGGGTGACAATGCTCCAGTGATGCGGGTGTCTCAGATGATCCAGAAATCAGCACTCTCTCTCCTTAATTGTTAATTCCTCTTCAAGTCCTGTATCTTTGGTTTTCCCAGCATCCAGAATGTGTGCTAGGATTCTGCATTTTCTGGCAATTTTAAGCTGGGCTTCTTTATAGCAGAACTCCCTGCCTCTGTAGGGGTCTGTTAGCTACATGCACAGGGCACTGTTGTGCTAGATGCTCTGTAAGCTCTGAACCGAAGGCAGATGCTGTCCCAGACAGCTTGGCACTGCAGTGGTGTACTTGTCAGCCTTCAGTGCAGAGCTGACTGCCCCTTCTCCTGTAAAACGCTCATTTAAAAAAATTGTCTTCAGTATAATTTTTCAGCAACTAGTGGACATATTTTAAAATGTTTAAAACTTTTTAGTAAAAGTGAGCTGAAAAGAGAAATAAACAAACTAAAACAATCCCTATGAAGTACCGGAAACAACTGTCATTTCCTGAAATGCAGAAGAGAACAATTCTTGTAAATTTTCAGCAAAACGTCAATTAATCAGGATTCATTTATCTGAAAACGTCTTACCTGAAATGAGGTCACATCCCCTGACATGTATCATTTGTAGAAAAGACTCTTCAATTATCAAGCCCCTGTTTATCTGAATAACATCTATATCCCCTGAGTAATCGCAGTGTCGTATCGTGGTGGATCTCTGTGTGTGTGTGTATTTGTGTATATGAAGTGACATCTACAGATTTTATAAGTCTGTGATTATTTATGGAACTCATTGCCAAAGGACGCTACAATTGTTGGAAAAAGTAGAGAAATTTATGGAAGAAAAAAAATCTGTTTAAGGCTGTTAAATATAAAAATGAAGATGCAAACTCCAGGTTAGGGAAGTCCATAAGCTGCTAGCGTCTGGAAGGATACTTCTGGAGTAGGGAAATTTACTCTGTGCTTGCCCGGTTCTTGCACTCTGCGCATGAGTGGCAGCACTGGATGCTGTTAGCAAAGGACCCCGGGCTTTGGTCTAACTTAGGTGAAGCTGTTCCTTCATTCTTACATTCCTCTTTTTACATGTATGTGAGATGTGAATGTGTCTGCATCTTCACGTGTATAAAATGAATGTGTAACAGCAGGTTGGGCTGTATATGGGATCACATTGTGGCAGCTGTGTTCCCATTTGTGATCAGAGAGGGAGCTGAAGAAGGACAGAAGGACCGAAATATCAGTTTGGTCACCTCCACTTTAATCCAAAGAAAGGCCTCTCCATCAGCTGTTTGTCCCTGGGACAGCATTTACCAGCCTCTTACAAATCAGCAGCAAAAATTACAACCCACTGTGCGGTTTCCATAAAGCCGTTAAAATTTTCTCGCTTTTTATTTTTGGACCAAAGTGTGATGAATTTCACAAATATTTTTATGAAGGGTTTGGCCTGCTTTCTAGTGAGCTCTGATGGTTCTTGTTCTTATCAGGCTGTGAATGTAATCACTACAGACTCAGTTCATCAGAAGGTCAGAAAATCTTGGTGGTTTGGGTGGGAGTAGTTTGATGATAAAGAGTTGATGATAACATAAAGCTCAGTCACACAAGTAGCTGACCATTTTGGCCGTGAATCAGCTGAACATTTAAGCATGTGTTTAATGGTAAGTCAGTGGCACCACTTTCATACTCCAAGTTAAGCACCTGCTTAAGTGCCTTGCTGGTTCAGGGCCAGACTGTTCATCACCCAGCAGGCTGAAGTCCTTAAGAAAGACTTTTGGACTAGTGACATGCAGAGAGGAGGTCCACCTGAAAATTTTTGAAATTTGAAATAGAGTCTGTGCTTCTCATACAGTGATTTTTTAACGTCAGATCTTCAGACACAGTATTCCTGAAATGTGAATTTTTAAATCTCAAATGCCAATTCCACTGCTTGCTGTTGCATTCTTTGCTGCCTGCATTAATTTTGGCAATGTCCTGATCTCCTGTGTCACAGCTTCACTAAAATTACTCCCATAGCTGAGAACTAGCATTCATGGTAGCGATGTATTTCCCACTAATCTGTTCTCTGCCCTTCTTTCATATGCTAGCAAATGAGGATCCGTTCTGGAAGGTATGTGTAGCAAAATTTGTGTATTATCAGTGTCCTTCTCATCCCCGTGTAATTCAGTGCTTGCTTCTGGTTATTGTAGTCTTTATCAAGGTACAAAATTGCAGTATTCTCTTTGCCTTTCATACTGCTTGTGTGAAACCTTTCCCACTTAAATAAATCTTTGAGCCTCTAAGTTAGAATTTCAAAGAGATGAACTCGTGGGCTTTCCTATTCAAGGCTTGAGTTTAATCCCTTTGTAGAATCCACTGATTGAGAAATTGCTAGTACAGATTTGTGGGTTTAGTGAAAATTTTAAGAAAAATGAGTAAGTATTCTAGTTTGTATAGCTTAAATCTCTTTACATTGAGGTTAGAATTAGGATTTTTTGAGCACGTAATTTCTAAAGAGTAATATTTTGAAGAGCAATTTTTTGACAGGACTGAGTTAGAATTCAGGATATAACCCTGTCTAAAACTATCATGAAACATTATCATTAATATCCCTAAAAATGAAAATATGCTTTTGGAATTAACAAAGTTACAAAATTATTATTCTCCTTCCTGGAAAAGCACTAGGAGAATTCAGTTTTTTTTATAACGATTCACAAGCCATGAGAGTTTCAAAATCAGTATCTCCTTTATTAAAATGCACTTAATTATACAAAGAGTAATTAACGTTGCCACCAGATTAGCATAGCAATTTACTACATGACATTGTAACTTTGTTGATGAGTCTTAGTTCATTTTATATATTGCTTCAGACAAAGACTAATCAGTCTTGTTGGAGAAAGGTTGTCAGAGAGAGTCTGAACAGAGAACAATTAGCGCCAGGGAGAATAGAGGGACAGAGAGGCCCTCTAGAGGAGCTCACAAAAGAGGGTACATAGCAAAAAGTTGTACTCGAGCATCCTGTTTTCCTAGCTGCTCTTTGAGGCAATGGGCATAAAACATGGAACTGTGCTTTTTCCCAGAAGCTTTTCCTTGCTTGCTTCCTTCTGCTTTGGACTTGAAGGACAAGTGATCCACATACTGACTTTGATCCACACTTCAAAATAGAGCTGCACATGGTGATGCATGTGTTGGGAGTGACACATAATCAAAACCAAGTGAATTCCTATGTCACAAGCTGCCTGTATTAGTCGACTTCCTCCTGTGTTTGATCAGTTGGTTTTTATTTTTCTGTCTGTTTCAGTTTATGGAACTTGCTTCTGGCTGGTTTGTTTGTTTGTTTGTGTTTGTTACTATCATACACCATTATTTCTGTCTTCTTCCACAGTGGCCAGGACACTTTTGACAATTAGATTTTGTGTTTGAATGAGCCTGTCTGCTGCAGTAGTGGCTGTGAATGTTCAGAGAGAGGTTCTCAATGGCTTGATTTGACCCAAGCCATCCCTCTTCTTCTCTTGCAGAATGAGATCCACCACGATGAACACTGCACTGCTTGCAAGCGTGGCGTTAACTTGCAGCCCTGTGGCACGTGTCCCAGAGCATATCACCTCAACTGCTTGGACCCACCCCTCAAAACTGCCCCCAAGGGGGTTTGGGTCTGTCCAAAGTGCCAACAGAAGGTAAGCTTCATGGAGCGCAGCACACCAAGAAAAGAAAACTTGAATTTGTGTACCACTAAACTAATCTAACCTGTGGTCATAGCTTAGGGGACCACATTAGCTAAAGTAATAGTGAGAGGTTTTCAGTACAGGTTGAAGCATTTGTTTCTGGTATTTTCATTCTACTAGAGTTAGAACATGCACTGAGAGCCTTAGCTTCCCTGTAATTGCGTTTGCTAGGTTTGTCCTTTTGAAATGTCTCTTCATTTCCTTTGTTTCCCTTCTTTACAGTAAAGCCACCAGCATGTAGTGTTGCCAGACAAGTAATGTAAATATTATAGATGAGGGAGACAGTGTCAGAAGCAGACACTGTTCACCAGTGGATCTGAAAGCTGTGAAGAGAACACTTTCTTTTCTTTAAATCATTTATTACACATAGCTATTGATCATAGCCATGTCAGAAATGCTAATTTGTCTAGTTGCTGTGAATAATGCTGATTGCATGAACAGGAAAACAATTACTAAACCAGTACAGTGTCACTAAATTGTAGAGTAGAGGTTTAGATTTTGTGCCTTAGAGTTCTTTGCGTTTAGCATTGAGATCACCGTTACATTCCCTTGAAAATGTCAAGGGGAAATTCTAGCATGCAGTTGCAGAGAGCAGAGCAGCCCAAGATTAGATATGCGCAGTCATGTTTTCATATGGACCAACAACGTCTCCCATGCTCAGCAGACAACATTCCTGACAGTGTGGAGATCTGCTTGCCAGGGGCTGAAGAATGTCTTCTGGCCATGGCAACAAGAAACAGAGGATTTGTAACTCCCTTTTAGCACTGTTTGGTAGTGCTGTTTATAGCGATGTGTAAAGGAGTAAGCCCCAATGGAGACTGCTACTCAAATTATTCTCTTGTTACTTTTCAGCTCGTGAATTCTGAGACAAGGACCATAGATCTGGTCCTGCAGAGCTGCGGGGCTGGAGGAAGAAAAACGTTAATGCGTGTCTTCGTGGAGTTCTAACTTTTTATTGTTTCCTGGGCTTATAGGTGTTAAAGAAAGATGACAATGTGCCGTGGACTGGAACTCTGGCTATTGTTCACTCCTATGTTACTCATAAAACAGGTAGGGATTAACATAACTATTGACAAGGAATTCCCTGCTCGTGACAGGCGATCCCATTTGAGTCCTTCATGGCACTAATATTAAAGTGGTGGTGTAACGCTACCAAATATCATGGTGTTATTAAGAAAAGGGCCATAAGGGGCTGTAGCTGGGAACAGCAGGTCACTTTGTCTTCCCTTCCCCTCAGTCCGCTCCTTTGCTACCTTATCTCTTTGAGGATGTTGAGATCAATCTCTCGGGAACTTCATTCCATGGAAGAGGCTATCATGAAAGTGGTGCCCTGCTGGGGACAGGGCTGAAAAGGAATTTTGTGGCAGAATCGTGTCAGGCTGGGAGGCAGAGAGACGCAGTCAGGCTAGGCAGAGCCATGTAATTGGGTGTGTAGCATAATGCCAGACTAGTGTCTCAGATACTACAGCAATATCAGCTAATTGTTTCAGTATTATTTGGTATCACAGTCATTAGTATCAGATGTTGTATGGTATCTGTGCATTGACCATTACTCTTTTTTTGTGCCCTGTTGCACTCTTACAATGGGCTGTTTGGGGCATTAGATTATATTGGTAAGGAGCTTTGCAGAGGTCTGGCACCGTTATGATTGTGCTTTTCAGCCAGGGTTGCTGAACTATGACCGTTCCAGGTGACTGGCCTGTTCTTTAATACCATTCACCTCTTTCTTGGAGACTTCCAGGACCACATGTTGTCCAAGGATTAATTCTAATTAATTTCAAAGGTGCGGTATAGCTTTAGGGTTGTCCTGTGTGCCAGCCATTAACATGGACACATGCGTGCAAGCAGAAACTCCAAATTTATTTGGCTGGATGTGCTGACAAAAGGCTAATGAGACCTGAAACTCCCCATTCAAAATACATGCTTCTGTTTCGTGTTGTCAAGCGCACAGTTTTGCCATATGTGCTTTTCTTAACTTCTGCATCCTTAATCTTACTGTTGTGCAGTCAAAGAAGAAGAGAAGCGAAAGTTACTAAAGAGAAGCAGTGAGCTGAAGAGTGAGCATAGACAGTTAGAAGAAAAAGATCGACTTCTCAACAATGCATTGAAGGTAGGACACCTAACTGGGGACAGAGAGTCTCCTGCAGAGATGTTTATAAAGAATATATGCCTGAAAAACTGGTATTTTGTGGCTAGAAAATGATTTATGCTCCCAAGCTACTGATGTTCAAGTGTGAATGTGTTTCTCTCTCTGAGGAAAACACGTGGATTTCCTTTATGCACAAAGCAAGCTGCTTTGGCAGGCTGGGGACGAAAAATCACCTGAATTCCTGTTGCACACAAAAAAAAAAACCCCAAAACAAAATAGCCGTGGCTGCCTTCCTTCTGGTGCCATACACAGCTCTGATCTGCCCAGTGACTTTAAGGCCATTCCATTCTCCAGGTGAAAAGTTTAGTCACAAGCATGTCCCCCAGTGGTAGCTGCTTGTCCATTAACTCAGAACTCTTGAGATTAGGTAGAAATAACCATCTTTATTTGTTTTAGGAGCTGATGTTGTAACTCCATGACTGGAAATGGATTCACAATCATTTTCCCTGTGAACTCGTTTCAAAGTTAAACGTTGGCTGGAGATGTCTCCTGCACATACTGTGCTATGAGGACCAGTCTCTGGCAGCAATGAATGGGCTGAGTTCAAAGCCATAATTCCTGTCCTCCATGGGTGAAGGAACTTATCCGGGGCTACCTCACCTCCGGCCCACTCTTAAGGGGTAGCCGTTAGCTTGCATGGCAGTCTCAATAAATATTTGAAACTTCCTTTCACTGGAAAAATCAAAGTGGCAGCTGCAGGAGTAACTGGTCACTACTTGTTTTACCATTGCAGTTATCCAGAGGAGGCATGTTAAAATATTTATCACATTTAAAATAGAGTGGAAGGAAAAGCAATAACTTATTAAAAGACATCACAGTGGGGAATATTCCCTGTAAGCCACCATCAGCACTAATGGAAACACACATGCGTATCAAGTGACTCTGGGGTACGGAATATCTTTAGAGGTAGGAGAGTGCAGTGGGATGAGGTGTTCAGAAAAAGAAAAGCATTTGGGGATGGAGTCAGCTACCAGGTGTATGTCAGGGCTTCCAAAATCAGTAAGATTTCTACCTAAGCAGAATCAGGTTCTTTCAGTGGGCAACACTGTCTTATTTAAATGGTAATATCAGCTGATGATTATGTTTATTGGAGATATATCCACTTGAAAGGGGAAAAGCAATTAAAGATGGTCCAGCACAGAGCAATTTCATTTCTGACATTTGCCTTAACAGAGATTTACATTAAAGAGAACACTCTTATACACACCACAGGTGGAATGGTATTATTTTGTAAAAACAGAACATGATTTAGCCTTCACCTGAGATTTCACCTGTCTAATCCAACCTCTGAGCAGCTCCACGCGGTTGCTTTTCAAACAACTTGACTTTCAAGTGAGCATTTCCCGCCTCCCTAGGACTGGAGACTCCCCCCCACCCCGGGCAGTCTGGATCATAGCCAAGGAGGAGCAGTCTGCAGACAAGTAACCAGTTTTGCCAGACCCCTGGACCCACTGGGAGAAAGAAAACAGGCGGTTTCGGATACTAGAGAGGCCACCATCCCTTTCTGTCTAGCAGGCAGGCTCAGGTTTTTGGTCTGTCACGTAGTCCCTCGCAGGCCAGTTGATAGTTTAAGGGATGGGAAGTTAGCTGCAGCAGCACGGAGTTGGGGAGGGAAAGGGAAATTACTGACTCTTCCTTATCTCTCCTTGGAGAAGAGGAGGTATTTAAACTACGTGTAGATGTGGCACTTAGGGACATGGCTGAGTGGTAGACTTGGCAGTGTTAGGTTTACAGTTGGACTCAATGATCTTAAAGGTCTTTTCCAACCTAAAAGATTCTATGACGCTAAATGGGAGATTTGGGAGGCCTTCGTTTGGCTCCTGCTGTTGTGTGCATTTTCATGTAGATTTGTATGAAACATTTCAAGTGATCGTGGGGTGCAGTTTGGCCACCCCAGAGGAAAAAGACTTTCTTGTGACTGCAGTGGTATAACAGTAGTGTCTTCGATCAAGTTTTCTGCCAGAAAGATACTGACATCATCAACTTATCTTCACAGCACTGACTCCCTGAAATGTGTGGCACATACGAAATGCCTCATGGTGAGGTTTATCCCTCAGGTGTTTATCAGTGCCTCTTGGTAAGATTTAGAGACCTCACTGGTGCGTTCAGTACTTTCCAATAATACAGCTATTACAATCCCGTGCCAGTAATCTCTTTGGAGAAGGCATTTCTGCCAGGCTGTCTGCAGGATGAGGTCAGAAACGTCCTCTGAATGCGTTTGGACTGGGATGAATATTGTTACCTTAGACAGCTGCTGCAGTGTATGCAGCACTGGTGATTACTCCATTCGTTAAGCTGTGGTTTTGCTATCCCCAAAGGAGAATATACTTCCTTTGAGCAGGACGTGCACTCAAGACACAAAAGGATGTTTGGAGAGATGTTTGACACCAATTTGAATGTATTCTCAGTCTTCCTTTCTCTCTCCTCTTCTCTTTATTTGACAGAAATGCTTAGAGCTAAAAACCAGCCTGTTGGCCCAGCAGAAAGGGACTCAGTCATCACTGGAACGTCTCAAAACCCTCATTAGACTGATACAAAACGAGCAGATGATTCAGGTTACCATGACGACCACCACCACCTCCTCCCTGCTAACTGTCCCCTGGATCAAACCCTCCTCTGCCTCCGCTGCCATGCACAAAGCCTTGCAGCAATCACAGGGTAACAACTGACAGAGCCGGCTGTGAGAGCGCGAAAGAAGGGGGAAAAAAAACTTTATACACATGCGCGGATGAGAGATTAAACTGAAACAAAGGAGAGAAGGAACACTCTCAGTTTTGATACGCGTAGAAACTTGCAAACCAATCAGTCCAGTTTGTAGGTCACTGTGGCAGCAGGTTCCCACGGAGCGGGTTGTGCTGCGGTTTTGTATTTGCCAAGACCTTCAGTGCTTATGAGATTTTTTTTGTTATGTTGGCCTTAATGTATTTATGACTAAGGATGAAGAGGAAAAGTATGGCCGATAGGAAGCGGGATATCCTTTTGTGGGGGGCAGACAGGTTTCCAGTTCTGCTTTAAGGGGAAAATTTTCAATGCAAAGAGTTAGTGAGATAGTAGAGAAGTAGTTGGGCTGAAAGCTATGTGTGGGAGGGAAATCAGTGAGATAACCAGAAACTGAACTACTTAGGACTCGACATGGATTCTTATCAGAGGAACAAAGTTGGCCCCGTTGATTCAGGTGACCTGGAGATGGGGCCGTTTTGACCAGAACGGCGTCGCGGACACTCACAGAGCCTTCGAAACAAAAGATCGTTTTTTTTCCAGTATTATTATAGTTGAGAATTGCAGATATTTAAATAAAGAAACTGTATGAAGTTAGCATTTCTAGTAAAATATTGAAGTATTTTCATGCTGATGCTTCTGTATATGCGTTCCGAAGTATTTAAAAAAGTATGACTGTAAAACTCCTTACTTTTTTGCAGGTCCTTTTTACTTATTTTGCTATCGGTGTATTTTTCTCATGGAGTTTTTGTGCAAGATTTAGCATAAACCATAATAGCTGGATATCTTTGGCAGGTTGGGTTTTGTTTTTTAAAGAGATTATTTTGGGGGTTTTCTTTTTAGTTAATTTTGGATTTTTTTTAAAAGAAAAAAAGCAAATAAATATTCTGGGTTTTGTTTCTTGCCAGTACAGATAATATGCCAAAAAGATAACTTTACATTTTTGTACTGCATTTTTATTGTTAAAAATATGTAATGTGATTTTTTTATGTTTTATGTTTTATTTTTTTGCTTGCAGAAATATCTGCAGAAATGGTAGAGGAAAAAAACCAACCCTGCCTCAAGGGGTTGTTTCTCATACTGGATAATATCAAGAGTTCTGGGGGAGGGACAGGCCATGGAAAATTTAAAGGGTTTGCAGTTTTGGTTTTCTTTTTAAACTTGATTCCTTTTTAATATTTTGTTGGATTTTAGCACATTTGGGAAGCGTTTAGCATTAGCCTGAGAAAATCCCAGTGCGCCTGCTTGTTTCACTAGCTAGTCTTCCTGATACTGCAAGGGTCCGCCTGGCCCCCCCGTAGGCCACAGGCCCCCCCTGGTCACCCTGCGGCCTGCCCGGGAAGGTAGTGATGGGCACCCCGGTTTTTCTCAATGTCACACCCCCCCCCCACCCCCTCAGATGCCATCGTCTCTGTTGTTTATGAGTTCTCCGTCAATTAGCACAACAGGTACTTAAGGAAAGCAAGAAGCCACCAGAGCACGACACAAGGCTAGTCTCTCACATCAGCATATCACATGGTGCCGAATATCTTTTTTTTTTTAAAAATAAAAGAACCATGAGGGACTGGCTTTTTCCGTCGCCCATCACTAGGCAGCACATGGTCCCTTCAACCATTTTCACAACTCCGGGAGAAACTGTGCAGTACTATACAAATCTATTTTAATACACAACACTCGGTTGAACAAGATTTTTATATTCTTTTATTGATGAACAAAGTGAACTAAGTAAAACACAATTGTTATACATTGGTTATTGTATGCCAATTATGCATTCTAATGTGGCTTGCAATGTAAATGTTTTCAGGTTTAATGATTTTTTTTCCTTCTCAGACAAATAAAAAAAAGGAAAAGTGTGGAAGGTTGAATATGTGAAGAATTTCTGAAGAAGTGTCTTGGACTGTTAAAAGTAGTTATTTTGAAAAGGGGACTGTCCAGTGGATAGTGTGCATAGAAAAAAAAAACAAGTGTTTGTCTTAAATATGCCAATGTAGTTTTACTTCTTTATGATGCATTAAACTTGATTGACAATTTAATGGTGGTGTAGTCGTCATGGTATCTGCTGCTGAGGGCACACAGCATGGCGTGCCCAGGGCCTGCTGCTGTGACCCCTTCTCCAGCCAGACTCTGGCTGAGGGGGTTAAGTGACTGGTGCCAATTGCTCCACTGCTGTCTTCAATTTTCAGATTTAAACAACTCTAGAATAACTACAGTACTTTCCATTTTTTCCTTCCTTCTCGCAGGCAGAGACACCTTGTCCACTCCCTTTCTTGGCTTCCCACTTCTTGGAATAATTTCCCGTCCCACTCTTCCCCAGATCGGTAGGCAAAGATGTTGGCGGTACCACAGATCTCTCCCTTTTCCTCTTACGTCTCTTGTGGGTTGCGTTTTCGAAGTTTTCACCAGGATTTAAACACTGCAGTGGGCTTGCCCCAAATTATGATGAGCTGAGTCAGCTTGGGGGCAAGCCTAGGGCTCCAGGACAGAAAAAGGTTACCATGGGGTAACATGTTGCCGAACGTCAGCAAAGCTGGCTGCGCGTGCTCCTTACAGCCTTTGTGCACATTGTGCGCAGCGTGGTCTTTGCTTACGGCGGGTTGCTGGAGGGAGACTTGCTGCAGACCGTTGGCTGCAGCACATGTGCTGGCAGTGCCGTGGGCTTTGGTTTCAGACCTGCACTTTCAGGTGCTCTTCAAATGTGTGGTGGGCCCATTTGGTAAAGTTGTTTATAAATCACTTTGTAAATGTAAGGAAAGAATGAGCGCTAGGTCCCTTGCAGGAGTTGTCTGGTTTCTGGCCGGTGGATGGGACAGAACTTCCCCATAAAAACAAACCAAATGAAAGCAAGACAACGTTACGGCTGCATAAAATCTACCACAGTGGCTAATGCTTATGCAGAGCAGAACCAGGGTTGGGTTTTTTTTTTGCCAGGGGTAGGGGGAAAGGGTTTTTTTTTTGTTTGGGTGGGTGGGGTGGTGGTGCCATGACTTCTCTTCCTGGCAACATCACCATTTATTTTCGGGCTGCAGTTTGCAGGGGGAACTCAGCACTGCCTCCTTGCTTCCCCCACAGCTAGTCCCCTCCTCCCACCTGGCCTGTGCTACGGGAAGGGCACCCTAATTTTTCCTAACATTGCTTTCAATTTTAGAAGACACCTCTCCCCAAACCAGCAAACCCAGAAATCCTATGTAATCATCATCATCCTCCTCCTTCTGTCACCACCCTAACCTATAAACTCAGCGCTGTGCTAACAGACAGGAGCCAATTACAGAGCTCTGCATGTTGCCTTAATAATTAATGCAGTTGCAAGGGAGTGTAGGCTTACGCTAGCCTTTAATCTTCAATAGTAATTTAAATTAAGGTTTTGGTGGAGATTTGTGGGAGCTACGGTAGCCTCCGTCTTCCTTGCTGCGGCACCGGGCATTGTCTTTGAAAAGAATCAGGAGCCACGGGGGATCCCAGCCTCCCCTCCCAAGCAAAAGTTATTTTTACAGCTATGCCAGACTTCACAGCTTCAGAGCTCTTTATTTTAACATGACAGACTGTTTTCTGTGCATAGGACCTTTTCACATGCCATTAGTTATCTCGCAGAGGAGCTGCTCTGCAAATAGCCATTCAAATGAAATGTGTTGTCTCCAAGCCTGTCAGTTTTATATTTGCACCTCTTCAAATGTAATTTTGCCGACTCTCACATCTCTCACTGTCTCCCCTTCCTCAGAAATGAGAGGAAAAGGAGTGCATCCGTCTGTTGGGACGTACCACGGAGCGATGCCAAGCCCTTCCCAGTGAGCAGAATAGGGAATGCTGGCGTGGCTTAGTTATGTCAGGATCTCAGATGTTTTCAGGCTTCATACTGAAGCCACAATGGATCTACTATGCCCTAAAGGCTCCAAAATCAGGAAGCAAAGTCAAGAACCCTTTTTTTTTAAAAAAAATATTTAGATCATGATCACTGCCAGCATTTTTTACGCCATGGGTTTAACGGTAGCGTCAGCTCGGCTAGCGGCTTCTCTTGTGGTAGACCTCTGGGTAAGGATGACGGCACAAACTCGACAACAGCTATATCAGGAGTGTATTCTACGTGCCCGACGTACCCATCACATGCTGGTTTCCGAGCAGTTTGATGGCCTATTAGAAACACTTAAACTTTTAGAAGAGTGCATTACGAACTGATGCGTACTTTTTGTTCTGTGTTCTGCAGGTCCTCTGTAGTTGAAAAGAGAGACATTACGCTGAAATGAGTGGCAACAGCCACATCAGATAAAACTCCACTCACTTTAATCAGGTTTTGCCAACTGCAGCTTATTTTGCTTAGAAAATGAAGCCTGGCTTCTGAGATCAATCACTAGCGACTGACTGGTGCAAACAGAAAATGCCAGACTCCGCTTCTGTAACCCACTTTTAAGTTCACCATGGTGAATATCATTAAAGCAAAAGGGTTTTTTTTCCTCCCTTAAAAAAGCAAACAAAAAATTAAATTGTCATGATAGAAAAAATACTACAAAGCGTACACAGGCATATAGAGATTCTAGCCAGGGAGAAAGAAAAAAAAAAAGATGCCATTGCTCTTTGAAGTTGTTGTTTGCATTTGTACTGGCGGATTGCAGATGACTTCTGTGCTGTTTAAATGCAGCAGAAATGCTACACCCCAACCTTTGATTATCAGCCTCGCTCATTAAGCGGTTACCACAGAAATTTTAATTCACTTCTGCATTTCATCTTTGGGCTCGAGATGCAGCAATAAATAGCCTTTCCCCTCAATGTTCATGCTGGAAACATAGCTGGCCGGCAATCCAGTTGCTGTTGACAAAGCAATCTTCCAGTCGCTGAGATGTAAACATCGCCGCGAACATCTCGGTGCTTGTGCTTTGTCTCTTCCGCGTGGGAACGGTGCAATTTCGTTGATCATGTGCACTCCTGCCCCCCGCTACGGTTGTGGCTAGACTGCAGAGCAGAAGTGCTCCTGTGATTGCGGCTCTCCATCGCCTGCCGGGGAGGTGGGCCGGCCCGGCGAGCGGGTGGTCTGGCTCACTCATTGCACTCTTGAACTCCTGCACGCTTACCTCCCTCTCAGGGAGCCAGAGGGAAATGTAAGGAGAGCCCGGGGTGCCGAGCGAGAAACATGGCTAAGGCGTTGCCCTGAAAATCAGAGTGATGCTAGCTTCGTTATTTTCCGTTTGAGGAGGCTTGAAACAATAATTTCATAAGTGAGCCCAATATCTCTTCAAAAATTACATCTCATCCTCCCCCCAGCTGTACACACGCCTCATTTTCCGAAGTGGGGAGGTTTGCTTCAGCAGTACAAGAGAGACTGAGAGATGCGTGTGACCCCCTAGAAGGGCCTTTGTGTCCCTGCACACTGTTGAGCAAAGCCCCGAGACTGGGAGCCCTCCTCCTTTGGTAGCTACACACAGGCAACCTCTAAGGTATCAGAGGAGTTAAGAGGTCTTAAAAAACCCCTAAACTCCTCTCTCCCCATCATCCTGGGCATCTTTTTGTCTCCCTAGCAATGTGCTCTGTTATTGAAACGCAGGGTTGTGGTTTAAGCTGTATCTGCTGAAGAAGAAAGAGTTGTGCCATTTTTGGATGTGGACGTGAGCATCCTTCACCCTGATGGGTTTTCTTGTCCCTTCACAGCACCACTTCTCAGTTGTCTTCATGTGCTTCTTGGGGCCACCTCTGCTTTGTTTCGCCATGGAAATATTATTGCTCTGTCTTAGTTAAAAACCCAAGGAGAATTAAGAAGGCATGGCATTAGAAATAAGTGCACGCAGCAGCAAATTGAGAAAAACAACATTCTAATGTGAATATTATGTTATTGTTTAAAGTGCACTTGCAAATCTCAGAAATTTTCTAATGGTTTGAAATTGCATTGTAAAAAAAATATGCATTGAGCCACTGACCAGATGTTACATTATTGTCTTCCTCGATTACTTCACGACTGCAAAAAATAAACCAAGTCCCACCCACGTAGTTCATTTCATCTGGGGGTGTCACCTGGATCATCACAGCATCATTCCTGGGTTCCATTCTTGGTGCGTGGAGGAGGTCAATGTTGCATCATTTCTAGCTGCAAACTTGCAAGGGGAAACTACACACCCAGCTTCACTGCAGCTTGGGCGGTTCCTTGTCACGGGACTGAACACCCGATGGGCCACCCCCATCCCTGTCACCAGCTGAAGGCTGGACTCCGTGTCCATGCTGGGCGGTAGCTGCCAAAGGGAGAGTTGCATTAGGGAACATCAGCATGAGTCTTACCAGCTCAGAAGCTAATCCCTGTGCTATGCCACGTGATGCTGCTAAACACTTTTAAGACACCCCAGCGAGAGCTTTTGCTTACATCGGTATGTTTGTACTTTACCTATGGTGGCTACTGTTTTATTCAGCTTCTCTTACGCCCATAGCTAGATGGGCCATTTAATGGTTTCCCAGCTGATGCTTTGAATACACTTTGGAAGAGCTCCCAAGAAGTCTATGTCTCCACTTGCTTTGTTTTTGGTTGTTTTTTTTTTTTAAACCTTGCACATGGCTTTGAATGCTACCCAGAACCTCAATGTAATGCTGACCTTGGGAAGTTCCTGGTTCCCTGGTTTACTTCCACAGCCCATCGTCTTCCTATGAACTGACACCCCTATCACACTTTGAAAGAATAAAATTTGTCTGTGATTAAAGCAGAAGCGTTGAGGTGGGAGGGGAAAGGTGAGCCAGACACGCCCCCTCTTCCTCATGGACGTTGACCGAAATGGCAGTAGCTCCATCACCATCACCTGTTGGAACAATTTGCCCAGATATGGATGTTACCAAGCCCTGTTAGCTGTATCCAGTGGCGAGGCTCATTCGTCCAACCCTGCTCGGCTCTGGGAGGCTCCAGCCTGATGGAAATGGCTGATTCCAAGGACTTTTCACACAACATATTCCTACAAGTTTTTTTGTCCTCCCAGTGAAGTTTGTCTCAGGGTCTCCAAGCAGCTGGGGAAGAGCTGAGACTGTGCTGGGTGCGCCACTGCTCCAGCTGCCCTTCCCCTCTGCCTCTGGCTGAAGGGCTTCAGGGGCCTCATCCAACCAGCACTGGGGGGAGGGGAGAGACACAACCAGCCAAGAGCAGGTTGCGTGAATTCCCCTGGGTTGGGATTTGATTTGACATCAGCGATCCAGTGGCTTCAAGTCAAGCAGTGTTGAAACGGGGCTAAAAAAAGCTGGGGTGGCAACACTGATTCAATGGGATTTTTTTCAAAAGCAAAACCAGACACTGTCATGGTCAAATATGACATAGTTAAAGTAAAGGAGATGCCCCTCTGGTACACAGCTTCTCCCTACTGCTCCTCAGGTTGGTTGGGTTGGAAGAGGGTGAGCGAGAGCAGGATTTGGCCCTTAGGCAAAAAATGAATTTGCTGTATCAGTCCCTCAAGTCTAGCGTTAACTCCTGTACAGGAAGTCAGGGCTGTTGCTTCCAGCAAACACTGTATCTCTCCATCTCCTCCTCTCCCCCGTGTTTATTGAAAAGCCTGGAGTTGGTCCAGGCAACAAGAGATTTCTGGGTTCAGACACAGGGCAAGGAGTGTTGATCTTTAAGCCAGGTTTTGGCATAAACTTCAGGCATGAAGATCCCCTTTCAAGCAACGGCAACCAGGGGAAGAAATCAGCAGGTGCTGGGGGTGGCAGGTGAGAGAAGGGACAAGAGGAATCAGCAGAAAATTAAACAAAATTGTAATGGTCTGTGGGTGCTAACCCTCCTGGCTCTGAGCAGGCTCCTATTTTGTAACGGGCAGTCCCTCTGCTCCACACAGTCCATGCAAGGCAGATGCATCTCAAATGCCTTAGACTGTCAGGCCTTTAGGAATATCTGTTTGATAGCTCAGGATCCCTTCCCCACCCCTTACTTATTTAATAGCTGAAGGACATCAAGCCAAGTCTTTTGGTTTTATTTTTGGGGTAACGAATAGTAAAATGTGTATAATTAGCTGCCAAACAAGCACCACCTACAAACCCAGAGCATGAAAAGCTCTTTGAAGGCCATCAGCGTTCAGAGTGGAGCGATGAGTAGGTGTACGAGCAACTATGCATCAACCTGATCTTCGCAAAGCTGCCTGTCCCCGGCCAGGCTGGGCAGTGTCCAGCACTGCAAGGTGAAGCGTGTTTTGCGTCTCTGCTTTGGACAGATGAAGGGACGGAGACAGACAGAGCAGCACAGGATGGTCACCTCCATCTTTGAACTCTTGCCTGGGATGGGCTTAACACCTCATGGGAAGGGGGAAAAGTGTTTCAGTCTCTGTGAGCTCTCTCCTCCTCTCTGGCTCATGTTCCCAAAGGAGCTTTTCTGCATGAACAGCTCAAAGCCACTCGACCCGCTGGGATACCTGCTGGCTTGTGCTGGGTGGGGAATGAAAGGTCATAGGGGAGACACTTGTGATGGGATGTGAACAACCCTTGTCTGCCCACAGCTCTCTGGGCTGCTCCCTTCAGCTTCACTGATGTAAACTGTGCTTTCTTACTTTCGACCATGGGTGAGATGCATGGCAGTGCCCCTCATGTGCCCAAGTGAAGGCAAAAGGGTCCCGGTTGGGAACCATGTCCCCTCCTATCAAGCATGGGTTGGGGTGTCCAAACACAGTAAGAATTAACAAGCTGCGCAAATGATGTTTCCTTGGATGGAGGATCTGCCTGTGCCATGGGATCTGTCTGCTCTGGGGGATCTGCTTTTGCCAGGGGATATGCTGTGCCAGGGGATCATCCCATCCACATAGATGAGCGAGAAGCTTCCTCCTCTTCCATCTCTGCCTGAGGGGTGGCCGGCCATCCTTGCCAATCTGCCCATGCTCCACCCAGACGCATGGGGAACCAGTTGATGGATCTGCTGAGGCTGAGAGCTCAGCAGCTGCAGCCTCTCTCCTCTCCCACTCGTCCTCGTCCCACCAGTCCCAAGTAGGGACCAAAACTCTGGAAAAGACCTCTCTGATCCAGCTCTGAACTTCGAATTTTTCACACCCCAAAGCCAGCAGAGATCACCACCACTGGGACTTCTCTTGATGCCTATTACCTCATTCATGCAGATTCACTTCCCTCATCCCCCTGCCTCATGCAGGTTTCATAGAATCACAGAATCATAGAATGGTTTGGGTTGGAAGGG
>RSEF01000001.1:85760468-85777118 GCA_003993805.1 Himantopus leucocephalus | reverse complement strand
CAAGGAGGCAGCAACACCAACATCCTTACCCCCGGCTGCCTTCCCATACTCAAGCATTACACAAGAGTTTGGTGCTTTCATCCACAAAGCCACTGCTGAGGAATGGCTGAGGGAACTGGGGTTCCNCCACAAAGCCACTGCTGAGGAATGGCTGAGGGAACTGGGGTTCCTCAGCCTGGAGAAAAGGAGGCTGAGGGGAGACCTTATTGCTCTCTTCAGCTACCTGAAAGGAGGTTGTAGTGAGGTGGGGATAGATCTCTGCTCCCAGGTAACAAGTCATAGGATGACAGGAAAAGGCCTCAAGTTGTGCCAGGGGAGGTTTAGGATGGATATTAGGAAAAATTTCTTCACCATAAGCGTTATCAAACATTGGAAGAGGCTGCCCAGGGACGTGGTTGAATCTCCACTCCTGGAGGTATTTAAAAGACAGGTAGATGTGGTGCTGAGGGACATGGTTTAGTGGTGGATTTGGCACTGTTAGGGTAACGGCTGGACTCGATGATCTGAAGGGTCCCTTCCTACCTAAATTCTATGATATTTCATCACCTCTCCCCTGTGTGCTGGGCATTTGGGGCTGCCCCAGGGCTGCCTCGCACAGGGACACTCAATGCGCTGGGGCCAGAGGGGTGCTTATTTTGTGGCAATGCTGCTCTGGGTGTGTGTCTGTGACCTGTTTCATTTAACTGGGCTGAGACCAGAGCCAGGATGTCAGTCCCAGCAATGCCCATCACCTGCAGGGCGGCCACCAGCTCCTGCCCTGCCCACGTGGCGCTGGAGCAGTAACTAACCATGGCAGCCTAATAAGAAGTGAAAAGCACATGTAAAGGCCTCAGACATGAAATAATAATGAAACAAAAAAACAGATCAAAGCTTTTAATTTCACTCTAAGTACTTTACTCTCACTCTCAGAAATTCTTATCAAAGACAGGCAGATGTCACTGCCTCCAGGGGTCTCAACTCAGCAGTTCCTGATTTGCATTTACTCCACAAATTTGCCTTCAGAACCAGAGACCTATGGTGTAAATGCAGTGGTGGGTTTTGCTGTGGTGAAACCACATGCAGAAATTTAAAAGCACTGCGGAGCTGGGTAAGGCTTTCCACTGCTGATTTAGTGCTGCACAACTGTAAATACAAACAAATCCCTATACAAATGCCATCAAGCCTCCACGTACCTGTAAGATGAAGTATTATCAAGTAACATAAACTTTTATTTCCAAGGTAAAATGCTTGCACAAGCCTTCCTTATTTAACAGGAGTGGGCTCATTAAGTTTATAAATAAAATGTGCTCCCAGCCCTGCCGTGCCATGGGCTGGACACCCACTCCTACGGTGCTCAGCCTGCGTTAGTCCCCTTTTTCTCCAGACATGAAGGCGGTGATCGCTGGGTTTTCACGTGAGGTACTCTGTCTGGTTTTGTCTTTTCCCTTTCTGGTCATTAAAAGGCTTTCCTCAGTCAAAAGCTCACTTAATGAGCGACACAAATAATTAGTTTATTGGAAATGGCATTGCAAGCGCCAGCTGGGAGCAGGGCAGGGGCAACTCACCCAGGGGGACACCCTGAATTTAGGACATTTCCCACTGAAATCTGGACTTGTCCTGGCTCAGCTGGCCAGGCTGGTGGCCTCTCTGAAGGTGATGTCAACACAACCATGTCATCATGGAGCACAAAACCAGCACCTGGCCAGAGGAGCAGGAGCTGCTGTGGCTGCTCCGAGCATATGCGGCTCTCACCCTGTAAGGGGGCGTTGATGTGTGGGTACCATTCACTCATGGCAGCAACTTGCTGAGGAGGTCGTTAGCATGAATATGCAGAGATCACATTATAAAGACACTAGCGCTGGCCTGTCTGTAACTGATCGGGGTCTCCCCAGGAGCAGAAAGGGCTGACGACAGATGGACGGATGGCCCCACACGCTTCCCCAGCGAGTGAGCAGAAGGGGGTCTTCCTCTGTTCCTTGCTGGAACTGGGCCACTGGTTCGCCTACCCCCAGCTGCCACAGCCCCTAGGAGATGCCTGAATGGTGGTGAGTCTCCCCACAGCTGTAAGGAGAGCTGAGAACACACCACAGTGCTTCTCTCTCCTGAATTTTGGAAGATAAGGTTGCACTGGGCAGCGCTGGGTCACTGGGATAACTCCTCTGCTGCCAGCAGCGGTCCAGCTGGGTTGTTTCTCTGCAGTGGTGCTATGAGAAGGCCACATGGTGCCAGCCCAAAGGGTATCACCCAGGGGCGGGTTGGACGGACCTTGTTTCTGAGCTCAGCTAACAGCCTAGAAACTCTACAAAACCCTCTTGGAAAGAAAAAGCAACATCCCACATGTTGTCAGGGCATAATAGTAATAATCCTAGAAGTGCCACAGGCATGCATCTTCAAACAAAATAGTGCAGAAAATACCTGAGTGCTAACTTAAAAGCCCTGCTTTTAGGATGTTGCTCCTTGGCTTTGCCGGTGCTTCCCAACAGTGATGTCCCCCCACAGCCCCACTGCCCTAAGCTCACGATAAACATCAGTTTTTTTGATTTCAGGCAGGTTTTAAAGCACCAAGACTGAAGTTGACTCTTCTTGAACTACCAAGACCCGTTCCCCAGCTGATAGCACAGCTGGAGGAGTGCATCAGCTCTATTACACCCTGACTGAGAGAGCACTATGCCCCAGTGCCAGGAGCTGGGGATGCCCAGCCATGCGTTGGAGGTCACGAGAGCTTTATGCTGCTTCTTTATCAGCTCTTGGCAAAGAGAGCCCAGACCTCTGGGAAAAGCTACAGAAAGGGTGCAGACTTGCTTTTCTCTGCCCAGAGAGAAACAAATCACTGCCCCCAAATCATCATAATTACACCACAGCTAAAAATAAATTTACCTACTTAAGCCCTGGTTTCCTTTGGTGTCTGCAGTGTGATGTGGTCAGCAGACACCAGGGGAGGAAGGACTTCCCAGAGTCACCCTGGTGACTGGCAGAGACAGCATTGACCCTGAGGGATCGACTCTCTTGGCCCAGTACCGAAGCCACCTGGTCCGGTGGGAGGTGTCCCTGCCTATGACAGGAGGGTTGGAACTAGATGATCTTCAAGGTCCCTTCCAACCTAAACCATTCTGTGATTCTGTGATTCTATAACATCAGACATTTCAGCCTGAGAAACACCCCTTCAATCCCAGCCATCTGGCTAGGCACCATGACCGTGGCACACAAGGATTTTTGCCAGGCAGATGCCGGGTGTGTCTGTAAAGCTTTGCTCTGGTGTTTGTCCCCCGCCCTCTCTCAGGCCCAGGGACTAATTAAGCATTTAACCAGCATGTGTGGGTGCGCATCTTGTCTCATAGGTGCTGGCCTGAGCTGCTAGGCTGTTGTTTTATCTATCATCTCAGATGTTCCTGCGTAATAAATATTAAATTCTGGGCGCAGAGTTCAGATGGTCCTAGTTGGAGGCAAGAGTTGAGTCGTGCTCTTTGGCTGCTGGCACCATCCTGCTGTCGGCAGCGGCTGTACAGAAGGCTGGGCTGGTGGAGGGACCTTGTGCTGGAAGGGCTTCAGGGCTCCTGATGAAGATGGAGGTAGTGGGGACCCTCCTGTCACAGCTGCCCCCTCTCCCTTAAATAACCACACAGAGAAAATATCTCACCATTTGGCAGCAGTCATTCCCCAAGGCACTGAGCACTGCTCCCAGCATACACGGGAGCCCTGGCCCCGGGGGGCTGCGGGCACAGGGGTACCTGTGGTGGGCAGGTGGTGCTGGCAGTGGGCCCCGGATGCTGGCAGTGGCAAGTGGGGTCACCACGAGGTTGAGCTCCTGCTGTCGTGCCCGTCAGCAGCTGGTGGAGATGAGAAGGCTGTCGGGGAGCCATCAGCTGCTGCGCTGCCATCAGCTGCTGCGCTGCCATCAGCCGCCGCTCCGGAGCCACTCTCTGAAGTCATCCTGATTTAAAAACTAATGATAGTTTACTTTGATAGCTCGTTTTTGATAGCACAGCCAGAGAAAAACCAGCCACAAAGGGAATTCAGTTTTTTTTTTAAATAATTAATTTGACTCTCTTTACTAGATGATTTCTGGGTATTTTCAGTCATCTATTTAATTTCTCTCTGTACAACATGAAGGTGGAAGTCTTTGGCAAATAAAATGATTGTCAAAGTCTTGGGCGAGGGAATATGCGGGAATGAAAAATTTCCCAGTGTGCTGATATTAGCTTATCAGCCAGCCTCGCTCTCCATCAACAAAACAGGGTTAGGCCCAGACAAGGTACCTGGTTTAAAGACCAAGGCTGGCTTTGTGAGGAGGTGGTTGGTTGGATACTTGCGATGAGGGCAAGCAGCAGGGTGTGCTAGTGTGCAGGGGACCAAATCTGGCACAGCGCAGGTGGAGACACCTAACCAGCCATTATAAAATGGTTACGTTTCCCACTCACAGCATTCAGCATGTATTCACTAGAAATGCTTCTGCACAGGTGCTCTCCCTTTCCCACCTTGCCTTCGCCTCCCATGTAGAAACTGAAGCAGCTTGGGATTGCGCGTAGCAAGCACAGCCTATGGCCAGTTTTGGGGCTCTCACTGGCAAGAGGCAGGGCAGGGCACCACAAACCTCTCACAGATAGATGGAGAAGTTCTCTGGCATGAAGGACAACCAGAAGTGCCTTTGAAAAATCCTCTCCCCAGGAGCTCATGATAACTCAATGGTTAATTTGCACTTGGCTATACTCATGTGGACAAAGACAGAAGGAATGTGCCCAAGACAGAAGTGTTGGGTATATAAAAGTGTATGGTATGTGTTCTGATACACCTCGATAGCTTAATGGTGTCTTTTCTTCTGCTGTTCAACTTTGGGACCCCCTAATGGAAAGACCAAAAGAGGTGTGATGCACAATGCGTGTATGAAGAGCTTGACATACCAAACGTAGCATCAACCCACTCATACTTGACGCATAGTCATATCTCGGATTTAGCAACAGTCAATTCCAGCAGAGCAGCTTTGGCCGTCTGTTATGGCAGACAGACACTTACACCGATCCGGATACTCAGTCTAATGATCGCACGTAAACAGGTTAAGAATGATTTAATGTATTACTGTTGAAATGTTTTCTGTCCAGATCACGTTTAGCCTAAAACCTCCCCAACCCAAACCGCTATGATCACGGAGCACAAGCAGTGTGTGCTAGGCATCAGCCCCAGCTGATTTACCAGGCTAACCAGGAGCAGGCGCCCAGGGGAGCCCCACCAAAGCAAGCCACTCCTGGGGTACCACATTTCATTAGTGTCGGTGCCTCTTATCCTCCACCTGTTGACTGCTGTGATGACTTTTCAGGTGACGTTTCTCATGTACTCATTATCATGTACTCGTTTCTCATGTTACTGCGTTTTGTTACGTTTAGTTGGACATACAAGTGTGTTCAAACCAATTATTAGGCCAAAAAGTATTTTTCGGACAGTTGTGATAAGGCTGAATGAAAGGGTCATTAAAGAGACCAGTAGCTGGCCTGCCATAATCCACCTCGGCTGGTGTGTACCGCTTTGTCCTGTTTTCACTGTATCTGTTGACATCTGTTGCATCTGTTGGTTGTTTAGAAGAACCAAAAAGGTGCCAGTGCCTGTGGTTAGGTGCACAGAGCAGTGAAGAGGTGCTGGGCTGTGTTTCAGGAGCTTGAGGGGATTGCCACTGGTTTTGATTATCACCCTAGTTGTGATGTTAGCCAGGTAACTTTGGTTTTCTTATCTGCCCCATCCTTTCCAGGTCTTCACTGGTGGTGTCCATCACAACTCTTGTGAGGGGGAGGAACCGCCTCTCCATCTCTGCACTATTCATCGCCTTCACCGCCTCGGGGTAACGGGGTTTCCTACAGGGAAACAGCTTGATTTCTGAGGCAGCCTCAAACAACTTGTCCTCCAAGATGGTGCTGCCACAGCCGGGTCCCCAGTGACGACCGTGGACGCAGGACATGCAGCGACTATAGAAAATACAGCCGTCATGCTGGGAGCAGAGTCCTATTAACTTTCAAGTGGTAATTATACGGAGAAGTTGTGATACTGTGACATGCAGAGAATGGGGTGTTTATTGCCTTCCCGGCAGGAGCATGCCGGGTGTCAGGGCTTGTGAGCGAGCTCTACAAAGCCTCTCATTATTTTCATCCTCTCATTTATATTATTTTGTAAAAGCTCTTTTGGTGCAGAAGACAGTGATATTATCTTACTGAATTTTAATGTTATTTTGTAATGGAATGGATTTGTTTTGTCCTTGTGCCGTGGCCACTTCCCCATCAGGGCTGGCAGCGTGCACTCCTGGACCCTGGAAGACTTTTGCCTCAGTATCACTTGGGAGGTCAGCCACAAGCCAAAGATAAGAAAAAAAATAATTATTCAAGGTTCAGAAGAGAATGTGGGGATGGAAATATAACGTAGGTCTGCTAACCCGTCTGCAAAGGTGGAAGTGGTTTGTGACAGTTCGACATCTCGCTTGTGTAGTTGCCAAACAAGCTTGTGTAGTTGTTTTGCAGCAGCATGAAGTACTCCATGCAGACGGGACTAACGCGAAAGCATTTGGGGACTAGTGGCTGCTGCTGTTTGGTAGCCCAGTGAGCGTGAGGGAGCTCCTGTACTGAGAGGGAAAGGGAGGAGGGAAGCAAGTCCTCTCTACGACCCCTAACACGGAACATGGC
Organism: Himantopus leucocephalus; assembly: GCA_003993805.1. NCBI lineage: Eukaryota > Metazoa > Chordata > Aves > Charadriiformes > Recurvirostridae > Himantopus > Himantopus leucocephalus. The sequence continues at coordinate 85,770,480 of RSEF01000001.1, read as the reverse complement.
AGACACCAACACCAGCCCGTGCCTTGCGCAGCTCTATGGATGTGTTCAGAGTGGAGAGCTATGCAGCCTGATGAGATGCTGTTTCTATTCTGGGCACGGTTATTAAATACAATATTAGCTTTACTGCACATCAGCTGTGGCTGCATTTCACGTATGCACCAGTATAGTAGGTTTTTCAAAAGAGAGAGGCGGATGAGGAAGGCTGGGAGTGGTGGGAAACAGGGAAAGGAAAGGATCTTCCTAATTTCTTTTCCCCATCATCGCAAGTGTTGGGTTATTACATATAAAAGCTCAATCTAGCTATCAAAAGCATAACCATCTTTCTGCTTCAGAGATGTGAGAAACAAAATCTGGGCAATTTCACTCACTCAAACACTGTAATTTGAAACTTCCCCGCAGAACTAAACATCTTGCGGTTTCAGCTCAGTTTATCCAGCCGCAGAATGGCCACGAGAGCCTCGGCCCATTCCTATCCCCGCAAAACGCAGCGGGGGGCACGTGCGTGAGCATGAACACCACCTCCCAACTTATGCAGACTGCTAACAGACTGCAAGTGAAGGATGTAAATGACAAAAGGCGGAGGATGCAGCTTTGAAGGGATGGGGAATACATAGGGGAAAAAAAAAAAGACAACACTAGCAGGTGAAGCAGAGGGAAAACATGCTTTTTTAGAAGCTTTTGAAACTGAAAAAATAATTATCTTACTACAGTCCTTACTATATTTACAGCTTTGAGTCAAGAAATTGTTGGGTGAAGTGTCAAAAATCCACCCATCAGCAGACTCTCCCACGACTGCTGCAGAAATCCAGTTCAGACACTCAAGATGATGCAGTTTGGTGCGTTTTACAGTTGCTTTTTATTGTCCCATTAATTAAGGGGATAATTTTCATGGCAGAAGAGTACGAGGCTGTAAACTGCTTTTGTGGGCAATTAAAGGTTGAAGTGCAGAAATAATTTGAGAGTACAATCCAGTATTGGGGAACACAATCCATGTAATAGAGGAGAAAACCGAAAAGAGAGAAATCCTGATTTCATATTAGGCTTGAGGAGGTGGCCATTAATGTCTGGGCTAGCAGTAGCTTAAAGGAGTAAGTTTTTGAGGACCGAAGCAAAAGAAAATTAAGTAGGTAGTAGACCGGGCTGTGTTTCGGAGAAGCATGTTTCCATGTTGCAGCCTGCAGTTTTGCCCCGCAAGCATTTGAGTCGGGCATCAGCCCTAACCCTGTGAGTGACAAGCTCATGCTCTGGGGACCCCAGACAGACTGCCAGTCAGGAAAGCAGTTTCTGCATGATGATTGCACCATGGAGAAATCAGGGCCGCAGAAAAAAGCCAGCTTTAATGATCAGTCAGCTATGTGTGTCGTCTCCCCTGGCTCCAGCAGAATTCCCTCCTTACCTCTGGCAATAATTGCAATGCTGCGTGCGGAAAGGTGACGCCATCTGAAAAGAGACCACGAATGTGAAGCAGCGATGCTCTTTTCCCCCGCTCCTGAGCACAGCAGCGGCCAGCAGAGCCGGAGCTGGGCTCTGGGCGAGCCTGGGGGTCCATGGCTGGGAGGCAGGCAGGCAGCTTTCCAGAAGAACGTAATGATTTCTGAAAGACCGGCACCAAACCTGAGCCTTTTAAGAAAATGCTTTTATTTTTTGTTGAGTTAGCATGTTCCAGCAGAAATATTTTGCCAATCAGTTAATTATTTTTAAGGCTGAATTTCTGCCAGCCAGTCTAGAGAAGAACAGCCAGGATAGCAGGGCTATGATCCTTCTGCGTACAATTACCGTGGCTTTCCTAACACTACAGCCAACAGACCCCAGTTAGGAAGAAACAGTGGAACTCATGTGTTTGTGTATCTCCAGCTCAGAGAGGCAAACCAAGACACTTTTCCCTCAGAGTGACAATTCCAGGTAACACTTTAGATGCTGACAGGCCTGCTGTGGAAAAGGGCTTTTTTTTTTCTGGTTGTATTTGAAAGTTTCCTTTTTAGTCTCCAGGCCAGTTCACTGTCCAAACCACCAACCCAACCCCAAAGAAATCTCGTGGGTTAAGGCAGACCTTTCTCAAGCTTTGCAGTTTGCAAGAAGACAGCATTTGTAGCAGAATCCTGCACTGCTCTCAGACGATGCTGCGGGACACCGGAATCCTTTGCTACATGAGGTGCAAGACACTGAGATGGCTTTCCAGGATGTGCATGGATAAAGACAAAAATCAAACTCTTCAGATGGTGAAAACGAGTATTACTCCACCGGGAAAGGCAGAACAACTTTCACACGCCAGCCACATGTATCATTTAACACACAATTTACATGCTTCTTACTGTCATACCTTTGACTTCAATGGAGATGTGCCTACTTAAAGCAGGGCATGTTTGCCTTTGACTTCTTTTTGTAGATCGAAACACGTTAGAAATGAATAGAGTATGGGGCAGGAAGGTGACTGGCCAGCAGAGGTTCAACTGAACAGGAGCTTCTCACTTCAGAAATCGCAGGTGCTGCCGGTAACTCGCTCTGACTTTCTTCCCCCACGCCCCAACACCCCCACCGCCACTTGAAAAGTTGGACTGTTGTCAAACCTACGTTTTCCAGGGTTGTGCAGAAAAACTATTCAGGAAATGAAGGGGGTGGTGGGGATGGTGTGTGTGACTGTACCGTCAACCCCAATAAAGGTTCAACTTTCTACCTAAGTACACACTGAACACGTGAATAAAATATCTGGGGCTTTTCTATTATTAGTCCCCTCGTGAGTGGATGAATACATTGAAGTTGGTAAGGCTCCAAGAGATTCTGCGATGGATGCTGCTCAAGGAGTGCCGCACACACAGGCGGTTCATCTGCACACATGTAAGTGACATTCATTTATGGAAGTTTTTTGTAAGAACTGTAAAGACCCCCCTCGGTTAATGACATTGTTCAATCTTACATTTCTTCACAGATTCAGGGTAGAAAAGTATTCCCTTCTCCCTTCGGTGCTTGTTGCTAGAGGCATCTTGATAATCAGACTAATCTTGGGACCAATTTTCAACTCCTAACAGCTCAGTAAACTAAAATGCTTAGGCAATTTATTCTTTGTATATTGTCAGCTAGGTAACACTTGATTTCTCATTCCATGAGTGCATTTTATTGTTTTAAACTGGAATCCAGCATGTGTGTTTCCAACAGATTATCTCCATAATCACTTTCTTTTTGCTATGGAAATGATCTGAAAATGGTTCTTTGATATGAGAGAAGAGTTCACAAGGCCACACTGTACAAAAGCTCGAATCGTGCAATTATCATTTGTAAAGAGAAACTGTTATCAAAGTAACTGCAGGGGACACCTCCAGGACTCCTCGTAGAGTCAGGAAATTTGAAACATATATTTCTCTAACATGAATTTCACTCCAAACCCTTCTGAATAATTCATGAGAACTGAGTTAAGCCTGGCACTCAGGACGGAGATCGGGGGCTTCTGCCGCAGATGGAGGATTTTGCCAGTTCCTTTGGGGTAGGTGGGACAGAGCTGGGGTCCCATCACTGGGAGGGGTTTGCTACCCAGGTTGCCTTTGATTTGGGGAAGTCCTTTCCCTGTGAGGGGCAGGCTTGCAGGGAAAGGCTGGGGTGGAGGTGAGTACCTTCCTTCTGTCTCAGGCTGCCTGCTGGAGAGGGCAGGAAGGTAAAGGGGAGCAGGAGCCCCCCCCTTTTCCCCTCCCTCCCTCTGCCCCCACCAGCACTAATGGCAACCAGAACCAGAGCCTCTACTTTTCTTAAGCAGCATCAAATTACCCACGCTGGCAGATAACAGATGTTATCTGTTCTTTAAAGGAAGGAGGCACCTTGAGATGAGAAAACGCCATTTTGTTCTTCATTCACTAAATGAGAGGAGCTATAAATTGCTGGAAAATGGTAGTTTACAAAGCACTAAAAGGAAGACCTGCAGTTTGGCATGTGACCAATACTGAAAGAGTGAGTCTGGTTTTAACTATCATCTTGTGTGTCTACGAGCAGGCAAATTAGCTGAAGGGATGCTCCTTGCTTGTACTTTTTACTTGTAAAAGTGAAGAGGTCAGAGGCAGCTGTGCCTCACCTCGCTTCACCAGCACCACTGCTGCTGCCAAATTCCCGCTCTCTCCCAACCTAGGATGAGTTGGAGAACTAAATCTATGAGGGAGCCCTCTCCCCATGCCCTGGGGACTTTATGAGCAAAGCTGACTTCCACGAACTCAGGATTTCACCTCACACGGCTCTGGTATGTTACTGTGCTAAAACTACCCAGGACTCACATTCCTGTTATGCAGCATGGCCTGAAGATTAAATGCCATTTGATGTTGCCGGATTTTTGGAAGAGGACAAGGCGAAAAAGAAAACAACGATGTTATAAGACTTACCAGCATTTAATCCCAAAGCACTTTTCTAATGCCAGGTGCTCCTTCTTTTTACAGACTGCAAAACTAATGCATATGTATTTTGACCAAGGTCAGGAAGTGGCAAAATACTCAGGTTTTGTTAATTCCCAGATACCACATTCCTCCCCTATAAGAACAGGGTGCTGATGCACAGAACCATGCTGCCAAGTCGCTGCACAGGGCTGAGCGTAATTGTTTGTTTTTCATAACACGATAAGGCTACGATGCTGTCACTGGTAACTCAGATGTAAAACTGAGTTGCAGTACAAAACTACGACAGTTTTATCCTTGGCAATCTCATTTTGCTGAAATGCAACAATCATGAATCCTTGTTAATTATTCTCTTTGTATTATGCAAGGTTTTGTATTTAAATGAGTGTCACAGGGGGCTATTACTTACAGATATTCAAAAGCCAAAAAGTTGTCTTTAAGACACTTGAGGAACTGGAGAAAACACACAACTGTGACGTGAGAAGTTGGTCCTAACATATCTTGTTCTAAAGCCTCTGCATTTTTCGAATTTTAATCATTGCCTAATGCTATAGATGACACCTACTGGGCAAATGAAGGCCTGGCACATCCAGCATTCCACAGCCTTCTGAATACCTGGTTATTTCCCCAAATTGCTGACAAGAACGAATCCCTCCCTACCCTCTGAAGTAACATTTTGTTGTACCCTTTACACAGACAGGCAATTCGTAACTGCTAAGAGGAAGGCCAGAAGTACAAACCCTCCACTCACTAGAACCTACCGGATAAAAAGTGGCTTTGTGTTTGCAGAGGAGGGGATGCCTGAATGGTCCTCCTGAGACTATTACTTTTACTGAAGTCTAAATAGCGCCTCTGTTTTCTTAGCTTTGTACAGAAGCAGGAAGACCTGAGCATTAGGGAAAATACCACTTACCTTTTTTTACCACTGATTAATTTTCTTTTGCTTTGCAGGCAGCTATAATGATAACTTCGTTACACCACCCCATTACCAATCAGTGTTAAACAATGAAATAGCAGTGTGTTAGGGTTCATCAAATACAAACGGTATTAATGGCATAGTTAGAAAGAAAACACTGAAAATTCTCCCTTTATGTTGGCTAATTATTCACATTGGGACTAATAACAGACTTTCAATGTATAAAAATGATATTAGGCATATTATCCAAGTTGTTGCTCTTACTGCTTTCTAGAGAAACTGATTTGAAGAGCAAATTTCTATCAACTCAAATTGCAAAAGAACGCAACCCAAACATCAGGAGCACTCTTCTCAAAGTTAGTCTATATTCTGTTATATACCCACTGATATAACTCCACTGATGAAAATACCAAGTATTTAGAGAAAGACCCATACAATTATTGCTCCCCGTTTGAACTTACAAGAAAAAACACTTCCACACACTTTGCATGTGCAGCTACAGTGATTAACTGCACATATTAGATATTTGCAAGCGTAATTAGTTAGCTGTCTGCACAACTCAAATTACCCAGGAAACACTTTATTCTCCATGGTAATTGCAAACCTGATGTGCCACAACTGACCACACCTTTTTGTGTAAAACAGGACACTTAGATATACGGAAAAATAGTTTAGAAATTTTATTATCTTAAAAATTGATTCCATCTTTATTAACTTAATAGGGGAATTTCTAACAAACTTGTAATGAAATAAAAAAAAAAAATTAAAAAGAAGAAAGCTGTACATTCAGGAGTGGTCCACATCTTAGCGCTGCATGGCCCCAGAAAATAACGCCACATATTAAGGTCTCCAGATCCCCAAAGAAATGACAGACTGGCACATACTGTCATGATTTTTTTTAACACACCAGTTTTTGTCAGCTGCTCAATTTTAGTAAGGGGATTCACTTTGATCTATTGGTCTTTGAATCTTCATGTATATATTGTCCCACATGTGTATGGGGCAGTGTGCTTCTCCCCACATCTTTGGTATTTGGAGAGCTATAGAAACTTTACTCTGTATTGAAAGTTTTCTTTGCGGGAGAGAGCCCTGAACATAAAGCTCCCACCAGTTGAGGCACGAAGACCTTTTCCTCGGGCAGCCATACTCCGTTTTCCTTTCTGTGAGCACTAAGGTAAGATCTCACCAGGCACTGTTCGGGAGTTGAATATATTCGTGTAGAAATCTATCAGTAGTTCAGTGAAGAGATTCACAGGTACCAGAGCACTCAGGGAGGCTGTTCCTTTCGATGGCCAGATCAAATTCAAACCAAAGACACAGGCCAGGCTGGATGCTGTCATTCTGTTATATATGCTTTCCTGTGAAACCTGGAAAAACATAAACATGAACAGGTACATGCAGACATGTGCCCCAGAGAGTGAGAGACGAGACACCATCCTGTACTGAGGATGAACCAATGACGGGAGTAGACCCTGGCCACGGGTGCATCACTGGCTTCTTAACAGCCTCAGGGCTGACTGTGCAGCCAAGAGCTATGGGGCCACTGGACTCTCTGTCCCTCAAATACAAGATAAGATGTCAGTAAGTCAAGCAAAAAGGCTGAATTGTTTCCTTATGCTAGGAAAATTAATTGTTTTCAATCCTTCTATATGGAATCTATTGTTATCTCTGCTGGGGGGCAGGGAAGGACAGCAGAAGTAAGCGGCTATCCCATCTGCTTTGGTACTAAGTTCTCTACAGACTAAAGCTCAAGGACTTCTGAAGTTGTTTGCAAGGGTTTGGAAGGACTATTTTTTTCTCCCACTGATGCATGACTTCACTTCCAAGTACCTCCACACCAATTCCTCTGAAGCAACGGAGGTGAAAATGGGCTGCAGGGAAAATACACAGCACTGAAATCTGTTCTGCACCTGAATGATGCTACTTCTACCTGTGGACGTGAGCCCAGAACTGGGTAGCAGGAGTATTTTTTTTCTCTGTGTGAGCTTGTCAGGGAATTTGTGCATGTTTTGCTCTCCTGCATTGCATGGCTGGTATCTAAAGCCTGATACGGTCTGGGTGTCCTATCTGACAAGTTCTCTGTTATTGCAAAGAGCCAGCAAGCTGAAGGTGCTCTTGATTCCTCCTGAACTAGGTAATTCGGCCAGTTCTTCTCAGGCTGATGGTTGCAGTTGATCAGTAATCAGTCATGGGAAGACTACGCAATCACAAACTGCGATGTACAGGTTACTCTGAAGCTGTCATCTCAGAAAAGAACAGGGAATTATTGAACAAAATCTCCCATGTATTCTTCGTGCTACAATTTTAAGTGGAATGGGAAAGCAAAAATTCTACTTCTCAGTGTCTCCCCATTTCTGCCTTGCCGTAAAACCTCCTGAAAAGGCAGCTTTGTACTACTATGAAAAGCCTGAGGGCACTAGAGGAAAAGCTAAGAAACATTATGATCATGTGAATACTTCTTAGCATATACATAAACTCCAGTTGCCCTCTGCCCAGTAACACAGGTTTCATTCCCCTCTACCTCCTACAGCACACTCCCACCCTCCTCTGTGTTTTACCTAGCAAGAAGCCTGTTTGCTCAGCCACGAGAGGATATAATTCCCTTCAGACACATGCACAGGATGGAAGTCTTTTCCTTGGGGGACATGAAAAAGCACTTTATGTGCCCAAAAGCGTAACTTTTTTTTCCTAACCATACTAATTTTTCCAATAATAGGTACTATTTTTCTCTCCAATCTTTGCCTCACCCTCCTGGGACATCAAAACTACCGTCATGCTACTTCTGCTACAAATATTAAAGGCTTCAATTGTTTTTAAGGTGATGAAGCAGGGCTGCATAAAGGAAGGAGGTAATAAGGAGATATTGGTGCCATAACCACCTTTTCAAAGGACTGGACTTCATAACTTGAGAATAAAAAGTCATCATATTAAATGGCAATGCCTGCTTCATGACCTTATGCAAAACCCACATCATTCTCTCTGGAGTACGAACAACGTATAGCCTGCTGACCTTCACATACTGCTCTCGATGCACTATTTAACGATACAGAAAAACCAACAAGCCCATCTTGTTCATTTAATCTGCTTCAGATGAGATCAGCTCAAACAAGAGTTCATTATGCTACAGCAATGTAGGAAAAGCTAAACTGCTACCAAAATAACTGACGAGTAAAAACAATTAGGACAACGTTAACAGGAGTACCCTGTTAACAAGGAGACATAAACCTAGGTATTACCCTGAAGGTAGCTGGACATTGAAGCTGGTGTCTGGATACTACTAAATATAACAAGGTTAGGGACTGTGTTCTGGACCGTGAATCAAGTGGCTCATACTGGCTGCAACCACACTGTGAAATGTTGTAACTGTGAAACCCCTGTGGATTGAAGACAAATTTTTTTTTGGTGTTACTTTCAGTTGAAAGTCTCTAAAATAACATGAGAGCTACAGCCCATCACATTGTGTTTTCTACAGGACAAAACCAAAGATATGTCCTGTATATCCTAAGGAAGGTACCTTAAGCGCATACTGGGCAGGCACCCTGTGATGGCACAGAAGCATGTGGTATAGTACTGGAGGACAGTGGAGGGTGGAAGGAGCCAAACCTGTTGCAGTTGTCTTCCACCGGTTTTTGGGAGTACTCCCTGACACAGTCCATCCGGCAAGTGGGCAAGCGCTAGTTGAAACACACCCAGCTTAACCTAGCCACTGCCTTCGAGGGCCAACATCTCAGCCCAAAGCAACACCACTGTGACCTGCTGGTAGAGCTAGATTTGGGTTTTCTCTTTCGGCCAACTATTTCAAAGAATGTTTCTAACTCCAAGATGAAACCATCTCTTCCCACCTGCCACCACTCTGTGAACACTTCAAGGAGACAGTCAATGATGAAATGATCAACAAAAATACCCATGACACAGCCTCTCCCCTGAGAGAGAAATTCCTTAAGATAAAATGAATCAGTGATTATATCATCTGAGGCACAGCTACACTAAGCCTCATCTGTCAGTCATCAATGAGGCTGACACTTAGGAATTCAAGGGAGACACAGCATGTTGCTTCACTCCAAAATGCACAGCAATCCCTTCCCTCAGCAGATCCAAGAAAAAGCGTGCAACTGAATCCAACTCTCTCCACAATGACCTTTCCTGGTTCATCAAGAGCTGCAAGCAAGGAAGGCTTGTCACACCCGTGCTACCCACTTTATCCCTCCCCGAGGGGATCCGGCTTCACACCATCTCAACCCCTTCACTACTCCAATGACAGATTTCTTTCTCAAATGAACCTGTCCACTTCATCTACAACACCACCGTGAGCAGCTGATGTTTTCTTCCAACACTGGACCACGTAAGGGCAGTGTGCAGTCAGCCACCCTCTAAATAACTGCACCCCAAAGCTACGTTCTATTTAAGAAATAAAAATGACATCTTTAGCATTTGGACTAACCCCCTTGACTCCTTCTTTGATTCCCTGAGAAAGTTAGTAACCGTCACCTGTTTCAAGTGAAAATACACTTGCTCTGTCAAATTGACAAGCTAATAAAAAACAATTCTCCAAGGACCTAGATCGTGTCCTTGAAGGAATCACCTGAACATCATTGAAAAGTATTACAAGAAAGAACTACACAACTCCAGTTTGCTGGTTTTTTCCCCTCCTTTCATTGGAAGATATCAGGAATAGTGTGGCGAGTGGGACTCGGGAAGTGATCATCCCCCTGTACTCTGCACTGGTGAG
>RSEF01000001.1:85694155-85760368 GCA_003993805.1 Himantopus leucocephalus | reverse complement strand
CTTAAAGGTCCGTTCCAACCTCAACAATTCTATGATTCTATGACAGCCTGTATTGAAAGACAGTCCTCTAGAATGATAAAACTTGTACATTGCAAAACTCATTATTGGGAATAAACACTGAAGATTGAGTGCCACATCAACAACTGCAAAATATACATCTTCACTATGCCAGAATAAACATCTAGCTCCTCCCAACAACATTGTGATGATTTTTGGATTCCACATACTTGCATCCCAGCACTCTCATGGATACTGCAGGAGTGAAACCAGACAGCCACTACAATACCTAATGAAATTAAACAGTGAAATCCAGAGGGTAGAAACAGCCAATTACCATCACATTTTAAAAATATAAGGACATCACCATCTCTTTGGCTTCTCAGTCACAATGCTGAAAGGAACTCCACAAAACATTTTCAAAAGAAAATTAGTGGATATTAAAACGCCCCCACAAACTGACTGGAAATACAAGTTTCTATCCCCCACTCTCTGCTACCTTGCAGGGGTGCCAACTGCTTGTATCTGCTCTTTGAGGCTTAGTCATCTAATCCTTCCCAACGTGCCCCGTCATCCTCAGCCACCCCCAAGCTTTGCTGGTGCTAATTACACTTTTAAATTGGACAAGTGATTGAGACAAAACATTAATTCAGAGCATTTTTTTTTCCAGCTTGTACTTGGCTTTAACTTTGCTGCTTCAGTTACAGATTTGAAGCATATCTCACGGGCCCCAAAACCGCGTCCATTTTTTCTAGTTGTCCAAGTTTGACATTTTGAATTCGGCAGTTTTTTGCAATGGTTCTTTCAGCCAAGTCAGCCACCCCTTCCCCTGCATCAAGCATGACTGCAGGGACAGAAATAAGCAGCAGAGAGGGAAAGTGTGTAAGCATAGAGAGGGGACTGTATCAGCTTGTACCAAACCCAAAGATGTGGTTATAAAAACACAATCTAAGTTATATTATTGCCTCTACAAGCTTTGCTGATTGTTTAGCCTTAGACTGTCATGGAAAACTACAAATATAGTTTTCTACTAAATGGTTTCTGGCTTCAGAACCGGGTAAGTGTGCTTTGACAAGTAATTTGGAGGAAGACTTCTTTGAGGCCTTTAAGTTTGTGTGTGCGTTCATAAATCTGCTTCACTGCATGTACAACGCAGGGCACAAATGCTTGTTTGGGCACACTCATCTCTTGTGAGATCTGCTGAGCAAACACGGATATTTTTTACAGACATAATTCCCCGACTGACTTTTGAAAATCAGCCTTTGTTTTCCCCCTTGCTGCTGGTTGTTCAATTCTGCCTAGGAACCTCAGTCCACTGCAACTCCCAGAGGACCCTGCAAATCCCTCTACAGCGTCCAGATGCACTGCCAAGTGGAGATGGACAGCTTACACCTTTCACAGCATGCTGGGCTCATTACTGGCAAAATCACTGCTAATCCAGTCTTTTACTTCTATAGGAGTTGCACTGTCTTGCTGTAGCACCCTTGGACTGGAAGGAGCTGTTTCATTAAGTAAGGGGGTTGAGACTGCAGAGAAAATAGGGATTTTTTTTTTTCTTCTTCCACAAGCCTGTATCAGACCTGGAGTGTTCAAAACCTGTATCTAGTGATTACAATTCAGCCCACTTCATGAAATTACCACAAGTACCTCTTGCACTACTCAAGGCTGAGCTCATGGAAGAATTAAATTGCCTCTTATATTTAAGAAGGTTGATGCTTGCAGGTAAAAACTAGGATTATTGGTAGAGTGGTCTGTTAAAGTTTGAATTGTGGCAGCTTGTGCAGCACACTGATCTGCAATGAACAGAAATCTCTAGCTCCTAGATTGTTTCACATTCCCTTGACCTTTCCAAATGCAAATATTCCCGGAGACATTAAGGATGAAAAGCCGTGGATCAGCAAAAATTGCAGATCTGAGCACTAGTATCAACTTGACGCTGTGCTCTACATAACAAGGCATACTCAAAAATAATGCTATGTTCTGTTGCTCAATTACAGAAAACACTATGTAGTACTTTTGCACACCTCATTAACACCTCAAGTGCTCAGCTCTTAAGAAGTGCGTTGAGATGGTGCATCTATTATTGGAACAAAGTCACTTACACGATTCATAACACTGAGGAGAGATATCAGTTGCTAAAATAATAGCAAATGACATGAGGTTTTCCTTAATAGCATTAGAGTTCAGCTAAGCAACAGTAAACGAACATATGGGTATCACAGGAACCTTGCAAGTGCTGTCTGAGTGAGGGTCATATCAATGTGTTTCCTTTAATCTTGCTTTTCTCTAGTGTTTTGATAGAAAAAGGGATTAAATGTACTTGTTTCTGAAATATGCTACTGGCTAGAATATGGCAAACATGACTGTAGCCCAAGAACTGTTACTGAGGGCTAATTCCTCCATTGGTGATAATCAGCATCATTCCACATACACGATTGCTTTGGTGGGCTCTAAGGACTTCTGAAGGCTAGATCACTTTATTTAGGTGACAACTACACTGTGATCCTCAATTGTAGGCACCTGGGTTTGAAAAACGCAATCTGGAAAAGGCAATGCATTGGATAAGGCAGAAGGAAGGGAAACTTACACTCCTATTGCTGTCTTTTCCTGCACATAAACTGGCAACCAAAGGATGTCACTAGGCTAACTGTAGAACTATTTGTAATGGATGTTCCCCAAACCCTCACACTTCTGGGGTTTCCAAAAATGGGTTAGAAAAAAGTCAGCAAATCAAAAAGAAGGACAAAAGACACATGATTTCATTTATCCTGAAGCATACCAAAAATCCTTGCAAAATGGCACAAAGTTTTTCATTTAACATTGTAGTAAATTACAGAATGAAAGGCTATTTGAAACAGGAGAATGCTATTTGTAAGACTTAATAGAAATAATCTTGATGATTGTTGTTCTAAAGGTCATTAATATTTCTATCATTTTTAAAATGACACTGATTTATTTGGTGTTTCAGTTGCCCAAGATTTGTACTTTTGAGAAAAAATGTGATTTCACCTAGTTTTTCTCCAGCACCAAAAATTACATAATGACTATTCTCAGGCTTTTTCACTCCAATATAGGCAAAACTAAAAACTAAATTGATAAAACATGCATTTGTGAATGGGGAGCGGAGGGGACAGGGACAGGACTTTCAAATACTCCAGTGCAGGCACAGTTCTATTTAAATTTACACAGTAGTTTTCATGACATCTAAAGAATTTCATAGTGAAGGGATGGCCAGACCATTGTTTAGCACTGACTTTTATTAGAACTGGAGGGTTCTGCACCCTGAGTTCACTCCATTGGCAAGCACTGCACCACCACCTCACCGTATTTTTTAAATTCTTCAGTTTTATTTTCTGTGGAGATTTTCAATGTTGAATTAACATGAACAGAGTAAGAAAGAAAAGACTGGCACTACTTTGGAAATTTTGCCTATACTCACCATATGGAGAAAGCATATCAGATATTTCAGAACAACGTAATTGTGTTCAGGAAGTCCTTGAATGATTTGCTTACATCTGGTGACTCGTAAACTGCTCTCCACACCTGCAATGTCAAAGTCAGTCTTAATATAACTCAAAAATGTCAAAATATTAACAAGAAATAACCCCTTATTATATCTGCTGGAATTTAGATATTCATCTGTAAAACTGATGATAAAATTCAGCTCTACTAAGCTCCATGACCACAGTAACAGTTAGGTTTATCCCTCTGAATGTCCCTGTTGTATTTTGTATTATTATATATATATGGCTAAGACTACCTTCCAGAGTATTTTGTCAATTTAATGAGATAGCCGAGATAATTTCTTTGCTAGAGAGGACTTTCAAAGGTCTGATTTGATTCCCATTATCTCTCCATGCACTGAATTCAGACGTCTACTTTTTATGCCATGATCTTATTCTTGCTGAGACACAATCCTGCCCAAAATGTTCTTTTGGCACTCTATTAACTTTAAAAACACATTTGTGATTCTGCAGGAAACTCTTCTGACTTTGCAAAAAAATTTACAAGATGGCCACTTGGGTGGGTAAGAATTTTCTAGAGATGGACCTAAGCAGGTTCGTTACCTCACTTCTACAGATGGGCAAAACCAGAACTGGACCCCAAACTCCTTGCATCATCTAGACAGTCTGGGTGAGAATTACACTAACACTGGATTATATTTCAAATGCTGTACCAAATGATGATTTTTTTTTCTCTGGAATATTGTAATTATTTTAGCACTGGAAGTTTAACACCAATTTGGAGAAAGGTCTAAAGATTACAATCATGCCTGACCTAACCAGCTCATTTGTGCGGACGTTTTTTCTGCGTTTGTTGAATTTCCCTCTCCCTCTCCTCGACACAGACAGAGGTGCACATAAGCATGGGTGCACGCACAAAATTCCAGCATGTTAAATGTTCCCTTAAACTCTGAACTAATACATGAAGCTATACTGTGGTGAGCTGTGTTGACATTTTTCCTACTGCAAAGCTACCACATCCTGTAAGATACAATAATCTGAGTCCCAAGAATTTTTTTGTCAGCCTTCTGTAGAGTAAATAATGCAGGAAGTGTAGCAATACTGGGTAAAGGAACTCTTGTTAGCAGTTTTCATGAACAAAGAAGTTGTTCTTTGACAATTATAAGCTTCAAGGTTTTATTAATATTTTTAGTCAGTCACTCGGCTAATTAATTTCACAGCTCCCATCAATAACTCTTTAAAAAAATGTTTCAGATGAGACACTAAAAAGAAGAGTTTCACTACCATTTCAAAGTACTGTGAAACAGAGATACTGTATTTCTAGGTTTGCAGGTTAAGAGATGTAACAGATACATCACACACTGCTCTGGTGTCTTCCAGAAGACAGAATGAGAATTTTCAAACCATCCCAAGACAGCTGTCTGCTATCACACCTCTTCAAAGCTCCCTTCTGCACTGGATTCACAGAGAATATGCCTTTGCTGCAGTCCAGCTTGGCTCCCAAGCTTAAGATCTTTTAAAATCAGGATATCACCACAGCATCAAGAAAAGGTAGTGGACATCACACTGCATAACACGAAAGCCCAAGCAGAAATTCTCTTAAACTCAATTTTTTGACAGATTTTGCCAACATTTAAACAGCCAATAAACAAAAATATGATGGACTGAATGTTTCACAGGTGTTTTGCCAAGCAAAACCTTCCAGTGTTCCTGGGACAATGCACTGTGCTCAGATTCTTTTCAGACTTGATCTCAACTTTCACTCAGCTGTATCACAACGTACCATCATGTCCAGAAAGTCAGCACAAGATTAATTCAGTAAAATTTGGCATTCGTACATCCTTTTTCCAAATTTTCCCTATTCTTTCCAGTTCTGAGTGACTATCCTTAGTTCCTCCATTTCTACCACCTCGCTGTGAATATACCTGTTTTTCTCAATGCCCTGAGATATTTAGTGTGTGGAGAGATGAATCCTTGATTTGGAAGGTGGTGATCTACAGACTTGCAAATATCAAAACAGTACAGAACTTCAGAGGATTCTGAACATGACCTAATTAATTTTTTTAATGGAAATATATGAATAAAATTAATGATATGAAACAATAGGCGCAGATGCTAGTGATGGGCACAGTATAAAAATTTTACCTAGAATACAGTATATCTAGGTACTGTACTTCTACACTTTACAAACATGTTGCCATTGAGATTTATCCTCAATCTGAATCATTTCAGTGACCTAGCCCAACAGCAACAGTCACGACAGTCATGATAACCTACACTGTGCAACAGCATCAGCCCATGGTTACCAGAGGTGTGTGAACCAACTCTGTTGGAAGCCGTACTCCATTATAATATATATTATTTCCTCAAAAAGCAGGTTTTGGAAAAAACGTGTGCTTGTGTCTTGTTACTGGAAGCTCTACTGGTTCCCTGCTAGACTGACTATAGCCTGGATGGCAAAATACCAGTTTCTACAAGTACTGGGTACTAAACCTCAGATATTCAACCCCTATCTATTAGGCAGTTGCCTTGCCAGCATTGTAAACTTTCAGTCCCTGACAAAGGCCACAAAGTTTTATAAGTCATAGTTTCATATGGTGCTAGATCTTTAGAAAACCAATGACTTTTCTTCTCATGGCTTTAGATCCTTTCTTCCCCGGTGTTATCCCATGGAAAAAGTTCAAATAAAACCAATTCCCTTCCCACAAAAAAAAGGAAAAAAAAATGAAGAGAAGTGTACAAATGATCAACCAAATGTTGTTCCCACAGTTCTGCCAATGCTGCTGCTAAAACTAAACCCACTTTGACATAGCTTGTATCACTGAGAACTGACTCAGTGCTGTGCCATGACATAAAAATGGAGCCCTGACATTTTTCTTAATAATACAGTACGATACACAGATAAACCAGTGAACCTTGTAAAAAGCAGAAAGGGCCTTGGTAACCCTGACAACCTTGCTCTACTACAGATTATGAGGTTGTCCATTTGGGCCTGCAGTGATGCACTAATAATATTATATACCCACAACTGTGCCATGATTAGCAAACAGCAGTGATTATGAATTAGCCAGGTCCAGTTCAACTTGCTGTATAAATTTTTCTAGAACTTATTTATACTCACTGGTGATTCCGAGGATATGATCATAACACTCAAAAGTTAATAATGGCTGAGGGAGTTCCCTAAGAAAAGTCTTTAGGATAACAGCAGGAATATGGATATCATGATAATCATCGAAATTCACAAACTTGCCTAAAAGGACAAAAAGAAGAAAAAAGGTGTTTGTTTTACAGTTTCTTTAAACAACTGCTTAAAAACTGTGTCACATTACATTTTGAACAGAACAGAAAACATCTTGGCTTCGTACTGCTGGTAACTCCTGGCATTTCTTTTTTGTGTCTTTCGTAGACTTTTATTAATCTTGCTATAAGAGATTATCCCCATAAAGGCATTTCATAAAACAACTTCATGGGAAAGTCACTGACTTTCAAAATTACTTCACTACATTTCATAAATTATTACGTAAAAATATATTTCTTTGCCATAACCATGGAAAAATACCAGAGGCAAAATGACACAAAGACACCGTACTTCATAACTACAGTAACTCAAAGTGCGTAGAGGCAATACAAATGTTTATGAAAAAACAGACCATTTTTGACTCAAACATTATCATTCACTAGCTGCTACAGATTTTGTAAGCTCCGGTCTGACATCAGTTGATGACTTGCTATTCAGTAAGCATTCAGTGCCTGTTGCTACCTTTCAGGTTTCTGTAATAGGGCTCTTATTATGATATTTTATCTTACAAATGGTTTTATGATTAACTAATTACAAGAAAGCTAGCATTTCTGCTTTACCAACGAAACCAAGACCAACAAAGCCCTCATGCTGTTACTGGCAATGGTGTGACGACAGCTTACCCTGATTGTAGAGTTTCTGAACATCTTTGATAGTCTGGATGCTGGCTGACCTTCTGAAGAGGCCCTCCACTTGTAGTCCTGAAAAAACAATTAACGCAGGTCTCATCTGTAAAAGCTCTTACTCTCTTGTTTTTCTTCTACAGGTTCAATTCAAAACAGAACACAGGCAGGTGGTTTGGGAATAAACCCACTTGATACAGCCATTTTTTTTGAAATGAAGTCCTTGAGAATAGAATGTACAATCAAATAGCGTTGCAACATTGCGTACAACCTTTCTTTACCGTGTCTCATAAAAATACTGCCACCTTTCCTTAAGTGTTTTAAAGTGTCTTGACAACTATAATTTTTCTTTAAAAGTAGCTTTAAATTGCGCCTAATGACATAGAAGCAGGAGATTTAGATTCACCAGGCTGCTTATGTACCCACTCTCACTGAGTGTATCTGCACACTGAGCCCCAAACCACGCCTATAAATCTGCTATTCTCCTTTTAAATGCCTTAGACCTTTAGCAAGCTAAAGACGGGATTTGCAAAGATTTCCTTAGCTCCCTCTTCCATCAGTGGGTGAGACAAGATCCTTTAGGCTAGGGAATGTTTCACAGGATCTTTGGATGGAGGAGCCTATCTCTTAGCACTGGAGGGACAGTGGCCTCCCCAGCTTAAAGGTAGTTTGGGGCAGACTACTGCTCATTCCACCTCTCTCTGGAAGTCAGTGGGACTTAAGACTCTGCCTGCCTGTGGTATTTTGAAATACCCAATTCTAGTCTTGAGGCACACCTGAGATACTTATCACAAATCTCCTGAAGGGTATTTATCTAATTTGCTTTCATGTCTTGGACTAACTGAAATCTGAGTTTAGCTACAGAAGAAAACACTTCAATAAAATGCATCAAATCAGGGTTCTAATTTGGACCACAGCTTTCAAGGTGAGTTATTTATCTGAATTATTATGCAAAACAGGATGGGGCCAAGAAGTGTTACTATTCTTGAGACTTGTGGTGCTTCTTGCTTTTGAGTTTGGTAAAATCATGTCCCTCTCTCTTTCCTTTTCTCCAGTTCGTGCTGTTCCTTCCACCCAGCAGGTAATGCAATTCGGCTCACATGTAGTCTCAACTGGACATGGAAGCACAGTAATCTAAAATATTATCCTACGCTGGTCTGACAAAAACATAACATTGCTGACGTTTTGACAGACCACCCACTGACTTAGCGGGACTGCTGTATGTTTCTTTATGCGAGTGTGAAAGAGCATATTGACTTTTTTATTTTTTCCTGCTCATCTTTCAGCAGGTAAGTAGCCAGACTGAAACCAATGTTTGTGTATTTCAACTAAAGTACACGTGCATCTATTTGCATGAGCAAGAAATCTTTATGGCGTTCTAGAAAAATTCTGAATCATACATTAATGAAATATACTCAAGTCACTCCTGTAAATTCACCCAGGTTGCATGCATATTTTATACATGAAAAATAGTAAATCAACACAAAATTCCTTAATGAACCCGTTCCTTACAGAATAGCATTTAGTATTGTTTATATGAATTTTGATCAGGGTACTAAAAGAAATGATAATGTACTATTGAAGTAAATTTTCATAGACATATTTCAGACTTTTGCAAAGAACCCCAAGCTCTACTTAATTCCTCCACCGACTAGATTTAGAGGCTCCTAGTTACCTTCTAAGTATTTATGCCATTGCTTGTTAAATTACAGGTTAAATATTAAAACCTAATAAAAGCCCATGCGCTCAATTCTGAAAGGAGTGTGATATCTCAAGCTACAATATATAAGAAGAACATGCGTGTTTACTAAAGGAACCAAACGGGCAATTATTATGATCTATTTGACCGCTTGCTTTATTCCCGATCAGATCATGTTTCAGTTGATTAAAGTTACGGCAAATGACATCACTGTAGTAAAACTGTTCCATTAGATTTATAGTGCAACCTGTCTAAAGACATGGTTTTGGAAGTGGCAGCTGTGAATAGCTAGCTCGCCACGGCATTGCCCTCAGCAAACAAGAAATACAATGATTTCCTGAGAATTTGTAGAATTTTCTGCTGGCTGTCAGTGAACTCGAGGTTTTCTGTAGAAACAAGTCTTTCAGAAAACGGACATCATAAATGCTTGCTATTCGGCTTGCAGGAATTGGTTTAATAGTTAATGCTTTAATCTGATGCGAATCTCACTGTATAAACTGCAATGTAATAAATATCAATTTTTAACATGTTTATGCCTTTATTGGCTAAGCTTTCAAGAGTCTAATTAAAGACATTAATCTGTAGCATAGACAGCAGCTGTACTTGTCTGGCCCTGCATCCCATCAAAGTTACTGTAATGGCACATAACACTAAGCTCTTCATGGATATGTTTTTTAGAAGGGGGAAAAGCAACTTTTATCCTTATCTACAGAAATCTGGGATATGAGTGATATCCATTCTTCTTCCAGAATTCATTTTCCAGGTCAGCTGAAACAGAATCAATATACAGCAGTTTGTTTGATCACAGGTGGCAACAAGCCAACTACCAAAGCAGGTATCTCCAACCCTTCTTACATTCGTGGGCAACCTTTCCAAATGACATGACAGTAATTAAATGTAGGTTCGTGCAATTTTTAGGAAGAAAGAAAAAGCTATATTCTCCTTCTAAAGTAAGAGAATCCCTACAGCAAAAGAGCCACATCTTTTTTGCATAAATATAATATATCTAATAGCATTTTTAAAATAAAGCATGGCCATAACTTCAGCCTACTGGTAAATAGAAAGATGAGTCAACGGGAATTATGCTATTGAAGGGGCAAAACAATGAGACTGGGTACAGAGACAGCCCTTTTGCAATATATTTTTCAGACTTCTGTGATGTACATGAACTGAGCAGGATACTTTTTTAGAAGTCTTTAAGTCTGTTAATTGCTCTCAGCGCTTTCTGTGTTTAGGCAGGGCAGGGGAAATCTACCTGAAAACATGATTTGAACAATGGTGTTTCCCATGTCGCATACCCTGAACAGCATAGGCATGTGCCCCCAGCTGGGGTCTCATAATAAGGGATGGGACGGGAGGAAGGGACCTGAATCCTCCTGTTGCTTATTCCACTGCGATGGATAAACACACGGCCTTATACACAGTCCGGAAATACCTTCTCCAAATCTGTCTCTTCCATTTCAGAGACTAGGGAAAAAAAAAAACAGTTCTTGGAACTACCATAATTAAGCTAACACAAGGTACCCACACTAAAATAAAATCAATCACTTTATCTTCTTTTTGCAGACAAAATACATGCCAGAGTCACCAGAGTTACAGGATGAGGAAACAAAATTGCCTGAAGACAATCCTGGTCATTTCAACTCAAAACATTAATTTTTGTCCTTTTAAAAAAAATAATTTTGAAGTAGGTTGTTTAATTTTTGTTAGTAGTGTTCTTCAATCAAATCCTGTTCGCAACATGACTCATGTCGGTTGTCTCTTTAACAAGAATTTTTTTTTTTTTGTATGTGTATATGTTGAACTATTTTGCCATTTGCATGGGTAACACAGTCCATAGAGAATACCAAACCCGGAGCAGCAGTGCTTGCCAGAACACTGCTAGGGGATGACTGACATGAGCAGCTAGCCTGGGCTTTCCAGTTCTGATAAACACACAGCTGCATGTCACTCACGTGTTCTATCAACGCTGCAGAGCCTCTGTTGAGATAACTCAGCACAAACTGCTCCCTGCCCCTCATCAAAAAATACAGATAGATACAGACAGATATAGAGATCAGTTGACTTTTGCTATCCTGCACTAAGCTCTCCAGACCAAAAAGAGAGAAATTTTATTTTAAATATTAAGCAATATACAGAAAAAACATAGTGATGTGACTAGTGAAGGAGCCATCTGTATTCAATGAAAAGTGATTCTGCGATTGAGAACTTAACTGGGTAATTATTTAAATGTCAGTAATCATAAATGAAAACAGGCAGGCACTTCATTCCACATTGAAACAGGATGGCTTTTACCACAGTAGACAAAATTTCACAGTGCAATGACATAACTGTGTCACACTCCAAATTAATAAACTGTTGCTAAAAATACTTAACCCCCGTCCAACCCCCGATCAGTTGTCCCACAGGAAAGACAGAGAAATTCAAAACTGATAAAGATAAATTAAAGCAACACATGCTGTCACATTGCTGCAAACTTGTCAAAGAGAGAGAGATGAGAAAATTACATTCTTTTTCTTTCAATCATCCTTGATTTGAGGGTTGCTGGCATCAAAAACCTTTGTTAATTTGTCTGCTTTCAGAAGAGAAGTAGCAAAGAGTGAGCATCTGAATTCCTTCTGTCCCAAATTGAGTCTGGAAATGTTTCCTTTGGCTGGGGTCCTGCCAAGTCTCAGGAAGTGTCCAGCCTGATTTGGAAGCGGTTTTCATTCTCATTAATACAATAACACATCTTCTTGCAGATTACCTAATTCTAATAAGATTCCTTTTTAAAAATTAGGACTAATTTATTTCTAATATAAGGACTGATGAGTTTCTAGCGTATTTTAATTGTCCACCTTCAGTGTAACTTCTTAAATGCCCAAAGTAGTGGCAATTGTGAATTTTTATGCTTAAGACAAATTCGAGATTTTTTTTCTAAGGCCAGAATACAGTACAAGTTTGAGGAGATTGCACAGCCTTCCTTTCCCATGTACTCTGTGCAATGAATACAGAACAAGTGAGTGTGATGTCTGCAGTTTGTAAAGATGACTTGCACTGCAAGAAGGTGCACAGCAGATCAAGGGCAGAGGGAAAGAGAAGGGACGGTTCCAGCCCTACTGAAAAGCTGAGCAGCAGCAGCAAGAATGTAGAACTGTGCATCCTCCACAGAACCCAAAGTGTATTTGTGTCCTGGTGGTTTTGAGTGGCAGTCTCTAGCCTTTGGATTTATGAATTAATATTCTCAGTTTACACTTGGCACCTCTGAACGTAATTTATTTGCAATACCTGAACACCAAAACCACAAATTGTGCTTATTACAAGGTTCATTTTTATTTGATGGCACACGAACCACTCTTGGGATTTATCTCATCTCCATGAATCCTAGGTAAAAACATTGATGGGAAAACAAAAGAGCCAAGAACTCAGAAATGTTTATGTGGCCAATGTCAAGCTTTCCCGGTGTTGCATTTTTAAAAGGTATTTGATTGATCACAAAAGGTAGAGGCAAACTCACTAAGCTGGAGCAATCCAAACATATTCAGAATGCATAACCATCCATCTCTAGCCATTCTGACTATCACCACCAGGATGTATTCATTCACATTAAAAAATGGAACCAAAACTTTCTTCATCAGCAAGATTTGTTGTACTTCATGGAGGGGATAAGGACGAAAGATTAATCACTGTTTACCACTGCTCCTGTTATTGAACAGATAAAGGACAGCTTTAGTTGTCACTATAATCATACCATAGTACATTTATTACTTTATCATTAAATTTCTATAGCATGGTTATTACCATTTCATTTAGAAGTCTCAGGCATCACCCAGGACTCTCCTGTGGTACCACAAGACAAGATCGAACAAAATCTTTGTGCTGCAAAGCACTTCCAGTCAACAACAGAGATGAGGTAAGAGAGAAAGACTCGGCAATGGGGGCTACTGCAAGATAATGTTCCTATAGGGGACAGTTATCTTTTCTGCTTTGTAATTCTGTAGTGCAATTCCTTCACTGTGAGTTTATTGTTTCATCACTTCTGAGCTGCTGCTGATCTCACATGGTCTCTTTAGTAACCAGTTCTCTATGCAATTTTCTTCTAGCTTTTCCTTATTTGGCCATTCCTGACTATGCAAATTCTATCAAATTTTGGGAACTTTAGTAATAATACCAGCAGGTTAGCTTTAGTTTTAAATTGTTTAAAACATGAACAAACATGTAGCTTACACCTTTGAGGATACTCTCTAAAATATAAAATACATTAAAAATAACAATTCTACCTACATATTTCAAATTGTTATTTTCCGTAAGACCAGTACAAATGACAGTATATTAATATTTGAGATAGGCTTGAGGAACACGCCTGCCCTTTGTAACCCCTGCATCTTTATGCAGGTCTGAACAGTATTTACATATACCTTTATAATGAATCAAACAAAAGTTCCCTTAAAGCTGTTGACCTCCGGATGTTGGGGGGTTTGCAAGCAAAATATGGATTTTGCCATGCAGTTTTATTTTTAATGTATATCAGTTAGTACATTCAAACTGTGGGTCAGAGTTTAGGAGAGCATGGTGAATTGTACCAATACTGACCTAAACAAACACCAAAACCACGAGCCACACATCACTTAGCTTTTAATTTATCACAATACCTTATACCCTGTCTGTAACCTGCTTTTCTAGAAAAAAAGACATGTAGGTAAAAGATATGAAAGGGAATTTCTGCTGTGACATCTCATTAGAGTTTAAAAGCAGAACTGCATTTCTGAATCCTCAAGCCTATGACGGATAGAACTGCCTTGGAGGCCAGGCAGCTCCAACGCCAGCATGCCCCTCTCTGCCCTGCCTGGTCGGTGTGGGCAGCACCAGCAGCTGCAGCCACTCGCACAACCCCGTCCCCGAGCATTATGGAAGCCATACACACAAAGAGGCATCCTCCATAGCATGGTGTTACTTATATCCCTGGTTACCAAAACAGTTGGTTAGAAGTGACAGCCCTCATTTACAGTCTCACTTTGGCACAAAATAAGTTGCTGAGGACATGTGGGGACTTATTAACCAGAGAAAGAAAATGACTACCCTGTGGCATAAGTTGGGCTTCTTGGAGAAAAGGGACTGTGAACAAAGCTTCAAGATCATTACTGCCAAAGGAATGGCAACAGGTTAGAAATGCCTATGAATTGTTCTGACAAGACAGTGAATATTTAATTGAGCAAGGTAATTTCTCACAGCATAGTAGAGATAATATAGCAAACAAAAAAAATATTATTTAGTGCAAGTGCAAGTCAAGCCTTGCATTTATAAACTAGACAGATGAACATGTTGTGGGTTTGAGGCTGAGCATAGAAAAAAACACCCTCTGATTTGCTGGTTACTACGAAGATCTATTCACAAATGTGAGATGTTAAACCTATCCTTTCTCTCTGGTCTAAATCATTAGTTGGGTTCAGGACGATACTGATACCTTACTTCTGAAATTCAGAGCACTTCTCTAGTTTTGGTCCAGAAGGTGAACGCTCAGGCTTAGTGTTAACGAGCTGATAATTTCTCAAATACTCAGAACTCATTTAGGAAACCAATTCTGCCCTGTGAAGGTTAGCAGGAACTGAAACGAAGCATTTGTAAAATTCATTATCAAAAACTTCAAAAACATTTTTCACTCTAAAGTAGAGCTAGAATGAAAGTGGTGAGATGCTTACTTTCTTGTTCGTTGTTGAAAAAATAACCTGAAAATTATTATAGAAATGAAGAAACTTAGTTTATTGTGTTAATTGTAACAGTGTCTGAGGCATCAGCCATAACAGATTGCGTTTATGTAATACAAACAGATGTAGAGGAATCTCTGCTTACAGTAGATTCTTTAGTCTCTGTTAAGGTGACTTACTAACCAGATCCAGTGAGAGTCATCTTGCCTAGAAACAGCTATCTAAATATGCAGTTGGATAAACATACAAGGAAGAAACTCGCACTCACTGTCATAACGTTAATTTGGCTGTTGGGGATGAGGACATGCTCGCTGCTGTCAGCGACCACTCAATAACTCGGTACAAGAAAGGGAGTTTTGGCTCATTTGTACAGATGAGGATACTTCCAGGCTGGGAAGAACACTTGTGCAAACAGTGTTGTCTGAAACCGAGGCAGAAAATTTAAACACCAAGGAGGAAAAAAGTGACATGAAGCAATCTGTCAAAGGGATCGGAGTCATTAAGATGAAGGCAGCTGGGTGAACTTCAGAGACTGAAAGTTTCCTTAACCTGGTAGCATACTATTGCAGGCTGGTGCCTAGATTGAATACCACCACAGCTCCTGCATCACATCTGTTCAGGAAATCCAAGCCTGACCAGTACAGACTGGACTTCAGAGACCTCAGAGGGTCTCTGATGTTTCAAGAAATCTTAAACCCATTGACGAAGCATGATTTTGCGGAAGCTTTTGTGTTCTAAGTCAGAGTTTCAGAAACTGATTTCAGGTACATAGATATGAAAATGTAGCAATGGGAGGAAAGAGTGGAAATACTGCAAACCCAGGGTGAAAACCAAACCCCACTCCCTGCTAATTCGTGAGGGCTGGAAACTATGCCAAAATCAATAGGGTAACGACAGTGAATTTTTGTCACTTCCGGAAGATGAACTGAAGCTCTCACTGTGCTCACGGCCGCGTCTGGAGTGCAAAGAATGCTGCCAGTCAGCCTCCTGGGGCTGTCAGCACGGGAATTGACACTCGCTGAAGCTGATGGCAGAATTGAGATATTCCCAATTTAGAGAAAGAGTTAAAATCATAGCAGACAGCAGGTACAACAGATACCTGCACACTCATAATCAAGTGCAAAAAAATGCATGTCTATCACCTACTGCTTAACAGCCTTGGCATGGCAGGTACTTGGCTTTCAAGCATCAGCTGGCTGAGAATGTCAGAAAACACTCTACCTGACAAGCCATCTCCCCTTAGAAATCTGGTTTGTGGAGATCTCCTTATGACAGGGAATATGACAGCTCCGAGCAAACCTGGGCTTGGTTGGAAAATAAAGACATTTACAGAGCCCATGCCCTTCCTTCCTGGGGACAGAGAAGGACAGAGAGCTGGGGAAAAAATGAGATAGTCCGGCTAGCAAGTGCATGGGCTGGACTACGTATCGGTGGCCAGCGTTACCATGCCACTGACTTGTGTAGATGCACAAAGTAGGACAAGGGCTTTGTTCAGAAGTATCATCCCATTTCCTCAGAGACTATCCTTTACAAACTGTGCTGATACAGCACTGAACAGATGAATTTTTAGCCAAAAAGAGATTAAGTTTGGAGAAAACCCAAGGATGATTACTGCTTTCAGAATAACAAACATTTCAGCTAGGAGAAATTCTGCAAAGACAAAGTTGAGCCAACCTTTTCTTTTATCACAACCATGAGAACTAAAACTTGCTATTTTTTCCCTGTACTGTGCAGTTGGCGTAGTTGCTTCAGAAAACTGTGGGCATCTGAGCTGGACCTAGCAATTGTTGAGAGGGAAGAGTATGGGACTGGTGCAATAGTGATGAGGCAAAACACCCAGAAAGAATAAAAGCAAGATACGGAGGAGGTTTTATGTCAGATCAGTGCAAGAATTACTAGTTACTGGTCACTAGCATGATATCATGATGGCCATAAACCTCCTATTTCTTTAAAATCATTGAATAGGTCCAATGAAGTGCCAAATATGCAAAGCCCTCCTCCCAAGCACAGCCAAAAGTTTAAATCAATTAACATTTTAGTGACTAAATTTTCACTCAATTTCTAAATAATAACAGCTGTGAGAAATAATGATGTTAGTGCACATTCATCCTCATTTTAGCTTTCTTGACTCCTGTGATTAGTAAGGAAGAGGTATTTGCCTATTAAGATAAGCTAAATATACGTAAGGATGATTGTTTCATAACAATTTAAAACATGAAAAAGTCTTGTCTTTCATCTGCAGATGGGGCATGCACTGATACACTACACAAGCTCTAATTATCCACTTACAATTATAATTACAGGGATTGTCTTAAGCTGCCAGTCACTTGCCTTCAATATTCTTCGTAGTGAACTATTTACATTCCCTGTATTCAAACATAATATTTGACACAAGCTACACCTGCATAGTTTTCATCATTAGCACCAGTCTGGAAACAGAACATCCAAACAGCTTTATGAGCTTGAGGGGAAATCCTGAATTTGGACCAAGAGTCCTTCAATAAAGTCTATTAGGAACTCTTCATCTACTGCAGATCAGTAGCTACTTTTAATGGCAGAACTGGCCGCACTCCAGCACTTGGCTTTGGCTGCTGCAGGTATTTTGAAGATAAATCAGCAATTTCAAGAGGCGAGGAGCTAGCTGTTCTGTACACAAGCATCCCTATAGATGCTAAGCTCCACTGCTTGCAAACCGTAAGGAGGTATCAACTGCAGCGGGTATCTCTCTCATTCTCCTATTCATATCATTATTCAGCCTCACTCAAGGAATGAAAGCCCCCCCAAAATAAAATGGGCAGTTATTTAATGTTCTTATTTACCACTGGGGAAGCTAAAATACAAAGGAGCATAGCCTAGCAGTAAGGGCAAGACACAAAGCAACTAGTCTGTCCTCATTTAAATCAGTGTGATCTCGCACTGATTTAAATGAAGCCATGATTTCTCTTGACGATCAGCAACACAGGCTGAGAGGCAATGTTTTTCTTGCCCCCCCGCCCCTCCCCCCACTTTGTCTTCACAAATGTGAAGGCTATTCAGTACAAGTTTTTAAAAAGTTTGAAATTTCTCACTTAGGATTCAAATAAACTCAAATTGAGACCAAACCAAATCCTAGTGGCAATAGTTAAAATTAATAGAGATCAATGATGCATACTGTTTGAATACCGAAAGCAAAACGTACCTTGTTCAGAATGACAGCTCAAGGTGCAAATTAAGAATTGGGAATATTGTGGGATATAGGTTTTGGGTGACTGTCTACAGAAGACTATAACTTACTCAAAATTTGTATTTTATATTATTCGTGTACTGTCGATACAAAAAGCTCTTTAAATGAGTAAAGTCTCAGGTAAAACTCATTTAACAGCAATACAGAGATCTGAGTCTGTTTTTTGTTTAACAAAAAATCAAGCTGATCCTCAAAATTTGTTCAAATATTAACAAAACTTAATGGTAGGTTAAACACCAGTGATGTTTCTTTTTTTTTTTTTTTAAATAACTGAACCAAACACATTTTGATTTTCTTCACTTGCCTGTATTGACACACCTATTAAAAATTCACACCCTTCTTTCAGGGATCTTAGGAATCATTCCCAGTTCTACCACTGTGTAATGCTGTGCCAGTCACATAACTGTATTATGCTCTGTTTCTGTTCTGTCACCTGTAAGACAAATGTGCCTAGGCTATAGATTTATCATGGTAAAGATTTAGGAAACATTGTGAAACTGAGGCCTTGGAGCACAAAGAGCTCTGAAAATATTGCTGTGATTGCCTTAAAAATCAGGGATCAAAATGTAACATCACATTACACTGGGAAAAGGAATTTCAAGACAGCAGCCTTATCTCTGACTTTCTTCCTGCATACACCTTTGTCCCTACGTAGGGAATACAGTGCACTTACCCTACAGATAGCACCTGATATTTGGTCCTTTATGTTGGTCAGGTATGCACTGGGGAGGTCAGTGTTATAGCCACTGGTTCAGAGTCTACACTGTCTTTGCTCTGTACGTGAACACAATATAAGGTACTCAGATGTGGATGCTCCCATTTTAAATATGTGTCTTTGTAATCTGTATCTCTATATAACGTAACCAAGGATATGAACTGCAGTCAAAGGGTCTGTAAATGCCAGTAAAAATATTTTGTGAAGGAGAACTTCAGGCTTACTCCTGCAAAACGTGTTTTTTTCAATGAGTTTTTATGGCCACTGGTTCTGTAAAAACAGAACTTCTCATTGATTTTTACTGGGAGTTCTACTTCAAACCAACAATATGATATGGGTTGACAATGTGTATTTCAAGACATCTTCTCTCATTTGCTATTCCCTACTCCAATCCTAAGGGCAAAAAGTTTTGGGGTTTTTTCACAGTGGGATGATAATCTCATAATAAGTATTTCCTATCCGTCAAAGCTCTCAAGGCAGTGCCCAACTGCCACTCAGTTTTTCAGGATACAAACACATCCTGTGTAGCTGTAAACTTTGCTGAATCAAGCACTGAGCATTATATAGTTTCATACAGTTGTCCCTACTGTGAAAGACACATCCTCTTTTTGACACAAAACTCACCTTTTCTTTTTAGGTAGGATACAGTTTCCTTCATTACTGGGGGGATTAGTTCGCCTTTATTTTTGTCCTTGATACTGTTAGGGGAAAAAAAAAGGAGAAAGTAGCAGCCTTTAAATGGCATTGACAAAGAGTCAAAAACAAGACAGAACAGTCTCAGCAAAAACCTGAGAGGTATCTGAGATCATAAGTTAAAGTCACAAGAGTCCTCCACAACTCTAACAGGTGCTGAACAAGCCACTGAAACAGGTGACTGGGACTTCTATTTAAAGAGCTGTTCTTAAATGCTTTCTTCTTGCTAGAAAACCTATATAACAAGTAATAAGTACGTGCTACTTACTATACTGAAGGGGAGTGAAGGACAGAGGAGCAGAATGGTGACCCAGGCTAACTTTACCTCCACGTGAGATTGGTTTTACTCCAGTTTTGTTCCTGTCGCTTGGCATACCCCAGCAGGCCTGTGTTTAACCCATGACCCAGTGATGGCAGTGGTGGTGGCTCTGACCAGATTTGGTTGGACACCGTTGGTGGAATGGGGTTTCAAGGCAGCTTAGAGGCAGGAGAGGAAGGAGTTCGCAGTGAACACTTCATCATAAGTCTTGATCAAGGGATGCTGCGACTTTAGGAGCCTTTTATCATGCAGATTTTTCTTTGTCATTTGTCTCTCTTTAAGCCACCATGTATGTATAATTAAAAGGATATTGTACTATTTTGAAGGAAAAGTGATGCAGTGAGATTATTAACGCTTTGAATGATTCCCATGAAATGAGATTTCTTTCTCTTTCAAGAGTGAACAGTTGAAGCAAAAAAATCGAACATAGCATTCTCTTGATCTAGACAGCACAGAAAATTCTGCAATTATCTTCCTTATTAAAAAAAAAGTCTTTGGCAGTTAAAAAAGTATAACAAGAGACGGTCAGTATCTGTTGAGTATTATGCTACATTTTTATATTAATCGACAACAAAATAAAGGACAAATCTCAGATTTTAAAGTAGACTTAATACATATTTATGTGTACCATTTCCTCTTTGATATTTAAAAGGTGACCAGCTTTACTGACAAACTCTAAAGCACCAGAAAACATGAGATGTTTATACAACATGTAACATAGCCTTAACCTAGTGCTACTAGCTGAGGTTGCACCTGCATAGCAGAATGATTCTTAGAGTCTTTTCCTTTTCCGAGTACTATGATTTTTCTCTTTCTGCCTAGGCTTAATATAAAACAACTGATAATAACTGGAGTGTATTTGATACAACTTCTGTAACATTGTATATATTTATATATACATATAAATATGTATATATATAACATATAAATATGTTATATTTTGTGTTTACACTACACACAAAAACTACTTTAAAATAAATGTTACAGCAACACAAGTCAGCATGGAGGGGTAGGGAAACTGTCAAATGCCCCCCTCCTCCTCATATTTGTTTTCCCTTTGCCTATGAAGGGAGTTAGAAGATATGTAGACTGGTTAATTTTGGATGTCCAAGCTTAGGAGGTTGCTAACCCGAAGCTTCACATATGGGGGAGGTGGGGGTGTTCCTCCAATGCGAAGACTCAGAGCAGCATCATGACCTTGGTACTGAATTACCCTGTGGATTTGCCTCTCTTACTCATAAACTGACAGGGGAATATACTTCACGCTATTCAGTTATTCAACCATCAAACATTTTGACCTCACTCCTCACTCCAGGGACACAATGCTGAGCCACCAGTGCTATTTCCTCCAGTTACAGTTTCATGGCCCACCCATTCTTTCCTATTTTCACCATCCAATCTCTTCCCAGGCACTAATGTCTGTATATTATCCAGATTCTCCTAGACCATATTTATCTTCCTCCACTGTGCATGTTTTGTGTGTCACTGTCCCTAGTGCTATATAAAACAATGCAACTTGTTACTTGATTGTAATAAGCTTGTTAATCCAGCTCCCAGAGCTCGTTCTACTATTATATTATTATACTATTATACCTAGACCAACTTGCTGTTTGAAAGGAAATAAGTTGTTCCCTCGGTTGCAGAACTAATGAAGTTGATCTGCTCTGGATTTGTATCCTATGTCCTACCTCTTTCCTCATCACAGTAATCCAAGATAATTGTCCTATGTCATCTATAACCTCACCTCCCTTACAGAGTATTTTCATTTCTTCCCCTCACCTCTTCATCTTGTATTTCCTCACAAGGCAAGGAATAGCTAATTAATCACCATCTAAACACTAACTGGTGCATCATCTGACCAAATACGACAGAAAACTGAATTCCTGCTATAGTTTCTCTCCTTCGACCCAATGATTTTTAAAAGCTTGTAGTATTTGTGAGAGCTCTGCTCTTCTGTCAAATTTGGTTGACATAAGCCCATAGCTCTTCTGTGAGCCTAACTAAAAATCAATCCACTGAACAAATTTTTTCCTGCTCTTTTTCAACAAAGTATCCATACCAGAATCTAAAGTGTATAAAATTCAATACTGCTTTGTGTGTGTTAACACTACTTTGTGGACACTGCTGTACCTATATCTAACAGGAACTGTTTAGGAAAGGGGAATTTTCCTTGATGTAAACAGACATAGGAATTTTGATAAAAAATACAGCCAAGTTCCACAAAATCATGTTCATAACATGATAATTTTAGACATTTGACCAAATAAATTCTACAATGTATGCGATGCACTCGCAGGAAGAAAAACACTAACAGCAAGGAATGAGCTTAATTCAAGTAATCCTAAAGTATGACCTTTTATACGTTAGTAGTTCTCAGCGTTTGCTGCTGCTTCCAAGTATGATCTTTAGATGAAATGATACAACTTCTTGTCCTTACACACTGGCAAGGCACCATTAGTTGCAGTATGAAACAGCACTGGACTTGCTGGAGCAATCATTCTCTGCATTATCATAACAACGTGATAACGGTCAGAAGAAATATTTATGGCCTGACTTGTAAGACCAAGTCCAACCTCAATCTTCCCCATTATCACAGACACCTTATGAGAGCTAAACCAGAGGCCATAAGTGCTTCATGAAAAAAACCTCACTGAATAGAGAAGGCCATGGCCTGAAATGCTACCAGAACCAATTTTATGACCTAGTTCTCAGAGCAGCATCCTCTTCTTAGCCACAGTGACAATCAGGTACCTCTGTAAAATATCTCTCCTAGCAGCAAATTCCTCTCAGCCTCTTTTTCAGGATATGTATCCCACCATTCCTAGCCTCTCCCGCTTCTTCCAGCGGTTTCAGACATGCTGGTGACACTCTAGAGCAGAAGGTCAGTGTTAGTGTTACAACCACGCAGGAGTTGCGCGGTGCTCTCCAACCAGCCCTGACACCCAGGTTGCTCTCCCCTTCCCACTGCCTTCCACCTAGACCCTGGAGAGGAAAAAATTAGCAAGTAACTTTGCTTCAGTACCATGAGCTCTCATACTACGCCCTGCAAAAGTTGGCCACAGCAAAGGGAACAGAGCCATGCAAACACAGAACACGCAACCCCCTGCTCTGAAAGGCAGCTTCTGTAGCTGAATTATTTTCTCTCGCAGCAGATCAGTGTTGTATAACCACCCTGCTGCAACAACATAGAACAAAACAGGCAGCCACTGTGCAGCCCCATTAATAAATTAGCCTTGCTAATAAACCACACAAGGAAGGAAGTTCTACGGGTTCTTTGCACAGCATGCAAAGTTGAAATCCCCAGTGAAATGATATCCCCTGGTAAGGGACTAAACAAGAAAAGGGGCTGGGAGATGAGGTCAGTACCAAGGTCAATGTTCAGGATAGCATCGAGGAAAAGCCTGCAGCAAATCAAGGTAAGGAAAAAAACCCCAACCATTTATTTTAGCCTTTCTAACAGGGGAGTTATAACACACTTCTTGTGTGTCAAATAATTTTGTTTCATGTATTCAGATCAGTACTCTAAACATTTAGGGCAACTTTTATTAAAATTAGTTGAAAGCCTAATTCACTTAAATGGGAACATCATCAAGACTTTAATTTGCTTGGAAGCTGTTACATCTTTATTATTGACAATTTAAGCTCATGGAACCAATTCTCAGTCTCTCTGAAGTTGCACTGATTGTTTTTGCTTTCTTACAGCTGCTCACTCCAGAGGCACCAAATAGCAACCCAGCAGCTTTTTATAAATGTTTTCTAATTATTATTGTTACCCATAAATGTGTTTCCCATTTCAGTGTATAAATAGCAAACTGATTATTTACAGCACTTGCTCCTGCTGAGCACTAGTTTATCTGTCAGAGAGGTGAGACAAATAACCGGGCTATAATTTGTAATAATAAAACCTACACATCATTTTTCTTTTTCTGGGAAAAAAAGATACTGTTTCTGCACATCTACCATTTTCTACAGGATTCCTGTTTCCCTTGAAGGAAAGGTTGCATGCCCAGTACAATGAAAGACGTTCTCAAGATAAATGGTATTTTAAAATAGAGTAGGATATTCACTGAAAGTCACGTGCAAAGGTTTGTTCTGTTTTTGCAACACTGGGGAAAGCTGGGATGGATATTTTCATAGCATTTCACAATGTGGGACAGAGTGTTCAGTTTATCGGACCTAAGGTGACAAAAAATAATAGGGGCATTACCTCAGCTAATGTAAATCAGACTGTCTCAGAGGTCAATGAAGTTACACCTCTAGCCTCTCTTTGTGGATCCTGTCAAGTAATCTGCATTTTTCTTGCCTTGTTTGGGATGGTGTGATGAGCAGCTGTGCTTTATGATGGACAATGCAAACTGACATTGGAGATCGGGCACTACTACAGGCAATTTGAAATGAGAGACCTCTTACGCTTTCTGCTTAAGAGATGAGCTTAACAGAGCATTTCAGTGCACGGTATAGTTTTCTGTAACTCATTCACAGATCTGAATCATATTGCAGCAACATGTCATATTCAAGAGGGATCTATTCCAGTAAACACAGCACCCAGGGAGAATGAGTCCTCCTCACTATAGGATATATGATTAGTTACTGCAACACATTACATACCCAATGACTCGTTTCTAGACAGTGGCCAGTTATCAGGAAAGGCCTTTACACATTGTTCTGAAGTGTCATTAAGTATTCTTGGCTGATAATCTTTCTCTCTGCTTTTCCCCTCCTTTTCATTTTTTCCCCTGCTGAGACATGCTGAGATTTGGCTTAGAATGCATTCTTCCTCCCTGGTCACGCATGCACAGCATGCACAAGCGGAAAGATTATGACCAAAAGGAAAGCACCTTGAAATGTTTATGATAACAATTCAACAAGCAAAAGCTGTACAGTTGTGGCAATTTTGTGCATTTTCTCTGCCCTCTCTCCCCATCCATGGTAATAGACAGAAAAACAAAACATTTCCTGTCTTCCCACAAAAGATATTTAATTTTAGATTTTAAAACCAATAGGAGAAAACGGAACAATGTCAATAGCTAGCCAAGGTCAACTCTGTGCTCTGTGCTGGAGCTCAGCTGTAGCCTTCCTTGATTACAGAGGCAATCGGGTGCAGCAACAGGGGTTTATAGGAGCTTGCTGAACACAGAGCAGAGGACAATGATGCCGCTTGGCCCATAGTCAAATATTAACTCCTTTGAAGTACTGCTTCATTCATGCATTTTAACTGCACTTATCTGATCAACATAAGCAGAAGGTACCCCCAGTTTTTCCTTGCCTTTTTAAACATAAAATCTTTATTAATGGCTTTTAGAATAAAAATCCTATTTTTCACCATGACATGCAGTGCGAACTAGTGAGGATATATTCTGAATAGCTAATTCCTGCTGCTCTACTTTTTGTATGTGAAGGCAGCATTGCTGAACGAACAGAAAAATAGTCTTGCTATATCAACACATGAAAATTCTTTGAAATTTATGAATTTATAAAAGTGATAGCTACCAGTGAGTAACAGAAGGTCATTTTCATAGTATTGTAGTACTCTCCTCCGTCAGTCTCTGATAGTACAAGCTGGGACATCATACCCAAGGAAGTATCGCTGTATGCTTGCCCTGTTACAACACTGCTCCCTGCTAACATCTGCTATTGCCCTCTATTGGAGGCATAACGTGAAGCTTGATAAACCTTTAAACTGGCTCATTACGGTTGTTATTCTCCTCACTCTATCTGCACATAAGAAGCCTGAATTAGCAAGTTAGAGAAGGACATAATAAACACTAAACGTGCAAGATATCCCACCTACTCTGTGCTACACAGTCTTAAGTACCTGTCAAATCTGAGCATGGATTCCCACTAAATTATAAATGAAAAATTAAGTGTGGACAAAACCTCCTCAGGAGGACTGTTCTGTCTGATATCCCCATGAAGACGAACATCAGTTTCAGTTGTGTTATTTTGTATTTTCAAGAAAATCACATGGTTTTTAACATGAGTTCAAACCTTTAACGGTGCGATTTGGCGACTAGGCAATCCAGGCTGGGGATCAGAAACTCTATCGAAAGACTATCATTCAGCAAACTGGGCAAGTCTGCTCTGTATGTGCAGGCATAAAGAATTAAATAGCGAAAAAGCAAATCATTTTTGGTCCTCCACACTTTATTCTAAAGACATCCTATAAGCCACCTTTGGATGATTTAGCTGCCTTTATTAAGCTCATTTATTATTGTTTGAATTGGCGTAGTTTCAGTGGAAACTTCAGGACAACCTGGTACTAGATTCAAGTTCTAGTTGCAAAGACCAAATCATTGAGTCCTCACAGGAGCTCACAATGAGGAAGGTTTTCTACTTCATGTCTGTGCCTAACAAAGTACATGCTTAAATCCCAGACAAGTAAATTTAAATAAAGCTGGATGGACACTTAAGATGAAGTCAGCTTGGTGTGTGTTTGGTTTTTCCTGCCCACAAAGAGCTTAGGATGACACTGAGGGGTTAAAGAGATCAAATGCAGCCATTTTAAATTCAGATTTTGGATCCTGAGTGTATGGGGGTAAGATAAGAAAGAGAAGTTTTGAACTAACCTGATAATAAGCCCTTCAGCTCACTCATAAATTAAACCCAATTCAGTATAAATTACATTTCACAGAATTGTACTCCCAGCTCTCACAGATCTCCCGTGTTTTTTAAATGCCCAGTTGCCTTATGTCATTTTGAAAATCTGACTCTACAAGGTTAAAAATGTCTTTGTGAGTTAACAGATTCCTCCAAGACAAGGCACTTGTCCCAGACAGTCATTTGTCAGTGTCTCGATGGAAACTTGATTCAGCTTCGTTTTGCTATCCTAACAAAGCAGGTTCCCCCCTGCCCCCGCCTGTTCAACAAAATTGAGATATTTTGAACCAACGCTTAGTCACTTTTTGCTCTTCTAGTTTTTAATTATAGCTCTGGAAAGTAAATCTATTAACCAATATAAACTGAGAAAAATGAGCAAGTGTTACCAGAGACAGCACTGCCCGCTGCTTTTAGGTTCAAAAGGGTATGGCTTTACCACCTTCCGCAGCCAGAAGTCATTGGGATACCATTATCAATTATCTTATCAAAATCAGGCCACCTATCATGGCTTTGGATAAATCCCATTCACCAACCTTTAACTGACCGAATAAAAATTATCACCCCAGAAGCACTGAATCTGATGAAACCTCAGGCCTACGGGCCTTATCGCATCTTTTCTTAAACTAAAGAAAAAGACTCCACAAAGAAACAGTTCTTTCATGACACTAGCTTTCGCTCAGCAGCACATCTGACAGTACAATTTTTACTAACTCTAATGAAATACACAGCACACATATTCCCATAAGCCTATACAAAATAAAATCAGGCTCTTCCCTGTAGCTCTCTTCAGAAAAATGGAAGAGCCTCACCCAGGAGAAGACTTCAAACCTGCCTCTTTGCTAGATAGATGGGAGGTCACTGCCATTTTGCCATTACGGTCTATAGAGATTACAAAAGGATGGGGAATTAGCAAAAGCAATTCATTCATCAAGATGAAAGTTGATACTTTCTTTGGTTTCAGATTTTAGAAGCTCCCCTCACATATCATCCCCTTGCCTCTGTTAAATTTACCTTTCTTCACAAACACAGTCTAAATTAAGTCCTTTATTTCTCATTTAGAAGTCATAGGGGATTTGTTTATTTGTGATTTTTACATGGAGATGCAGCACCGTCTATTCTGCAAGGGGGAATTTGGACAAGGATGGGCAAACAGAAGGAATGAATATCCCCGTGTGCATTCATTTTGGACATCCGAGCGCTACGAGATGCACCCACACAACGGAGGGGGCCCGTCCGTCAGCACCTCCATCGCCAGCACTGGAACTCTCTGTGTCAAAAATGACAGTTATGCCTCGCTTGGTGTTTCTCCACCTACAGATCTTCCACCGAAAATCTCTTTATAAGTAGCTACCCTTTTTATACCTGGGAAAGCTAAGGCACGCAGCAAGGATGTGGTTTGCTGATGGTAACGCAGCTGGAAAGTGGCAGAGCCAGGAAGGGTGGCCAACACACCCTCACCACGTGCAGCCCAGCAAAAGACACTGCTTACTGTTCAGGCACAGTCAGAGAAATGAAATATGACTAGCAGATGGTAAGAGTGGCACACAACTTGCTGTCTGATTGCATAAGCCTGTGAGAAGTTCAATAGAGCTGCTTGAGCAGCCGGGCTGGGCTGGAGGCAAGTGACAGAGTGTGCCCCGATGCCTGCAAACAGTCCAGGCTTTACTACTGAAGTGGCGGCATAAAACACTGTTCTTCTTAACGACCCAGTGGATCTCACCTAAAAGATATTCTCTGAATTAGGGAAGTGAGTTAGCCACGTTTCAAGTGTTAGGTTGAACTCTAAAGAGGTATCGTAAAAGTTAATGTCATAGTAGCTCTTACACAATAGATATTGATTGTTCTAATTCCAGGCCTTCCAGAGAGGACTAATGCTTAACATTTAACCAGGGGAAAATTATATTTTATATCTCATTTACAGCTGAATCATTAGAACCAGAAAAGTAGACTGGGGGCGGGAAGAGATTCAACAAATGTCCATATATCAGACAGCCTAAATTCCATTTGCTGAATGTGAACAATATTCTTCAGCTGTTTTTGAGAAGGATGCCATAAAAATATGACAGAAATGACTGTGGGTAGGAAGCTAGAAGGTTTTGTGGGTTTTTTCATTGTTTTTTACCAAAATTGAATCTTGCAAGTACTATTGCCATCCCATTCCTTGTGTAAAGTAATTAATTTTTTATACCACATACAGTGCTGTAATCTACGTAAACAGCTGTCAGGGCATTTCTGGAAGAGAGTGATTTTATTCATTTCATAAAACTCTGATCAGAACAATATGTGAGCAACAAACCAGCAATATATACAGGCTCAAGCATCCATTTTAGCTTTATGCAGCCATTTTGGAGCCTGAGGTTTTGTTTTGGCTTTGCTATCCACCATCTAAATATCTCTGAAAGATTTTCATACTGCCAGCATCCACCAGCAACAGATTAGATCGGTGCTCTGTCATACATGGGTAAATTCTGTCCACTGGGAGAAAAGTTGTGCAGCCATGTTGGCACGAACTACCAGAAAGATACTGTAAACATGAAGACCAGGCAGGTCACAGGGACTAAGACACTTGTCCTGAATTCATAAAACCTACTGTCTAGCCTCGTAGTTTCATGGTTTTCAAAGAGAATGAGAAACTAAACATGTAATAAACAAAATATTTGCAGACATTCTGTCCTGTGAATCTGCACATTACAGAAGGCTGCAGGGTACAGCAAATTCATATTTTAGAAATCTCATGGCTTACTATTGCAGGCTGACTCCAAATTGCTGGGTAGGTAGAGGTGGCCGTGGTGGAGGAACCTTAACCACAGGTGGCAGTTTTCCCTTCTGTTTTCTCCGAAGATTTTCATCGTGTCTGCAAAAATCAAGAAATCATTGATTTTCTGTGCACCACAGTTGACAAACTATATATATGAACAGCTACCGGTATTGATGATTTCCTGACAACAGCGTATATGCTGCAGGCCTTACAGAACTTGCATTTCATTTAAGCATTAGGGAAATTTTTAAGTAGTATTTGTAGTAGAATACTTAAGCAAGACACAGAAGAGCTATTTTGCTTCAGCCAATGGAGTATTGTAATAAAGGTGTCCAAAAAATAGGAACACACTATAATTTAACAGCAAAATTCAAACCTATTTGCTACTCAAAATACAACTCCCCTTTCTTTGTCAACCATGCAATCCAATTTATAACCTTAGAGCTGTAAGGTATTTTCTGTTATTCCATATTTACACACAAGGTGTGTAAAAACCCACCAGGCATCAATAACAGTCATAATCAAAGCTTCCAGTTACTTTCATTCAGCAGTGACATAAAATCACTTCCTGTCAGTACATCAAAGCATTTCCATGTAGAGTGCTGTGTCGAAAAGACTGTTATTGATACTAATACTGGCACTTGACAATTCCAGCCCTATGCATTTCTTTTTCTTTCCCACTCCCACCCCCTCCTATAATACTCCTCCCTAACACAGATACACACACAATATAAAAGTAATGGATACGCTAACAATAGATCTAGCCATAAAGTTTAAAATCTATCAACACTTCACTGACTGGGAATGCTCTTAGCAAAAGGAAGTCACTTAACCTATTACAATACGCAAGCAAAGAGGTCAGGATTATATTTCTGCTCATGAACATTACGTGATACTCATAAGCAGTAATGACATATGGATTGGTTTTGTTAACACTCATACAGAAGCTGCAATTATACTAAGAAAATGCTCCACAACTGAGATAGAGATGTTCCAAATCTGTAAAAAACTATATAGTGTTCTCTTCTCTAAACACCCGACGCACTTCAGCACATCTTTGATGGCAATACAGCTTTAAGAATTAAATCCAACCAAGCACAAATAGGTAAATTAGACTTAATCATTGAAGAAATAGGATTGGATTCTGCTTGGAATACAGTGAACGGGATGCAACTCTACCTGAGAAAAGGTGAGACAACTTATTTTAAACTTGCCACATACCGTATCACTTCTTGAGGGATATTTAGCTGGTCATATTTGAGATGCTCTCTCAGGTCACTTAAATAGTTCAAGTAAGTGATTTTTTTCCCAAACTTATGGCTACAAAAAAAAAAAAAAAAAAAANAAATCAGCATGGGAAGAACATTTACGAAGGGTTTAGTTTCTATTACAAAAATGTAAGTGCTGATGCAACTCAAAATTAGACTGTAATTGAAGCAGCAGGAGACATAAGATGTATTTCATTTCATATGATCAAACATATACAGTGCATCCCTGAGAGTCTGATTTGAATAAAAATAACTGACTTCCATCTGAATGTTTTGTGATTTGCATAGATATGAAAAACACTGCTTTAAAAGCCACTGAAAAACAGCTTTCACACAGCATTAGAAAGCTCACTGAAAGAACTGTTAACTTCGGAGAAAATGTTACATGGCCAACAGAACAACATGTTTGTGTTATTTAGGCACCGCTCCCTGCCAAAAGACAAAATTTGGGGCTGTAGACACAAACTACAAAGTAGTAAGCAACAGGCAAGGTCTTCAAAGCGTGGATAGTGTTGGGCCATCAGCTTTACCTATTTTGAAAAGGGCTGGGTATCTTCTAGGAAACATCGTGAATAATAAGCTTTTTCTATAAGTTGCACAAAACAGATTGCCAAATTTGAAGCACCAAGTATCACTAGTATAGGTCCTGAGTTTCAGCCAGAATACACTGCTTACAGGCTGAGGTGTTCAAAGTTCAGCGACACGTTTATACACATTGTCTGGAATAATTTCATATTTTTCACAACACAAAATGTCTGTCCTGTAATTAAGTGTTGAGCAAAATAATAGGTGTTTATGACAAAAAGTATACTTTGCTGCAACTTATTTTGATAGTAGAATTCCAGAAAAATTCTCTCGCATTAATGAATTTATCCCTGGATTGTCAAATACACATACACACACTCCCTCTAGTGGGAGATGGTAGAAATTTAAGTCACTTCAGCATTTTCAAAGCTTTTAATTGAAATGAGCTAAATTTTGCTAGCAGGCAAGCTAGGAAGGGGACACTGATGGATATCAGTCTGTGTGTTTACAACTTCAGAGCTCTTCAGTGTGTCTTTTTCCCAAAACAGCCTACGATTTCAGTGTCTTACCTAAGCCACAGGCTAGCACAGAATTCTCTGTAAGTAATCACCCCTGGTAATACAGGACATGTTACAGAACACATAATTTGTAATTGAGTCGTGGGCAATTAGGAATTACTGCTGTTCCTTAAAAATGCCACATCACCACCACCACCTAAATGTATATTAATCTGATAACAGGTGGGTGGGTTCTGTTAGCTCACAGACAGAAATATTCTCTTCTTACAGTTTTCTTGCAGTTTGGAAAAAATACATTTGACTTAATACTGCCTTCTTGCTAACCTCTTTTGGGACTGGAAAGAAAATCAATCAACTTCTGGAGCTTGAAAAATTTTAAGTATTTACATTTTCTTCAATACTTTCAAATACAAGTATGCTAAAATACTTACTACTTTTGTTCTTCACTCTAATAATTTTGTCATTCATCCAGTTCTTCGCAAACACATTGTTCATGTCAAAGTACTTAGTACTTACTTCAGTTTTAAAATTATATTCTTATGTTTTCCTTTACTTGACAAACCCAAACTTCAGTTAACCCAAACCACAAATGCATGTGAGCATTTGGTAATTAGACCATTTTAAGCAGTAAAGAGGGTTTTTTCCTAGCTTCAGCTAATTCCTGCCTTCTGGCTTACGGACCTTTTCAGAGTTTACTCATACTTTCAATTATTTTGTCAGTGCCATTGTACAAATATCCTTGTTTCTGTTGATCACATATTTTAATAACAGAGAGTAGAATGTTGCAAAATTAGACTCAAATCAAGTATCCAGGTACACATTGGTAAAAGTCCAGCACAAACAAGAACAGCCAATCCTGATGACAGCAGGGTGTTCAGAAGGTCATGATGATGATGATGATGCATCTAAGATGACAAGTCCTGGTTTGAATTTTCTATGCTAGATATGAATGCTTAACCTTATCAGAATCACCCATTTTCACATCCAAAGTTAAGGATTTAATTGCCTGTGTATCATACTATTCCAAGAAAAAAAGTATTCATCTTATTTACATAGACATAGTAAGATCCAGGGAAAATGATTATTTGGAACAGGTACCTTTAAACTTCTCTTTTGTAAGAATTGGCAGCCAATTATTACAGTACAATTATTACAAGTCAAATAACACAGCTGTTGTCCAGCTGTGGCTCCACTGAGTGCATTAACATGCACAGACTGAAAGGCATCCGTGTCCCAAAACCGCTTGCCTGAAGCTATTCCCAAGGAGCTCTCAGCTGCCTGTGAGAAAGAAGTTGCTTGTTGTAAATGTGCATCTAGAGTTCTTCTGGTTTTATTGTTGTTTGTTTTTTGGTTTTTTTTTTTTTTTTCCTACAAAGTTCTCTATACCCATCCTACAGCAAATCAGGAACAAAAAAAAAAAAAAAAAAAATCNCTGAGGTACTACCAGCTATTGGACCTCCTGCTTCTGTCACATTTTTCTCACCATTAGTCTACGTCCTGGATCTCTGGCATTTATTTTACTGCCAGTTAAAATAAAGATCTATAGTCAGTCTTCTTGTTTCAAGAACAACATATTCTGGAAGGATTTTTAGCTGTAACTACTTTTTTATTTTCACATGCTTCTTATCTGTCTGGAAGTTAAACTTCCCCTTTCTAATTAATGAGCTTTCTACCAGTCAGAACTGAATCAATTGCAAGGTACTGTAACAGACTTTTTTAGGTGGTTCATTATGGCTTCTCAAGATAATCCATTTTCATCCTTCAGCCCTGAGGACAATCATAACAATCTGCAAAATGCTAGAATTACTTTGAAAGTGACAGGAGTTCAGGAGCAGAAACTGAGAGAGCCCAACCATCCTAGCACTTAGCATTATCTGCCCATTGTTGATGATTCCTTGTAGGTAGCATCAATTTTTACCACGCAAAGAAAAAGAATGCACCAGTAAAATACATCCACCTTCACCATTATACCCTCCACCTCAAATTCTTATGGTCACTTCAGGGCTTGTCCATGAACTTTGGATACACAAAGTAGTATCATTCTTATTCATCTCAGCACTTGAG
Organism: Himantopus leucocephalus; assembly: GCA_003993805.1. NCBI lineage: Eukaryota > Metazoa > Chordata > Aves > Charadriiformes > Recurvirostridae > Himantopus > Himantopus leucocephalus. Next base: position 85,726,923 of record RSEF01000001.1, on the reverse strand, counting down.
ATCAGACCGAAGGTTAACCATCTATTATCTGCTTTACCGTACCACCTAGTAACTCCAGTCACGGACCCAGTTCTATTGTGCTAAGTGCTGTCAAAGAGGACAAAAAAGTCATTCATGGCCCACAGAATAACTATGTTTTAAAGTGATATTTACTTTAACATAGGAGTAAAACTACTATGACTTGAGACTCCCAGTTCTTAGAAAGAAAAGAACTCTACCCTATTATTCATACCCAAGCTTATGCTCACCTTACTCATTAGTTCAAGACAGTTTAAATGGCTATTGTGCTGTTACCTGACATATTTTACCTCAAGCCTTTTTAAAAGCAACTTACTAGAGAACAAACCATCCTTAAATTAAATGGGAAAATGTGTTGAATAAACTGCCAAGTACCTTATAAGAGGTTTAAAGATATTCCACAGAATTTTTATGAAGTTGGTTGGATGTACAACATAGAGTGCTTTAAGGTTTTTCTTATACCTAGGAAAAGAAAATGAAATTGTTAGGAGACTTTTGAATATCACAGACAGTAGAACTGAATAGCTACAACTGAATGGGAGGTATTAATACAGGAACATTATACAGCAGTCTTTTCAAATACATTAAAAAGACCTAATTCAGAAGAAACTGAATGTAAAATGAAAAAAACCCCAATTTTAAAAAATGGACGGTTTTGAAGATACAATAGTAGGCCAAGATAACACTATTACATTCCTAACCAATGTCTGCTGTCTCATAGGTTTAATAACAGGAGGACAGAAGGGAAATTAGGCAACTTGAAAAAAAAAAATTGAGAAGAGAATGAAAAATTCTGTGATATAAAAAATTACTTTTCTTCATCTCCCTTTATTTTCTGCTTACAGGAGTTTCATGTTGGAGAGGATTTCTAAATTTTCAGATGTAAAAATTACATCTAATCTTTGTTTTTACCACTACTTTTGTCTTTTTTGCCAGTAATTACTGAAGGTGAAGACAACTGCACACTGTTTTATTTTGGATGGCCCCCTTTGTATGAAACAAAAGTTTTTCTCCATTATAGCATTGCTTGATTCTACCGTGTCATATCATGATATATAAACAACAGATTCCAGCAGGCTGAAACTGAAATGGAAACCAGGCTGCACAAAAAGACACTGTTCTTATTCAATGTTACTGCAAAATGAAATTGAGAAACGCATAACGAAATATCCTGCTTTTATATATAAATTGTTACTTATTATTTTGCCAAGCTTGCTTCCCAGTAGGGAGCACCCCTCCCAAGTTTTCACCATTCATCGTTAGAAAAAACACAATCATGGAAAAAAAATGATCGTGAACTCCTAAGAAAAACCTTCTTGTAAGAGGTTATGGTAAGAGGTGGAAAAGGGACCAACTCAGCAATCACAACAGTTTTTCCTTTTGGATTTTAATTGGGCCAATACATTTTTGAATGAAAAAAGCATTGTTTTCACAAAGCCACTATCATACACAAGCAAACAACTGTCCCTGTGCAATTGGCACCACTGCAGATAAGAACCCAAAATCAACAATAAAGACTAACAAGCAAAGCACCTCAGTTGCTTTACTGAAGTTTCTATTTTAAGTTTGCTTTGTATCTTCAAGCAATGGGCATAAGCCGTTGCTCCTGTGGAAGTTCACACACTTGATAGTTTCCTAGATTACAATTAAATGTCCACAAGACTTTACTGAGCCTCTGCTGTAAACCTTCAAAGCCAGATCTGTTCTTTTGAAACTATTCCTGTTGAACATTTGCTTTCATGATACTAGCGAATTACTGTCGTCCCTAGTACCTTCCTTTGTTCTATCTTTCCTCTAACCCCCAAAACACACACACACAGAAGTCTGAAAGGTGCTTCCCCCGCCCTCACTCTGGCTAGTACAGCAGAACATACACGTAGTGCTGTGAATATTGCTTTAAGCTTCTCAATGACAGTACGCTAAGAAGTCCCAACTGTGCATAAAATGATAGGTGTACGGTTGTGTGGTTTTGCCCAGCTACCTGGGTTTCTCTGTTCCTCTTTGGTTCTCCTGCTTTCTGGGTCAGGGTTGGGGAATGGAGAAAACAGATTCAGCATAAATGAGAGTGACTTTGTGCACTTGAGATGTACGTATGTGAGAAGGCAACAAAACTGAAGAAGATATTGCCTTCATACTGCTTCTCCCCATAGAGCAACTGTAAATTTGGCTTGGGATTCTCCTAGAAGGAAAACAGTACAGTAGGGTAGGCTTCCAACTCCATACTGTGCTTTATTTTCAGGAATTGTCAGTGCAGAGCAAAACCCAGTATTGTAGTCCAAATCTCTCACCAAAGACAAAAATATAAGAGATCCTTTACCTTTCTTCTCTCTTACCCAATTCCAGAGAAAACAGATACGCTGTACTAACCATATTCAGAAACTCAGCAGCAAAACCAAAAAGGTTTCTCAGTCTGTTGCTGAGTGGAGAGGATTATCTCATGAAAGCTATGCACAACCTCATCTTCTTGCTTAGTGGGTTTTAGAGTCTCAGGAGGTTATTAGGTGAGATTCAAAAGAGTCTGGCACTAAAGCACCGAAAGGCGTTTTGCACATCTCAACTTCAATTTTCAAAGCAGAGTGTGCAGTCCTGTGAAATGCTCAGGCATTTATATCCCAGTCTAGTCTAGAAACACCCAAGAATCTTTTTCATGGCATCTTTTATGATATTTGCTTCTTGTTTCAGCTCCAAAATTGAAAAAGTCAAACACGTATGATCCATCCCCCCAAAATGCACATGCACATACACTCTCACTATCAGGAAAGAGCTATTTTTGCTTCCATTCATGTTGCCCTCTTGAGGCCAACTTACAAGCAAATAGATCAAGTAACAACTTGCAAACAAGACTGACTGACTTCAGCAGGAACTTTCCGCTCCACTGGTAAGCATGCATTTTCAGAGAATAAACATCAGAACTTTAGTTTACACTGTTCAAATGCCACTTATCTAGGAGCATTGGCCTTGACTGCACCCTAACCAACTAAAACATGAAGCCATGAGCCATAGCTGTTGTTACTCCAAAGGTCGGGCATATACAAGCACAGCAGTCCCTTTGGGGCTTTACATATAAAAACCAACGAATGCCGCAAGGGTGGAGAGATACACACTGTTAAAAACCAATCTTTCCTTTTTTGTATACAACCTAGCCTTGGGATGATCAAAGGTTCAAACAACTGCGAGATAATTGAGAATGTCGACTAATAAGGTGTCACAGGTATCTTGTGAAATAGTGCATACAAAGGGCAATGGCTCTTGGTTTTGTTCCCAAGGCTTTTTATAACTTTGGATAACCACTACAGCACTCAGGCCATTCCTTAGTACTGCACAGAAGACACTTAGAAGACACTTACAAGAGAACCAACTGCAACAATATCATTACAAGAATTTGCAATGGCAAAATTAACTCAGGCAGTTGCAGGCAGATCGGGAAGATACACTTCCTTCATGGAAATTAGTTACAAACATTACACAACCGAAAGAGTAAACCAAATATTTTAGAGACATACTTCCTGTCAAATTCTTTGTAGGCTGTTTGTAACCATTTCAGAGATGGTTTATTCAAACTCTTCAGGCCATAGTGAAAGTAGACGACCGTATAATCATTTTCTACATACTGGTCCAGAGTATACTTTAAGTACCTGAGGAGAAAGATAACATTTTAGTTTTAAGACAGTTTACTGGATGAGATTTTTAAAGCACTAACTGAGAAACAAAATGCGCTGGTTTTGCACAGAATGCTAGTGACTGCAAATTCGCATTTGCTTCAATGTAGTTATCTAACAAGTTCATCTTCCTCTAGTGGCAGTGTTTCCAGTAATTCCACAACACTGCAAAGCTTGCAATTTGAAAGAACATATTTAGTTACAAAAACTACAGTGCTCATGAATCATTAAAAGACAAAGACAATATGGGACTGTGTTTTCCAAGACATTTTTAAAAAGATGCATTTTAACTGACAGCAACTTCTATTTTGCTTTCTTCTGGTCTTTGTAAATTCCTTCCTTTTAGCCAAGCAAACACTGTCATTCTGACTTTTCAAAATAAAAAAGAATAAATCTTGCGTTTTCCTCTCAGTTTAAAACTTTTTGAATTCTTGAAAAATCCATTAGCCCTAATTACTGCCAATTACAACCTGCTACTGTAAACTGTTTTCTTCAGTATATTTGCCTCCCTTGTTTGTATTGTGGGGACTGCGTTCATAGATAATTTCCCTTAAAACTAATTTAAAGAACTACACTACTTATCCCATCTTGAAATAATATTGCATGTTTTATAAGCAGATTTCTGTGTATTCATTCTTTTATGGTATAGTTTAAGATGCTTTTGTCTTCCCTTTCTCCTGCAATTGAGAACACTATATGCCCTATTACACAGCTCAATGATTCAAATAAAGCAATGATGTAGGAGTACAATCTGGCCTCATCTCTTGCTGTGTCAGATTTCAACTTTCTCATGTCATTCTCAATGCTATCTTATTATCCTGCAACAGAGCCCCAGCTATTTCTCTTAATTGTATGTAAGCAATTTTCATTCAATAAAATAGATCTTCCATGTGCCATTTATTAGGCTGTGGCTATCTGCAAGTATCAAGGCTACTTTGACTATCTACCTTTGCATGGAAAAGCCCATAACTTCACTCCTACACTGTACTCCCACAGTCTCATTTATCTGCTTATTCCCTCAGCATACTGTAAATCTTAGACTGCAAATAGCCCGGGACTGCCACTGCAATTAATATAATGCTGTTTTGATCCTAGACTTAAGTATTAATGGTATTTCAATGAAGAAGTAGTAGTAACAGTCATTCAAGACTTTTTAAAAAAGAGTTTGAAATTAAAATATATCTAAACAAATATTCTTACATACAGAGTGCCTTGTGTTTTATTTTACAGCATGTAAATTCATTGGCACATTGCATACAGGAAAGCCTGTACTTCTAAAAATAATTGAGAGAGTTCTGTGGGCATAAAATAACCAGTATTTTTGTACAGTTGATTACCTGTTCCAGGGCTGTAACAGAATTGCAGGGACATTACAAATGCCAAATCAATTCTTGAAGCCATTTCATCACAAAACACCTACCAATCTGGGTCTACTCTGCAGTTTTTCCTCAAAACTCAACATCTGGGTCTAACTACCCAAAAGCAGATCACTTGATAGTTATATTGCTAGCTTCAGATTCAGACACCTGCCTTCAGTTGTCTCTTAGCACAGACATTCCAGGTGAATTTGATGTGGGCTCAGATACAGGAAAACATGTAGAGCGTTCAAGTCTAGAAGATTCTAAGGGCTGGAAATCCTAGTTTCATGAAGGTGCCTCCTCACAGAACTGAGGAGCAGATTCTTAGATCTGGTAGCAACATGGTTTGTCACACTCCTTTCTTTGGCATTTCCTATTAACGACCGCAGGTAGCTCCTCTAGGTGAGGAGCTGACTGGTGTGGCTCTTCCTCCCAGGCGCTAACGCTCCCTCTATGCTACACAGAAACCTCTGGCGTAAGGCTGTGGCAATAACCCTAGGCGTGAAGAGCATACAAATGAAGCAACATGGTCTCAAACACATCTCTTAAATAACCTGCCTTCTAATCCCTCTCTGTTTCTGAAAAGTTGAGATAACAGCACTTCGGTCCTTTCCAAAGGTAGTGTGTACTGACAGTTGAAAGGTGCTTAAACATTTTGGCAATGGAGGCTGTACAAGAAATCCAAATCAGTTTAAACTACTTAATAAGAACAGAACCGTCACGGCAGAACAGACCTCCTTGTAGTGACAAACTACAAGGCAGAAACATCTCCTGGTACCTTGCTGCAGCAAATTTATAAGGAAGAATGTTGTGATTTTACATAGTCGCAATCTCTTTTAACACAAAACCCCAAACACTACAAAGTGAGATACATATAAAAATGTTAAGCATAATATACTCTACATAATGCAGATCTTTTTATAAGAAGAGGAAAACCACTAAGATGTAAATAACTAAACAATGCTCTTGCTGAGTGATTTAGGAGATAAAGTATAGGAAATTAAGGCAAACACTGCTATTCATGAGAATGTATGTACGGAGCACTAAAATACTAGAACTTCTCTTTCATTGGTCCTCATGATAAATTCAATTTTTCAAATACTGTTAGAATTCATTAATAAAAATTAAGACAACAAGTTAATTTCAGCACACAGCGAATCGCGTCTTCTAGTTAAGATTCCAGGTGAAGTAACTCTGGCAGTTTCATCCACACCTCATTCAGTTAATATTAACACTAGTAGGTCCTACATCCTTTTTTCATTTCACTCCCTGCCTCCTGCTTTTCCTCCCTGAAAGCTCATTCACCTGGAAACAAACTAATAGAAGTTCACATAAAAAATGTAAAGTAGTCCACGCGGGAGATTGAGAGAAACTTACTCCAGCAATCTGGTGTGATTGAGCTGATGGGAGGGGGGCATACGGCAGCAACTGAAGGTAATCACCTTCCTTCCAGAATTGTCATCACCTAGTGAACAAAACAGTTAGTAAAGATAACACTCATTTACTTATGCAATGGGACTTCAGTGATCTGAAGGAATGGCTTGTATCTTCTGATATTTGGGGCTACCTTTATCTCCCATCATTATTCAAAACATACTGCAAAACTTCCCTGTCAAATCACAAGCTGCTTACAGAAAGAAATTTGGCCACCACTGCAGCGAAACGAAGCAGCTGCTGGGCAAATAAGGAAGCTAAGCTGAGAAAGTCATATTCAAAGGTGGTTGGTGGTGCTGAGCTCCTGACAGGGAACATTTAAGTCCTCCTGCAGCATTTAGTTGTGCAAGAAAACAGGCCTGCTTTCCCCAGTAGTCTTGGAAGCGACCTGTTTTCAAACTCTTCATGCTTTATTTCTGGAATGTATCAGAATACCGTTCTGCCTACAAGCACTTCGGGCATTTGTTTTGTCACGCATCTAAGTCAGATGTTTTTAACCAATGTAAACTTTATTAGATACTCTTTTCCAGAAGCACTGTTACTCAGATCACATTTAAAACACAACAAGTAAGGCATACAAGTACCCTTTTCATAACCTGAAGATGCCTAAGTGTCCATCCCTTCGTTCCTCTGACAAAGCATATACGGCTGCACTCAAGTTCATTTACTCTTTAACTCATGACAGTGTCATCCACACTGTCTGTATAGACAAGGTTGGTGTTCATGCCATGCCCACCCCACAGCCAGGTTCCAGTATCTGGAAAGGCAGGCACAGAGGTTAAGTCATGCTCGTACTGAAGGTAACTCAGCACTGAAGACTGTGAGGTATTAAGATTTTAACATTTATCTACATGAAAGATACCATTCCTTCTAAAGCAATACAGAAACATCCCAGAAAATGTTTAGACTGAATTCCTCTTTCAGACATTCTTGGTCTAACGTCAATGTTCAAACTAAATGATATTTAATACTTGCTTCTATTGCCACTAAAACATCAAATTTCGCTTTGATATCAATAGGAGTACAATAAAATGAAGAACTGCAGGTATTTTAGATATTCTTTAATCATTCTGTTGTTCCCCTTTCACCCCTAATCAAGTAAGTAGTTGTAATGAATAAACAAATAGAAAGGAAATAAAATGGGGGAAGTTAAATCTGTAACAGAGTCACTTAACAAATAAATAAAATCATATGAGCATTTCTATGAAAACTGGGTAGAACAGCTTCAGACCACTTCTTAAGCTGTTCTAATTTGTATTACTGATGTTGGTTCAAATTACTTCATCTGAAAAAACAGAACACTTCCTAGCTTTGCAAACACACATTTTCCATGAAAACCCACTGATAGTAATACGCTTTCCTCCATTCAACTCTGGAAGAGGCAGCTGTCCTCACCTCACAGATTCCACAGTAAGAAAAAAAAAAAAAATCCTGTATCTGCTTTGCCCAATTCCTACCTAGTTGTGCTCAACAGAGGTCATGATGGGACAGCATCTATTTAAACACATTCTATTTTAGGTGCGGAAGGAGAAAAAGGAGGGAAGAAGCGAGACTAATGCTTAATGACTTTTCACGTATGAGTATGGACTGGGAGACATCATCTGCATTATCAGTTCCAAGCCTGTGTTATCATCAGGAACTGTACCACATAATCCTTCCATTGATTTGTTGAGCTCTATCTGAAAAAAGTTAGGTTTTTCTATTTCTTGCTCCTCTGCTCACTGCTTTGACAACTAGCAACCTGCTTTCTCAATTCCAGTCTAAAAGTCATAGCAAGTTTGTCCCAATTTGATTGTGTGACAATGACATCACTCAGCTGAAGCAGCACTTCTCCTTCAGTACTATTTACCAACCCGCATGACTCTCTGGACAATAAACATATCCCCTCCCAGCCTGTATTTTACTGCTTGTAAACAAGTTAGATTTCCTCTCTTCCCCAAACTAGCTATTCTCTACCCTGCTCCAATCTGAATGCATCTTTCCTAAACATGGGTGACAAGAGATAGATAATAAATAGCAGATGAACATCACATACAGGACTTAAAAAGATTTCCTAATAACATCAACATCATTGTCTTTACTGAGAACCAAGATAAGTATTAATTTAGTTTGACAGCTATAGCTGGATTATCTCTGATGGCCACCCCACTCTTACTTCACAGAAGATAACTTCTCTCTTTTTTTATTTATACAACCAAAGAAACTTTTGCAATTTATTTTAACGTCCTTTAAAGATCTAACTCAGCTTGAATTTTGGTAATTATCACTTCGGTCCTGTAGTTTTGACTTCCAAAATATAGCTTTCTCTGCTGACTGGTTCTTTCTTCCTCTCAGTTTTTGGCTGACTACTTATTTTTATTATCATTCTCAAAAGTGTTTTTTCATCCCACAAGGCCTCGTGTCCCTTCCCACATTAAAAAAAAAATATCTGACTCCTGGGTTAAATAAGGTGCTTGAGCACCACTAAAGGAAGAATATTCACAAAGCCACAATTATATGTACTCAGGTATGCCTGCATATTGTTTTTGAACAGACAATTATTTATTTCCTGAAGTTATTTTTAAGTGTCTTATTTGATATTCTCAGAGTACTTACAAAGGCATTATAATGTGACATGCTTTAATATGAATGATGTACTAAAATTAAATTCAAACATTAATAAAAGATTGTTCTCTAAATCATGACTTGTTTGTGAAAAAAACGGCTGTGTTACAATGCACTGTAGAATATTTTATTTGTTAGAGACAATCATTTTTATGAGTAAAATAAATCTAGGAAAGGTTTCCTGTTAAATTACTAAATGAGTCACTAATTGTTACTGTTGGTCACATTCAATTGCTTGAATTAAAAGGCAGAAAAAAATAACCAGCTTTAGAAAAGACTGCAAACGGATACACTTAGAACATTAACAAACATAATTGCCCCATTTCAATAATGGGAAAACTGAGGTTGAGAAACTTTCCCAAAATTACGAGCAGAGCAGAGAACCTCATTCTCCCACCCCGCAGTGCCACATCGGCAACAAAAGCAAACCAGAAAGGTGACCGAGAACCTCAACTCTATTAAAAACTAAATAAAGCAGAGCCAGCTTCCCATTAGTGATGAGAGTTAATGAAAGGAAAGAGGCTGCCCTTTCTTCATAGGCATCAATAATGTTTTGAACAACATCAAATTTTAACATGACACACAAAGGCTGATCAAAACAGAAGGAGGCTTCCCTTGCCCTCCACCAGAAGGTCTGTCAGTGACTGAGCACCCTGGGAAATGCCCATCGCATTTACTTCCCAGTCCGACACAGTTTGAATCCTATGACCTCGAGGATAGAATTTTGACCCAAACACGTGGAAGTGCAGTTTGAAGAGTAAAATGGGGAGTGGCAGTTATCTGCACATTCAAAGGAGGGTGTATTTTCAAGTATGCAGACTTTAAATCAGAACAGAGTATGCTTTTATTCCACAAAACCTGTATTTCCCTACTACTTGGACTTAAACAAGTAGAACTGAAAGATGTCTCATTTTCTACAGGGGAAAAAGCAAAAAAGAAGTACATCATCAGCTTTGCTCCTTCACGTTTCACTTTCAGGTCAAAAACGTAGTTTTGTATTAACCTACTTTATTTCAGAGGCTAATGTCACCAAACACTTTCAGATGAAAGCTGATAACCTGTTCTACCCTCCCTGGAAAACGTGCTCCTCCCCTTATCTTTCTGCACTTGTTTTGAGCTCCAGATATTTAGGAGGCACTCCCAAAGATGACTGCCTTAACTGCTTGGGCATTCATACTGCTCTAGCCATCTACCTATGCCTTTTTTTAAAGTCACTGGCTCAGATAGAAAAGGTCTGACAGACTTCTCTCGCCCATGGGTAGGAGGCTCCTGCCTTTGGATCAGGCACTTGCTATCTGCGCGCGTTCCCGGGCAGCCTCAGGATTATCAGCTGTGCTGGCTGTGGAGCCACTCCTGGGAGCACCGGACGGTGATGCCAGCCTCCTCCTCTGCACTCGGTGAGTAGAGAGGGGTGTGTACAGCACACTGTCCAGAACAAGATTTATGCACATTAAAATACAAGCTATCTGCTGGGGTTTTATTTGTCTGGATTTCACTGAAACAGACATGAATCATACATCGCTTTTGATCTCAAACTTTGCAGTAGAAAAAGTTACAGTAAGACACAGGGAAGAGCAAGTGGGAAAGGGGATTGTTCTACTTTTTAATTAAGAATTTGGATGGCACAGCACTTCCTAACTGCTTCTTGCAAATGAAAAATTTTTTTCTAATGATACAGCTCATTCCAATTTGCAAATGAGATATTTTGAATGCTGTAATTTGAGCATGACTTTCTAAGAGCTTTTGTTCTGATGATACTAAACATTACTACTTTATAAGTGAAAAGTGAAATATCATTTTACTTCACTGAAGCTTGTCATTATCACATTACAGCAAAGCAAGTTCCTAAAGGCTTCTTCTAAACAGAAGTTTTGCCATTGGTTTCAATGGGAGTTCAAGCAGAGTCATAATCCAGGGGACTTGCCACAACAGTGAAAACACTTGCTCACATATTAATTTCTTTCACAGAATTTAAGCTAAAGAAATTAAGCCTTAATTATGCTATGTTAATGTCCAGACAAACTGTGCTTCCAAGCCTCCTCCTACTCTCTCTGACTCAGGGAGTTGCAACTCATGGTTGCAAAAAAGCTGTCATGAAACTTGTGTGTTTTGCCTAGGCTGAGTTACGGACAGAAAATACACCCACAACTAGTCTACTATGGGTCTCTGCCCACCCATAAAGGCAAACTTCTTAGTCAGTTAACAGCCAATATAGCACAGCTGAGTCTCAACATTAACAGGAGAAGCTTATACCTTTAGGTGTAAAAAACTGAGTCCTCTTTCTCCTGGCATTGATCACCTCAGCTGATCATATGAAAATATATTACAACAGATATTAGCCAGCTTAAAGATGAGGTATTAAAATATCCATTATAATGTTTATCCTTTGGGACAGAGACCAGACCCACCAAGGAAATAAGGACAACACCACCAACTCTAAATTCCAAGAGTCAACTTGTTTTGATTTCACAAAGTTCCCTTTTTGCATTCATTCCTCTGGATTCCACTCATGTCCACCTGTTTATTCAGAAACCAACCTTCTGTGAAAGGATTGCACCTGTACTGCACCTGGTTAATTCTGGAAAATGCTATAATTGCAATTAAAATCAAACATGTTCAGGTGTCTTTCTAAATAGGAAAGACTATAAGGGAATGTTCAGGAGATTTCCTATGTCAGGAACCTTGTTCATTCCCCTCTTTCCGAGGGGGATTCCTCCATAAGCAACTTCTCTTTTTTATTTTGCCTAAGAAAAATACTTTGCCTTAGCACATTTTTTTTCAGATCAGCTGAAAGCAAAGGGACAGTTTGCTTTTTGATGTAAATAATTATTTACATGTCATCTGTACTCCTCAAAGTATGTAAAATAAGCTGAAATAAGGGTGAGTTCCTGAAGCTAACCTCTCTAATGCCAGTCCAGTTCTACCTGGCTGACCCTCTGGACTAGAACAATGCATTAGTCTTAAAAGAGGCACTGAAAATCAAAACTGCTTTCAGTGATGCAAAATTAAGGATTTTGATAATTCACAGAAAGCATAAAAGAAAATTTAAGGAAAGCAAAGAACCAGCAGAATAGCCAAACAGAGAGGGAATATAATTTACATTTACTAGTAAAGGGGAAATAGTGCTAGGCTTTTCTTTTTAATAAGGTATATTTGGGTTTATAATGACTTGTGGTATATTGGCAGGATACCCAAACCTAAAATTGCGTTCATGTTCACATTTGAATTTGGCACTTTGAGCCATCATTTATTTTAGCAAGCCTGTTGCTCTACTAAATGATGTCTAAAGCAGACCCATTATATTTTCTCAGCTTCAACAAGAAAGCACATCCATATATTTTAATATAATTAACTCAGTTCTGTCTTTAAAAGAGACACTATAACTTACAGGCTGATATTCAAAGCAAAGAATGTTGTAAATAAGGATTTATTTCCTTTCACGTTCTGAGAAGAAAATAGTCGGAGAAAGAAGCAAGAGGAAAACCAGTGCAGAATTTGGAAAATCCAAGTTCAATTCCTGCCTAAAGGATTTGAACCCATGTTTCTATCACTCTGGCAAGTTCCCTCTTCACTAGAGCAGGAAATACTTTTCACTGATATCAACCCTTATTTTGGAGCTCCTCTCATAGTAATTGAGAGAAAACCACGACGACACCCAAATGGTTAGGATGCGTTTTGTAAAGTGCAAAGCCCACATTAAAATCTGCTCTTGTGCTGCAAATAGGTTACGAACCAGAGCCCTCAGCTTCACCTTTTTCAAGTCTTAGGTCTCTCCAGTTGATTTGTTGTTTTCCCCAAAAGGGTACTCATGAAATAACGTCAGAGATAGTGATTTCAGGAATACCCTTTGGAAATAGAAAAATAAACAAAGTCATTATTTTAAGCAAAAAGAAATCTTTAAACCTGTGGTACTGCAATTTCCAGACTACAGATCTGCTCCTAAAGGTACTGCAAGAAGTAGCAAAGCTGTCACTGAGATGGACTGAAAATTATTAGGACTAGTGTCTTAGGCTTCTGAGGTAATTCATTACAGTTCCCCCTTACATGTTACAAAAACTAAATTACATCTTTACCTTTCACCATTTGATCTACATAAATTACTACTCTAATCAGTTTCTAATGCACTGGTTCAAAATCAGAAACGGGAATGAAATCAACTGGATCTTGAAGAAAAATGTGGTCAGTCTCTAGAAAGACCCAGGATGGATACCTGAAATCTTTAAATGTAACTAGAAAAGCAATAAAAGGCTAAGAAGGGAAATACAGATTCCAAACAATGATGGACTTTGTTTCCATTAAAAAGTTTTGTCTAACACATAAAAGGATGTCACTGGCAGCTAATGAAAACACAAGCATCAGAGACACAGTCCTACTAAGTAAGCACATAATCAAAAAAAGGTACTGCCAAAAGTTGTCAGCAATCATATTATAGAAACAAACTATAGAAAATAAGGAAGCTTGATGCATCATATATGCATATATGTCCTTTCCTTTTTGCCACAAAGAAAAATAATCTTGAGTTTCTTTTTAGGCAACAGATTGAAATTTCTCCTTCAAAACAGAAATAAAAAGAACCAGCATTGCAGCACTGTGCCATTTACATATGCTTAGAGTAGTCAGCTGTACATTGGTATTAGTGACAGAAATCAGTCTGTGATTAATAAACAATTATTAAAGCTTACATCTTTTTAAAATGTCCCCTATTCTTATTTAATGAATTGTATTTTCACACTGTATGAATACAACTCAAAAAATCTCCTTTGCATATAGTCAAATCCATTGTTATGGAAAGCAGGTACAAGTCATTTTAATTTGTGAGAAGCAAGAAGGAATTTTAGAGGTTTTTAAAATCAACTGTTGGAAAGTAGACCACTGTAAGAGACAGGTAAATTACTGCAAATATTTTCACCTAAATTCTTTCTTTTTCTTCCATCATTTCAAACAATACATCTCATTGTCTTTCAATCACAGAATCACAGAACTGAAGGATCAGCTTTCAGAATTGCTTTAAAAAGGCATTCCAAACACTGAAATTATACTTTGTCATATTCAAAGAGATTACTAAACATTATAAGCTAGGTACAGATCATTTTAAAATTATTTGTTCAAAAGGGACTGGCCTTTTCCAAGATGGGAAGGAGATATGAAGAGCTCATCCTTTCCTCACTTGAATCTAAATCCAGAAAACGTTCAAACCTGACTCCATGCCAGTTAACACTGGGGATGGGGAGGTCTCGTTTTGTGGAGGTGAAGCATGCCTTCGGATCCTATTTCACCTCCCCTATGTTCTGCATTCATATGCACACCTCTGCGTTCTCCTCTTACATCCCACCATCAGAGATGTTTTCAAGGGTGCACACTGCCTTCCGAAGCACAGCCCCTGGCTTGTGCTTCGCATTTAGATTGTCCAGTAGACTTGCAAAACCCCATCATATATTTCTGACCGAAATGGCAGCTAAATTCACTCTTTTCTGAGCTTAAACAATGGCTAGAGGACTTTTTTTCCCTACAAAAGACTGCAGTATTAAGGACAAAACCAACAGAGATAATCCAACGTTTCAGCCAAGATTCAACTTGTGAATACCTCCATTTGCTCCGGTGAATTTAAACCGGTATACCTAATGTTTCAACTTTACTTCAAGCAAATACTGATATGGAGCAAGTTCTCTTTTAAAGCATTCTCACGCAGCACTGCCTAATACAGCAGATGGAAGAGGTTATTAGGTGGACAGCTATAGTGACTCTGGTGCATCCAGTGTGTCTGTTAACACACCTATTTCACACTTTGTCAGTTTGATTGTAATGGTTTCATTAATAACTTCTATATCTTGGTATTTCCCCCATCCCAAAGCCGGTGCTTGAGTGAGAAACGTCCTAGTGGGTTAGCAGGCAGCAGCTTTTGAATTGCAAGAAAGTGAATCTGTTACTCCCATGTTTATGGATTTGAGTCTTACGTTGAGGTGTTAGTTTCGAAGAAGGTAAAAGGTAATTATTATTCTGTGTATAACTAGGGTCAAGAAGAGAAGTTACTATGGGTAAAATTCGCCTCCCACTATAAGTCAGAAGTCAAATTACCACAGATTTCACTGCCCTAGTCAATCATACCTCACTAGAGGACTGGTTTTGCTAAAGTTGATATTCATCTGGATGACATCCTGTTGAATTCAGGAAGCTACCTATGTATAACCTGAGTTCATCGTTTTCCTGAAAAATCAATCTAGGCTCACTGAAGTATGAGGCACATACAACACAATCCTAGACTTCATCAGGATAAGCAGTGTTAAATTCTGCTATTTGTTTCTTATTGTATATGTTTCTTTAGTTCAGGATTGTGATTATTAATGCTATTTCAACAAACACATTGATGCCAAAAATGAGCCAAAAGGAATTTGCAATGCATACTTTAAAGAGGTGCTTTCCTATATTAAATATGCCTGCATGTCTTACACATTGCCAGAATGTTTTAAAAATAAATAACTGTAAACATTAGATGATCCAATATTCAAATATGCTATGTACCCATAGCTTCTTTCCATGTCACAACAGGAAGTCAGGTGATAAGAATTCACGCCAACAGTTTCCTTTCTGACTTTTGTTAGTTTTTACACAGCAATCCACATCTCTTCAGTTGCACACCCTTTCCAGGGCAGACTAGAAAAATGATTATGTGTGGCTACACAACACTTCAGGTTATTCAGAAAACAAAACAGCTTATCACAAATAAAGTACAGAACGGTTACAGGCCACAGTTAGGCCTTAGATTATAATATATTGCTACAGTTATATTTTAAAGCAAGATTAAGCTCAAATATACGGCTCATAATTCATCTGTAGAAAAGCATTGAGTTCACATATTACTATTCAGCTGCTTTTCAGGATGAATGCTGAAAGCATCAACATGATTCCTATGCACCACCTTGAGGAGTACAGTAAGAAAAATGTGGTAAGGGGTGTAGTAAGGTAAAGCCATAGTATTTTCCAAACATACCTGCTAACTGGATGATGCCGTGTCTCGCAACATCATAGTAGGGGTGATTGATATTTAGCTCAGGATCCTCAAGCGGTGAAGGCACAAATGTTTCTTCCTGTTCTGACTGTGTATCTTCCGCTTCATCTTTCTGCAATTCTAAAGGAGCAAGCAAGAATGCTTAAGTGCTGATTAGCAGAGAAAAACTTTTGCCTCCGATACATTATTGAACGGCTGAAATTTAGCTCAGTTTGACAAAAATACAGGCTTTTATCACCATTTGTTGCAGTTTCAAATCAGTTTCTTGTTCTTTACTCTTTCTCACATGTGGGAAAAGCAACCCTTTACTACCTCAAAGCTACCTTCACGTCCTCCTTAAGCTTAACATCTACTGTGATGCTCACAAAAATCTCAGCAAAAATCTCTGGCATGCTGACACCTTGCTATTCACAACTGCTGGTGTTGTCTCATCATTTCCTACATTCCCACAATCTGCTTGTTGTATCCATCTACAGCTTCTTGCCTTTTATTTCAAAGCTGCCCAAATGGAGAAGTCAAAGTTATAGTACACTAACACATGCATTGACAGCTACTCCACATTAACACCCTGTGTGAGTGTTCTCTGAGAGCAGACTCAATACTTTGCATAAAGGTAGCTAACAGCAAATAAATCTCCATCTCACCTCCCTTAAAATCCACCGTTTCCTTGAAATCCTTTAACCTTCTGAAGTTGCAATAGGCAAGGCAGCCGAACGTCCATCTAGACGTCCATATTCCAGCTACAGGTCAAGCAAAGGTGTAGAAGTCTGCTTAAAAGCCCAGTAAAATCAAAGGGCATCCTTCCCCCAACTTCAGTACATTCTGGACTAGATCCTCGAGTTAAAATCTACTCTGCACTGAAACGAGCAACACAAGGTCAACAGGTCTTGTTCCAGTTTTTTTGTTGTTTTTGTTTTGGGGTTTTTTCCCCCTAATGTTTTTTTCCAAATTGTTGTAAGGTTAAAAAAGAGCTGATCCTAAGTACATATCCAAACAAACAGATTCTAGGATAATTACTGTCACTATTCAAATGAATGTTTTCTAGAAACTGACTGGAATACCATTCTATTGACACATTAACACGCAAGTGTCTTGGTGGGTTAAAAGAAGAAAAGGCATACGTAAAGAGAAAAATTTGGTGCACCACATCATCCGTCTCTTATCATGCAAGTTTGAATAAGGTAGAATTAACAGTTTTATCTATAACATTATTAGCGCCACTTTAAAAAGTACTTCCACAATATTTTGCCTTCTGATCATCTGTGTATTTCATATGCCTTGACCACCACGCAAGACACTAGAGCAGAAAGAATATACTAAGTATTGATTTCAGCAAGATTTATGTGCCAGTAGCTAATAAGTGTTAGAGAAAAACTCTTAGTAAATATTTCTGAATGCTTTCTACTCACAGTTTCCCAGTATCTTTCTATCCTATGAACAACCACATGAAAGCTTTATTGTCTCATTTTTATTTTTAATGTGATTTGTACCAAAAAGGCATTTCACAAGGATGAAAAAAGCCACCAGTGGCTGGGCTTCTCAAAGACAAAGAGGAGTCAGGGACATGTGTACCACTTTTACATTTCTTTATGAGTGAATTTACATTAAAGCCTCTTCAGAAAATAAATCAGCAGTCCTACAGCGGAAAAAAAAATGTATCTGCTTTGAGAAATACACCATTAGAGTCCTCCTCATACAAGCAAAAAAGTTAAAATTCTTATTATCATCTCCAAAAATGTGTATTTTTTCTACCCTTTAAAAGGGTAACATATATAAAAAGCTACACTAACCTTAACTGGAAAAGTATTCTTTCACTTTAAAGAATGTTTTTATTCCAAGAGCCAGGAATAACAACACAAACATAATCCAGTATATAAATTTCACATTTTTTTTTTAACTTTTTTAGATATCTAAGTCATGTTAAAGCTCAGAAGATGGAAAATGCTATTTTGTTTAGGTGGGGTTTTTTTCAGGTCTTAGCACTGTAGCCACCTAAAGTAACAAAAAGTTGCGAAAGGAAAACAGAAAAAGAAATAGAAAAGGCTACTTTGTGGGGATGCAAAGCAGGAGCTGTGAACCATTTACCAGAATCCACTGGAACTTATCATGCTTTATTAAAAGTGAAATGTATATTGAAGTTAAACACAACAGAAACAATCAATATGTTAACTACAGCCTTTGGTACAGAGAGGCAGAGGCAAAAAATTATTCTGTACTACGCATAAAAATGGACACGTTTCCAAAAAGCAAGGGTAAATATTTGTGAACAAAGTATAGATATCAATCTATCTTGCTTTGTGATGTAGTAAAGAACTAGAGAAGCAAGTAAATACACATGCCTATTTGTACTGCAGTTATTCACAGGGACTAAAGAAGTCCCAACATCTACTGAAAAGCTAGTTAACCCTAACCTAGTAAGATAATTCTTTGTGTATTCTCTTTCTTTTCCTTTTTTACATTTTTTTTAAACCTGTGAACAAGAGGACTGGAGCTCAAGAGATGCTTCGTAATAAACACAAATAAAAAAAGAAGTTTCACTGTTCCAAACTGAGGGAGGCCTCAGCTTCATTTTTCTCCTGCAAATGACAGAGGAGTTTATTGCCCTGCTCCATGACCATAGCAGAGGACCATTTGTTACTACTCACAGTGTTATCACTGTTCAACCCAGGCTGGGAGAAAACATGAGGGGCCTGATGAGCTTGCCAAGGCTGAGGGGAAAATTGGTTTCACTGCATTTTGAATCAGGCCCTGATTCAAAAAAAACAAAGAGCCAGCCTGCTGCTGCTCGAAGTCATGATATGGAGAAATCAGAGCTAAGGTGAGGGACAGCAAAAGGGAGGCTGAGGCGGAGGGGGGTCGGGGGGGTAAGCTCTGGAAGACTCTTGCTCTGAGGTTCAGCCTTGCATCCTCAAAAACCCAAGGCAAAAAAATTTAACGCTGATCGTTCAAAATAATGAGGCCCCTAATGCCATGGTCATATTGCACAGCTCGACTAACATCTTTGGAGATAACATGCAATACAGCAATCTCTATGCTCATTCAATACTTGTCTCTTTGGAGTAATGACTCCCATTTGTGCCACAATATGTGATGATGGTGATATTCCAATAGCCTAGAATTGCACTCGGAACATCTACCAATAATTCATAAAAGCTGCATGTATTAAACTAACCTTCAACCCTAATGGCTTTAATAGGGTACACATCAGTACAGTGGCTGTAACTCATATTGGATTGCTCCAAAAAGTATTACAAAATGTTGGTGAAGCCTCTCACTTACTGAAGATGCTCTATTAAATCAAGTGTAACTCTACACAGATGCCATTTGAAGTATAATAAAAAATATTTACCTATTTCAGCTAACTTCTCATAGTCAATCTCAGACATGTTTCCCCTTAGGAACAAGTCTATGCAGATCTTGTTAACTGAATCTTGCAGGATGAAATGGTCCTTGGGTCAACCCTACAAAAATAAACAATAGCAGCTGTCATCACAATGTGGCATATTTTACACACTATACAGCTATAAAAAGAAAATGACCACCACCCCCCAAATCCTACTGCCCAATTATTGTTGAGGAACCAGCTCATCTGCATTTAAGCACCATTTTCTTACAACATAGAGTACTACAGAAGTATTTTAAAACAGCATTCCAAAAAAGAAAAGTTATGTACAATAACAAGACTTTCAACAAACCAATCTGGTTTTGTTGCGGGTGGCAGTTCCTTTTTAAAAATATTACACATTTTTAATGATAAACATCAGAATTGCAGATTAATTCACGACCTACACCTTCTTAATTTCTTCTTAATTTTATTTCTCTGATGAAGAGGATATATACTCCATACTGTCCCAATAAAGTCATTAAGTTTTAAGTCTTATTACAGGAAACATTTTATACTGCACATTTCACATGAAAGAGCTTCATGAAAATTTCAAGTGAGCATTAACGTATAAAAAAAATGAAAAAACAGCACTTCCTGTGCATAATCACTGCTTTTTGTCAAACACTTTGTGGAGTGCTTTGTAAACAGAATACTAACACACCCAAAGCGAGCATCAGGAGTGAAGTATACAATTTACAAGATCTGTTTCCCCAAGCAGCTGCTCCAACAGGAGTAGTTCCCTTAAATTAAAAGTCCAGACTCAGGTGTGGAGGTGAGAAAGAAACTGAGCTTTTCATACTCTCCTTTTAATTTAATTTAAAACCCCTGTTTCATACCCATTTGTTTTCACCTAAGCATGTTAAATAAAAAGAAAACAGGGACATTTATGGCTTGGTTGTTGAGAAAAGGCATGTAACAAGCGTGTCTTGTTATATAGTATCTGCCAAGAGGTTAGATACTGTATTGCTACTTCAAAGCACTGAATCTGGGAAATTATTTTAGACCAAACCCAATGAAGACCAGACAGTCTGCTGCTGCCCACCCTGCACATCCCAAAGCTTAAGTCAGTCAAGTAGGTTTATTGCAGACCCACAAGTCTGAAAGCCAGATTCCATCCTTTTTTTTTTTTGTTCAACCAGAGAAGGGATATATAAAAGTAGTTTTCTAGAAATAAAATGCTCATCAACAAAGCAAGTAAAAATCTGCT
The DNA here is from genome assembly GCA_003993805.1 of Himantopus leucocephalus. Lineage (NCBI taxonomy): Eukaryota > Metazoa > Chordata > Aves > Charadriiformes > Recurvirostridae > Himantopus > Himantopus leucocephalus. Next base: position 85,706,252 of record RSEF01000001.1, on the reverse strand, counting down.
TAATTATAAGCACATGTTTACCTATTTTGCTGAGGAGACGTTAATCATTAGAGTGACCACAGGTACTACGTGTGTGAACTAGAGCCAGGTTCTAACCGGCTAATGCCAAGTCTGTCCTTTGGCTTTCAGCTTACACAGGCAAAACAAATTTGTATCCTAGTATATGACTACAGCTCCCGGGTACCACAGTGAAACAAGTACTTGCTAACCACATTTAAAAGAGCTTCTGATGGCTAATGAAGGTTTTCCATAGATTTTCAAAACATTTCACAGATCTGATACTACTGTAATAGTCATTATCACCAACAGCAACCATGCATTTCCATAACTTGCTGCATCGCAGGTAAAAACCGGTTCTACCACTTAGAAGACTTTCAAATGTGTACCAACTATTCTAGAACAATCTTATTTGTTTCTTGTTGAACATAATTATCTCCATTTACAGGAAACTCTCAATTTAAAAGCACATACAGGGAAAAGTCCCATTAATTTCAAAAGAGAAAATTATGCAATTTCTCACTCAGCAACAATTTTCTTAAAAAAAAAAAAAGGCAAGCAATTCTGGGCAAGATATATTTCAGTTCATGTTAATTTTACCACATGGTATTCAAAATGATAATTCCGTTGTTTTTAAATTATGATGCAAAGTAAAAAAACAACTTGGATATTCCAACCAGTAATTAATTTGTTTATTATTATTCTGAGTGGTACTTGGACATTTCTAAAATTAATAATTAGCAACTAGTGTGATAATACAAGGTTTTTTAGCAACTAATTTGTGGCAGGTATTGTAGATGATTTAGTAATTGATGTAGTTTGCTCAGAAGTATTTGGTATACTATCTGATCCCGTGGACCTGAGATGGTCAGAAGTAAATGGTACATAAGCATCTACTTCGAATAAACGAAATTTAAAAATGTTTTTGAAGCTAAGTGTAGTTGGAAAAAAAGGGAAAGCTGACTTTTTCTATCTTATCTGAACAATTTCTCCCAACTTTTTTTCCTGAACAAAATTTTTACATCTTGTAGGAATGTAACGATACCAAGAAGTTTTCAAGGGGCTCTGAATTCAACCTACAAATCACGTTTGTATTCACACCTCTTAACCTTCAAGTCCACTGAGTATTTCAAACAGGTCTTTCTGCTCTTTGTTGAAGCTGGAACTTGACCCACCACAAGCTCTTTGTGACGTGTTTTTCTGTTATGTTTTTCTAATTTTGTTTTCATAGACGACCACCTGCATTCAGCCAAACTTTCAGAACAAAGAAAGCCAATGTTCAATATATCTAATCTTCATATAATTCATCCCAACCAAGTATTTCCCAAAGCTCTTATAAGGAAATGGGGCTCTACCTTCCTTCTAAAGTACCTATTTACACCAGGCCTTTCCATCCTATTGAATTTTAACTGTAAATCACAAAAAAAATCATAAGTCATAAAAACTAGGCTATATCTTTGACACTAGAATGCTTTTCAGATGATGTGAGTAATGAAAGTCTCAATGAATTGATGGAACAGGGAAAAAAGCCATCTCCTTGAGTCCCCGCTTGAAAAAAAATAAAAATAAATGCAGTCCTTCTGCTGCATAGCATGGAATAAAAAACAATTTCTCCTTCATACTAATTGCTAATGCTATAGTCAGAAGCAGTGGCTCAATCTAAAGAGGACAGATTTAAACCTCTCCCAGAACCCGCTGAAAAACATCTGGCTTTTGAACAGCAAAGTTACTGTACAAGTGAGAGCAACTATGATAGCATTAAAACATTTGCAAATGTTTAACAAAGTTACTAGGAAGCTAGAAACAATTTAGATGGAATCAAAGAATAAGGGAAACGGGGAAGAAACCATCTGCCTGGTTTTCAGCTTACTGTTCCCTCGGGGCAGCAATTAGAAAGTTTCCAGTTACAAGACAAATTTACCGTAGCACCCTCGGAAATTGATTTCCCGTTGACCACAGCATTCTCTGTTCCTAGGAGATAACATAATCTCCTTAATAGCGTTCCATACCACATATCATCGTTTCTAGTAAACGGTCAGATTTAGTGCCTTCCCCCTCCTCACCCCACCAAAGAAAAAAAAAAAAAAAACAGCCAACAAAAATNAAAAAGCACCAAAAAGACCCAAACTACAAGCCTTTTATTAATAATAGAAATTTGGAAGTATTTTACAAAATACCACATCCTATATCCCTCCACAGGCAAGGTTATTACTTACTGACATCCCTAAAAGGGCATTACTTTATCGAAAATAAAGGCAGTCAGGCACGCAGAACTGCTTGATAATGAACTTGCATCTACAGATAGTCCAAACAAAGGCGAGGGATTCCTCCCAACATTTGTCAAGGCACAGACGTCTTTGATGCCTATTCTTTTTGTTCACTCAGCTGTCAGATATGTTCTTCTTCAAATTTAAATAGTGTGGTTTCTCTTCTCCCCCTCTGCCCCGATGTTCTTGCCTTCCACTGATAGTCTTTGTTACATTTAAAAGGTGTGACACAACTCACTGTGTAACATCAGTCTGCAATTTACATTTTGATAGGATAAGAATTCTACATACACCCAGTATTTGCTAAGGGGTATTGTCTACACAACCAGGTAAAGTGGTTTCTGAAGATTATTTTATTATTTATACTACTGCACGAACTTTGCTATGGAACACAGCAACACATGAGCCGAGTGCATAATGTACTCGCGAAAAGTGTACTCAAAGCATCCTGCTTTTCTTCCCATAGGTTGCCTGTGCTAAATATTTTTCCTCAGCGTATTTCCCACACAATGGCTACCAAAAGCAAAGCCCGTGTTCTTCATCAGCAGTTTGTTTCAGGTATTTGACATAATTTATTTTCATATTCTTTATTGACCTACCATTCTTTGCTGGCAATATGTTGGTGAAAATCAGCTAGACCATGCATAGCAAGTGGACACCCTGAGGACCAGCTGCCAGGGAGAACACACAGGCCTGTGGTTCTTTGTGCTTCCTTTATTTTAAGGACTGATTTGCGTCTAGTTCAGCTAATGTCAAAAGCCTGCCCTGCTACTCAGAGGGTCTGTCACAGCCTAGATCGATTTTTGGGGCAGAACAAATAAAATCAAGAGGATTACTGTACTTCCACGTATAAAATGCATGGATTAGCTTTTAAAAAAGGAAACTGGTTCAGCAGAGCAGCTGTACACCCAAGCAAGTAAGAGGAGCGGTACAGTTGATGGCAGCGTTCCCTCGCTGCTCACCGTCTCTTCACACATCAGCCTTTCCCTCCAGCAAGCGCCCCGGCCCCAATCCCCCATCTGCCACTGCCTCTGCAGTGCCGATGCCCAGCCAACTCTTCGTGCTCTCCCAGATTCACTCCCAGTTTTGTGCAAAATGCTGTGGGAGTGGGCAGCCTGAGGGAATGGAATACATACTGACCCATTTTAAAATATCAGTGCTTTTTAACATTGCAGTTGAAATCTGTGTCGCAGGTGAAAATATGGAAAATCCTTTCTTCTTTGGAGTTTCTACAAATTATCAGACCATAGAAACTCTGATGTTTCACTTGGCAGCAGGTAGGGGGTTTGTTGTTTTTTGTTTGTTTGTTTTTTTAAAATCTATAGCTGCCATATTAAGACTTCCCAGCTGCCCTCTTTCCTCCCCCTCTGCTCTCTCTTGCTTCTCTTCTTTCTTTGTCTCAGGCAGTTGTTTATACTGTATGTGGAGCCAAACAAGTAGCAAAGATTTACGCATAGGACCCAGATTCCCCCAAAATTACTGGAGGCATTTGGTATAGTATTTCCCCAGGAGGAACCCAAACAAAACCCCAGCACATTTCCAGCAAGATCTGGTGTCTCATTTGCCTTCCTAGCATCACGATAGTGATAGGATGACAGGTAACGGTTTTAAACTGAAAGAGGGCAGATTTAGATTAAGTATTAGGAAGAAATTCTTAACTGTGAGGGTGGTGAGGCACTGGAACAGGTTGCCCAGAGAAGCTCTGGATGCCCCATCCCTGGAAGTGTTCAAGGCCAGGCTGGATGGGGCTTTGAGCAGCCTGGTCTAGTGGGAGATGTCCCTGCCCATGGCAGGGGGGCTGGAACTAGATGATCTTCAAGGTCCCTTCCAACCTAAACCATTCTACGACAGCAGGCAAAGCGCTGCTACTGCTGCACATTGAGAGGTTGCAGGTAGGGAGGAGATGCAGTACAGCCCTGCTTGCTGCTGTGCCTTCACCCAACACCAAGGGATGAAGGAAGAGGGAGCCTACAACCTACAGCCACACTTCTCTGTTATATCTGACAGCAGATTGCCTCTTTTAGAGAATATATAGGTCCCTGAAGTCATGTGATAGAGATACGTAGATGTGTGATGTAAACACCCAACTGTACCATATTGACCAGAACAGAAAAGGGATGCATGTAAGCAAAAAAAAATCCCCACAATAACAACCAAAAAACTCAAGCCACCAAACAAAAAACAAGAAATGGATGGACGAAACCATTCTCAAAATAAAGGGAGTCTCCCGATTGCTGCAATGACTTCTCCTTCCACACAGACAGCCCGTAAAGATTCACCCTACAGCCTGGACTCCCGTACTCTGCAAGGATGCCAGCTGCATAATGAGGCTTTGCACACAGCAAGAAAAGCTGCAGGGCTGCATCTCTGCTTTTGCACAGAACTGAAATATCCTTTTCAAGATGAAAACACTGTGAAGCCCAGAAAGGAAATATTCTAGTGTTAATTCCACATATCAATACCGATGAGAAGCGATATTGAACCCTGGAATTCAGGAAAATTTAAACAGCTTTAATTCCATTAAATTTTCCATTTGGGCTCTAATCCCAAATTAATTTTCCTACTGTAATAAGTTCCACTGATTTTAGTGCAGTAAAGATAAATATACACAAATTCCTAGAACTGGCCACATTTCTCTGCAATGTCAAAATATTTTTAATCAAACTTTCCATGAAAAATTCATTTTCAAAGGAAAAAATAATTCAGCATATTGAAAAAAAATAATTTGAAGGATGATGATACACAGGTTGGTAAATTAATAATTACAATTAGAAAATTATTATTATGAAAAGTTCAATGCAAGTTTACAAAAGTTTATCCAAATATGTATTGATATTTCAATAACTTTAAAAGCCTAATCACTATTCCTAATTGCACCTATATAAATTGATTTCTGTATCACTTAACACACAAAAATGTCTTGCTAAGATTTAAAGCAAAATATTAGAAATATTCCTGCAACTGTTCAGCATTTACCTTGTGCATAAATTTTAACGTGGTTCGGGTTCTTACATGTTAAGTTGACACCTCTTTCAGAATTAACAGAAAATGTAAAGCATTTATAATGGTTAAAACTACCCATCTCCATACAAAATAACACCGTGCTCTAGGATCAATACTCTGTCCCAGAAATGATGTAAGAACTTACCTGGTTTTAAGGCTAGGATGAAAAATTTTATGTTAAAATGGAAGAGTAAAAACAAAAATTAAATTCATATGGCCTTAAAAAGAATCCAGACATAGACTTTATCCTTTCTATATCACAATTAGTTTGGGGGATTTTGAGCTTCTTTTCGTATCATCATCAGAGAAGAAGCACACACAAAGGTTAATTCCTGTGATAGATTGAGACACAGCCTTGAAAATCAGAAAGAAAGGAAGACCGTCTCCCTGTCATGAGTCTCTGTGCTCTATCATACCAAGTTACACACTGATCAAACAGCACCGATTTCTCTGAAAGCAATTTTCTACTACGCTCACCCATTCAGCACTTGGAAAATCGGAGAACAGCATTTACTTGGTGATGGTATATATTGTCCTAAACTTGGGAAGAAGCCCAAGTTCATGCAGCTGGGCTTTTTTCAGTATTTACTCCTGGATAAATACTAAAGCATTATTCTTTAATTACCCAACCCACCAAACAAGTGGATCGTTTTGTTTCTTTGGAGTTTTGAAGCCACATGGAAATGTGGCCTTGCTCCTCCAACACCTGGGCCACTCAGAGCACATCTGCATTGTGAATCTGGGCCACGAAAAAACAACTCTCCACAGCAGAGCCGTCTGGCATAGCCTAGCGCCATGCAGAAATCCTGGCTGGTGTCTCAACTTGGCAGAGCAATTACTGTGGACAGCATGCTAGATGTAGTTGGCAATGCAGTGGTTCTTGTCCCCATAATGCATGACTTCCCTACAGAGCCTACACCCCAAATCCTACTTCCTTACCCCCAGGCATTACTGTTTAAGAACAGTAGGGACTTAGGTCTAGGGACTCTGGTTGTGATGCCAATTTTTGCTGGCAACTCACCCCTGGCTTTTTGTGCTCACACTCTTTCAACACTCCCACTTCAAGATGGGATGGGATAATCCCATCTTCTGTTCACCCAAATGTCAACTCTCTGGTAAACCTGGCGCTGGCAATGTGAAGAAGGGAAAGCCAGTGACCTGCTACTTGCTGTTGCCTCCATGACTGTGTTTTCAGTCATACCGCTCTGTGCCCATTCAAGTAGCTCTTGATTTAACTCCTCCCTTGATTTAACTCCTCTCACTTTGCCTTCCTGTCTTCCCATCCACCAAATTCCTCCTTTCTCCTTCTTTCTGTCTGGCCTTCCCCTTTGTTAATCTCCTTGTTTTCCCTTCCACCATGACTCTCTTTTTTCCACCTTCTCCCTAGTTTCTTCACCTTGGCTTAGCTCCTCTGTGCATAGTTTTTCACGTGCAACCACCACCAAGTCTGCTGGTTAACACAACCCTCTGCTTTGCTGACATTCACGTTCTCCTGCCTGAAGTTCTCTCACCTCTCCCACTCCTAGCACAATGAGATTTCAAGCTCTCAGGCTGCACATGAATAAATGAACCTCCAAGGTTGCAGACCCCCCAGGAACAGAGGGGATGAAAAGTCCGTAACTGCAGAAAAGGTGTTTCTTTAGTTCATTACATTTCTTACAGCTACTCTGATATTTGTTAGAACAGAATTCTGTCTGAAATTTGCAGACAGTTCTTCTCTTATTTGTACAACTAAATTATTAAGGCTTAAGAATTCACCCCGCTATACTTTTTCTTCTTAAACCGTTAATGATGAAACCTGACTGAATGAATAAACACATTTGTTCGTATTCCCTTAGTATTTACAGTTATATTGACAACCAGAACTGTAATTTTCTAAGCAATGGTTTTCATTTGTGACATAGAGTTTGGTGAAGCTTGATGGCTCAAATAACCTGGTATGCAAACAATTTTCATCGCTGAGTTACTAGCATGTGAATTACAGTGTGAATACAAAGCAAACTATGTTCACCACATGGATGTGTAACAGCAAAGATAGGAGACACCAGTAACTTAAGAGAAAGAGTAGGCATTTTTATCATTCTCTTAACCCCCGTTGGTTCAAACCTTGTTTAGAACAAAAGTTATTAATGTTGAAGGGAGGGGAGGAGGGGCCTACATGCTACTTGTTCTGATGATAAATCAGACTTCAGTTCCTGATGCCATCAACTGGGTAATTTTTAACCAGCGCTGCATTCATTTAAAGCAAACATCCACTGTATATAAAATAGATACAGCAACATTTGCTACACTGTGCAAGGAGGTGAATTCTCAGCAGGGGGGATGGTAAACATTGTGTAGCACACTCCTGAAATGAGAAGTTTAGTTTTTGTTGGATGGAATTATTTTTCCTCTCTGAGAGAACCTTGGGGGAGACCAGTGTATTCATTAGACTTTTTACACATACACATTTGTATATAAGAAAATTTAGAACTTAATTACCTAAAATAGTAAAGATGCTCGGGTGGGAATGAGATACAAAAGTACAGTGTTACTGCTCAGCGCAGCACAAGCACACCCTTCCTGTGGCAGGGGCTGTGTTGCAATTTGGGACATCCTTTACAGGCTGTCCTGGGCCATGAACAAGACCCGTGGGATGCATAAACCCAACTCTGTCCCCTCCTGTCTCTCCTCTGAGAGCTGACTCTGGACTGCAAGCTGCCGTGCAGACCTCACTCACCCAATAAAACATTTTCCCACAGTTACCTACTATGCCCAATCTCAAAGTATATTGCAATTTGCCTGTCTCTATAATGCTTGTGATCACCTCTGTTGCAGGACTGGAGCAGGTAGGTAAACAAGGCAGGTTATACTTTGAACCCACAGACTGCCCATCACTTGTTTTCCTCCTCTACGAGGAAACCAGTGACACATTGTCATTTCATTGACCATGAAATATGTACACACGGTCTCTTTCCCCCCACCCTGCCATACCTTCTCTGCTGGAAGGAGTCAAAAATCTATTTATTGGAAGAATTAAGCATGTCAGAGTGAAATAAAAATTGTTTCCGTACTGCGTATAAATACCTGCATGTATCAGCCATTCCCAGTTCTGAAAGCACAGAAGTAAAGGGATTGTTTCTACCCATTACTAGCAAAGAGGTTTTGGAAATACTCTTTTGTTGTCTGAAACAGTGCAGCTATTTTCTTATCACATCCACTCATTCATCTGGCAGAGTGCAAGCACGTGGATAAAAAAAGTGCCTAATGTATAACCAATTAACAGAAAGCCATGCATGCTTGCTGTATTATTAGGACAAAATTATCTGAACACGGGTAAGTGGCTGCAATATGACACACTACACCACCATTTTTTGATTCAGTGTAAATGTTTATTGACTAAACAAAGATTACTATAATGTAATCATAATAAACATTAATGATCAGTCATCTATGGAACTTGTTCTCTAAATTAATATACTGTAATACACACTAATGTAGCAGAATTACGTTGGGCTGAACTCATGTTTAACTAGCGCTTCCATCTCAAGGGATTACACACTTTCAATTGCAGACAAGTATATTTTTAAGACTGTGTTTTTTAATTAAATTAATCTGACAAGTTACTGGACAAAGGGTTGGTGTATTATGATAAAAAGTTTTTTTAATTGCATAATTATTCACTGGGGATTCCTCTGGCTGAAATAAATTAGGACTTTTTAAATAAATTAATTTCTTCTTATATTTATGCAACACAGGCCAGTGTTTCCAGTTCTTGTCAAGATGCAGCAATACACACGCTCACTATCAGCCCTCCCACCTCTGAGTGCGTCAAAATGAAATACTACTGTAAAGCACAGGAGGTGAGCTCCAAAAGTCATTTTACATGGTGAACAGAGAGCCCATGTTTAGTTATCAATCTCAATTCAAAATCAAGTAAAATTATGATAACAGCACCTATCATTCCACTGTTTCTCCATTTGCACTGGATTGTTTCTTAATCAGTGCACTTAAAACCCACCTAGTTGTTGGTTTGCCTGAAACAATTATTTCTCCATTAATTCACAAGTATTAAGATTAAATGTCTTCCACCCATCCAATCCGTAAGTTATCGTAACTTACTGTGCAAGGCAGGAAATTTACTATTGTGAAGCCCGGTAGTGTTTTACTACAAGAGTTCAATGCACTGTGCCCATGAAGCTGCTAAAGCAGTCTAGTAAGCATTTCAGATGAGAACTCAGTCATTGATCTGCTTGTACCAAGGGGCTTAGGAAGGCCCAAGAGTTCACATGTTCGTTACTATCAATATAATCGAGCAGCAACAAGAGCCACTTCAAATCTAACCTTCAACACAACTGCCTTCTATATTCAGTCCACCTCAAATTTCCCCTCTACTCATATCAGCACATCCCATCCTCAGAATCTTAATTTTTAAAGATCCCATTCCATGCTAGATTTGCATAGATGCTTTGGAGTTACAACTGAACGAAAATTGAAAAAAAATTTTACATTTCAAGAGCTTCAACTGTTCTCTTGATGTTAGAATTGTAAAGATGATGTTAAATGTTTCTTGCTCATCTTGCCACCAAAACTAAACTCACTAGCAACTCCCACACACTTTATTTTGCTGGCTTTTGTGAGCAAAATTTTGTGATAGGTAATGTTTGTGGAAGAGCATAAAGAATTCTTGCATATGCAAAACTGCAGAATAAAATAATAAATTTGTCAGCCAAGACTATGGAACAGAAGACTAATGGGAACTAGAGGAAGAAAAAGAAATAGAAAAGGAAAAGGGAGGAAAAGGCAGATCTTTCCATACTAAATTGTAAAGGCTGGGAAAAAAACCAAAGCACTCAACCCTAAAGTTAGACTTAAAGTTTGAAATATGGCTAAAAGGCTTTCTGTCAATTTTCCTTCATGTTCGCTATGCCCATGTCTTTTAGAGGTGTAATTCTCTTACCTGGTATGGCATACAGAAGACTAGCTCAAATTTGCATGAGAAGCGTCTTGCGTCATGGTTCATTTAACTGTATTAAGTGTGACTTTCAAGTTCCCTCTACTGGATCAGAAAAACTGCGGTCACATGAAAGAAAGAAATGACACAGCATAAATAAACTCTACCAATTCAAATTTGTTCAGGTTAACAAATTCAAATTTTGGCAGGTTAACTTTTTTATCAGAAAGATTTATGTGGCATCAAGTATATCCTGCCCTCCGGAAGCTGACATAAACTGGGATTTATGCTTTTTTGCTGTCCCTATGTACTTTGACTAAATTGACAGAAATGGGATTGTGCATCACTGCATGATCTGGACCAAATTTTCATTGCTGGCTGATCTGCTTGCATGTATATTTGGTAATAATGATTGTGGAACCATTGCCCCCTTATAAAGGCTTCGATCCTGAAGACATTATCACCTTATCCAAAGGTATGCAGCTATATTCATGTACGTTACAGAGCAGTTCTCAGGTAAGAGACTGTAGAAAAAGAAATGAAGTGGTGGCAGCAGTATGGTGACTGAAATAATGATTTACCATTATTAACTGGATTCTGCTATCAGACCTTTTCCATCCTTTAACAAAAGTCAACTTCAAAAGAAATCTTGCCAATTCCCTACTGTCATGTAAAACTACTTACTGTCATTGCACCTGGTTTATTACCTTTCCCTCTTTAACTGCATGCCCAAACAGGCACAAATTATCATCCGAGGAAGGAATCAAGATTTCTAGCATCTGGAAAATAATAAATCCTATTTCCCATGTAAGAAATCTAACACTGGTAACATATTGCAGGAATGACACGTATTAGCCCATTAATCTCCACAAAACACAACTAGAAGGCTCTTCAGAGGTACTTAACAACACTGGTATCCAGATCTTTTTGAACTTTCAAAAACATGCATATGCTGATCACTACACAAATCTAAAGATACGACTGCATCAGTTGTATACACACTTACTTAAACCTATGCTAACATCTAACAAGACCATATTGATTATTCATTATTCTTCAGCACATCACAAAAATGGAAAACATACAAAATTTTATATTACTTACACATTGAAGTAGGCTTTAGTGTTGCTACAGTCTATAGTGTTGTTACAGGCTAAAGTACTACTTCAACAACAGAAGCGACACAAAGGTCTGAATTTAAGCAAGGCATAGAGGGAAACAACGTTTTTTTAATAAATCAAAGAATGTAGCAGGGTTAAAAAACAACTGGTAGGTTTTCAAGCACTCAGGCCCTTCAGGTGACCTGAAAGAGAAGCTTGTGCACCCGGCAACTTATCTTATTATGCACTTTCCAACAATATTCCCTTTGATATGCTTAATAAATATTTATAAGCACTATATAAACATAAGAGTGCAGAGTTTGAGAAAAAAGCAAGGGGACAAGAATACCCCGAGTCAGCCGTGGAAAACAGCAAGGCTATATAGCAGAGGAGAAAAACATACAAATTACTCATTAATGCAATAATCAGAAGTAAATAAGGTTGTTAGGTGCAGCTCTTCTCCTCTAACTGCCCTAATTTGCAATTTATCCATTTAAATAAATCCCTAGTTTTTCTTGAAAAACATTTATACCCTTTCCAAGGATGTGGACACACAGCTTACCTCACCAGAAATGCTATACAACACACTTGCTTTACCAACATGGTTGGCAAGAAAAACATTATTTCTTTAGACTGATGAATATATATGTTGTCTTTGTCTTAGCTGTTGGCCATAATCAATGAATGCCATATGAAACAGCCGGAATGAGTATTACTAAGCCATGTTTTTTTTGGTTGGTTTTGGGGTTTTGGTTGGTTTGGGGTTTTTTTTGTTTTTTTTTTTTTGTTTTTGAGAA
>RSEF01000001.1:85664812-85694055 GCA_003993805.1 Himantopus leucocephalus | reverse complement strand
TGTTTTTGAGAAGTAGCTTACATGCCAAACCCTGGAAAGAATTCAGGGCCAGGACGAAGAAGCCTTCCATTCCTTCAGAGGGTCAATTAAAATTATGCAGCACCCACACACAAAAAAAACACCATACAACAAAAACCAAACCAAAACACAGCCTTGCACACCGCTCACCAGATTAGTTTTCGGAACAGTGACACACTCAAGCATAATCTTTGAGAATCCCATCAATGCAACAAAGCACTTGACAGCTAGTTCTGCCTCCTTCCAAATATGGATTTTTATCCTTTTCATCACTTTTATTTATATATTAAGAACACACACCTGTAAGTCACTTGCCATGCCTTCATGTAAAATGAATAGACAGCCCTATTCGGCCCAGATTGAGGAAAGCATTTGGGACAGCCATAAAGCACCAGCTCACATACATGCTCAACAGAAGTCCAGCTAAAATGAATTACGTGCTCAAGGTTTTCATGAATCAATGCCTCAAAGAAGTGTTAGCTGCCTGATTAATCAGGAAGCAGTTCTGCCACTCTTCACCTAATCAGATCTTGCCACTCTTAGCTCACGTTGAGATATATTTGACTTCAAAGTATTTTCATAGGTACCAGGATTACAATGAAATTTGGTTCCGTTCCCCCTGACTATACCTGCTAGAACCAAAACCACCTACTTGCACCCCATCCTGCACTCACCTGGGAAATACTCAGGACACCCCAAGGAGAAGCATAGTATTCAGTGTCAGTAACAGTATTGCAGCAGAGCTCTTTATGAGCTTCTGTTGAAGAGTGTCATTCGGGAGTGAAGTATTAGTGCTTTTTCATCCAGCTTTTGGTATAAGACACCTAACATTTCCCCTCTTTCTTTTTTCATAGATTCAGTCAGGCTTCTGTAGGCTTTCATGAGGCTTCTTAAATATTCGTGTAAATTTTTCTCATCATATGAGTTTAAAATCCTCAGAAGAAAATGCTTTAAGTAAGTTATCCCAAGGGCAGATAAGCACCATTTGGCTCTAGAGCCAATTCAGACACTTCCGACACTTCCTGTCTGCTGGGAAAGGAAGCAGAGAGAAGAAATAAAAAAGAAACTGAAAGGTGAATTTACAGTAATCCCATTTATAATAATTTGACCCTACTCAGTTGGCTGGAACAGGAAGCTATTTTAACCATTCAAAAGCACCTTATAATAAAAATGACATTTCTATCCAAAAAACTTTTACCTACTGTTGGTACAAAGATAACTACAATTATGTTCTATTATTTGGTACTTTTAATGGTTCCTAGGTGGTACCATTCTATACCTGGATATCCTCACAGGCTTTTCAGTAAACAACCAGTTTCTTTGCATGGGTTTTTTACAGAAGGGGGAGAGAAACCTTTTTTAAGCAATAAAAAAATAAGGGATGAGAAAAGTTACCAGGTTGTCAGAGGAAATAAGAAATGCAATATGGGAAGCTAATTACAATTATGTACTTAAAAATTACTAGCTTTCAGGTTCATATCGGGTGTCATTCTTCTTTCTATTTTAACTACAGCAAATCATTACATATTATACATGGGATGTCACCAGGTTACAGTAAACAATGAAGCCACCACATCCACAACAAAACCTAGGACTCATAAAAAAGACCTGCAATATCCCTTGAGTTTTTATAACACCAATGTGCAGTACTACACACTCTACTTGCAAAGGCAGCTGTTAAATCAAGCACAAAAATTTCTTTCTTTTTTCCCCTTTTCGTTTTTCCTGTAGTATTTTCTTTTGCAAGCCTGAGTAACATATCTTTTATCCTGACTTGTAGGCTTCTGACTGCAAAGATAAGGTTACAACTGTGAGTTTGTCAAGTGCGCTTAATCTTTCTGTCAAGCAAAACAGTATGTATAGTAAGTCCAAATGCAGAGACACAACCACAACTTACTTTGCTACCTGAACAATGTTACAAAAGAATTTTCCTACCATTAGGCAAGATCAAAAAACCATTGACAAATAAACATGACATAGCAGATATACTGGAACAGGGAAGAAGATACTGAGCCTTCAGGCACCAGTTATTTCTGGCTTCCGAGTTTAACATGTAAACTTGCCTACAGGTTTAGTGGCATTCTTGCATACACAGAGTGAGATTCTGTGCCCAAGGAAATCACAACCATAAATCACACTGACCTCGACCTAATTGGGATAGGATATCACTCCTATGTTGTCAGGTAATCTCCTCCCAAGCATAGGATCACTGCTTATACTAAAAACTCTCTTCTGAGGAATTCAAGAATTATCCACCTTCTGTGGCAAAGTCACCCCTGCAGTACCTAGCTTCAGCAGGGGACTGCCTAGCATCCCACCATGAACACAATCTCAGCTAACATTCAACAAGTAGTTTGAAGCTGCCAGTTCTCCACTTCTAAAACACAGGGTGCAAACCCCATAAACATAACCCAATAAAATATTTTTCAGAAAAGTAGCCTTTTCGTTACTGTTTCATCTAATAGGTGACAATAATCACTATATCCACATAAAAGAGCGCAGTTCTATCAAAATGAGATTTAAAGCTAAAGCTACCATGATTTCCATCCTACCACTTATTGAAGCTAAATATAAATGAGCTGCTAGGTGCATCAGTATTCTCTGAAATTACAGAGATCAGCCCATAGTGCATAGGCTTTTTTCAATGCCAGCTTCGTAAGGAACATGCCAAACTTCTGAATTTCAGCCTCAAACTCAAGCTTCAAGCAAGTAGCTTCTCAAGCCTGGGACAGCTTCCAAAAGTCGAAGCTCCCATGACACTACAGACTTTTGTTAGTAACATTCATGAAAAAAGAAGGGAGCATGTGATTTAGAGAAAAAAAAAGCCCATAAAACTTAACCTTTTTTGTTTCAGTTTATTTACGTATTCTGTATGTGTAAGCACATGAAAGATTATGTATATTCTGCCTCACGTGTAGATTAAAAAACTGAATGATTATAGTAAAGATGGATGCGGAAAGTCTGTGAACAGAAACACCTTAGTCTTTCCAATTTCTTGTATGGTAGGTTATGCATTCTTCCCTAATAATTCAATGCCTTCTTAAAAATAAAAATGGACTCCATAGCTCTATGTTCTGAATTTTCCCCAGTTCTTTTTAGTTATGTGACAAAAGATACCATGAAGCATTTCAGGATGCAGCATCCAATACACCGTTTTCTCAGTATGCACATTATCATGCATTTATAGACCTTATATTCAGTGGTCTAACAAATTACATGGAATATGTTTTCTTTAATGTTTACACAGAGGTGGCTCTACAGTTTTTAGCTGGTAGGCATCTCAGTGGAAAAATTCTAGCAGACATGCATGTGCGCTTGCATAAAGTGACAGGTTTGGGAGAGCATCAGGCAAAACAGGAAAAGTGTAGGTTATATGGTATCAGGAGAATATTAAGAAGATGCGGCTACAGAGACTCTTCATTGAAGACTAGGGGAAAAGACCTATTTCCTTGTAAACAACATTGTAACTTTTTCCTGTGCAACCCTTTTCACACCTAGCCCAAGTTCCCCATGCTCATCAGCATGAGCCTGCAACGGCCAGCAAAATCTCCACTGACAGGCTACCATGAGGGCACGCAAATGCCCAAGAACTCTGTAAGGAGTTTAAGGTTTAGTTTAATTTTTTTTTTTTTTTTTATGTTTTAAAGTGTCTATCTGCAGAAACTTGGTATATGCACTACGCTGTCACCATATGTCACTATGTCAGAGACCATCACTGTATGTCACAGAACAACTAATTCCTGGTGAATGTTCTTCTTGAAGCTCTGACACTCAGCTTTATCACCACTACCCTACAGCATCATGCCAGAGACAGTGTATTCCCTGCTGGCTGTGGGAGCCATATAGAAGAGGAAGCCCAAAGTCTTCAGCAGGCTTAATTTCAAAGTTAGAAAAACCTAGTGAAATATAAGCACTGCACAGCACACAATGTCAGCTATAGTCTTTGCTAAGAATTTAAAGTTA
The DNA here is from genome assembly GCA_003993805.1 of Himantopus leucocephalus. Classification (NCBI taxonomy): domain Eukaryota; kingdom Metazoa; phylum Chordata; class Aves; order Charadriiformes; family Recurvirostridae; genus Himantopus; species Himantopus leucocephalus. Next base: position 85,690,074 of record RSEF01000001.1, on the reverse strand, counting down.
AAAGAAATATTCCCAGAATATATTAATGTAAAAAAGTATAAAAGATATCTTCAGAATGAACAAATCAAATAAAAAGCCCTTAAGGCACACATCGCTGAAAGGCAATGAAGTTACAGTGCTGAGGATTTTCTTTACTATGGACAGGATTGGTATCATAGCCTGGTTAGTATCACCTGAAACTTCCAATTCTGAGACCCTATTTTCAGTTCTTCACAACTTTATTTGTGGGCTGAAATTTTCCAACCTCAAAGAAGCACGTGAGTAAGATAGGAGTTCAGAAAGGGTTACTGAGAAGGTTAAGTGAAAGAAATGGGATTTGAACAAGATAAGAGAGAAGAGATGAGATAAGAAAGAAGTTGAATGAGTCCCAACTGGGGATAATAAGCAGAAAATCTGTGCCCACTAATGTAGCTTGAAATGAAACCCAAGATCGTTCTGTCTCACCATTTTTTTCCTATCATCACATCAGCTGTTACATCGTCTTACATTGCTTGGCCTCAGAAACAGCAACTTACAGTCGCTATCAGTTAATCCATCACATCAAGACGCAGAAGTCTGTACAGCTAATCTTGAGATTCAGCCTTGATGATGACCCACACTGGTGTCAACATGATATGCTACAATAGAATTACTATGGTTTTTAAAGTTAAAAGTTTACATATGAATACAAAGCCAAAAAATTTGTTACAAGAATATCAATGCACTTCCTAAGCCAGGCATGCAAGCCTTCAGGAATGCCAGAGATATGTTTGCCGCAACAATGTGATTTTTAGTCCCTATGCATGTGTGCAAGACATATTTTTAATTACAGGCTCAGAACAGTGTTTTTTCTTTCTATGTAATTCCTTCTTCAGCTTCTGCACAGGAGAACATGACCTGAAGAACCACCATTCATTTCTGCTGAGAAGATGGTTGTCTTTCCCTCTTGTTAAGTAACATAGTGGATATAGTCATAGACACAAGGCTTGCACGCAGGGAAGAGAAGGGATGGTCTCAGAGCTAACATGGATGATCTGGAATCCACTTTTGCTTCTGCCAGTAATTTCCAATGAGATACTTTGTAAGTCATTAAATAAAACTCTTCTCTTAGGTGATTTGAGGACTACCTATGAGTTTGCCAAGAGAGAACACGTAAGTAATATGAGACCAATTCCCTCAAGAGAGCAGATCCTAGCTTGCTCCCCTTGACTGACAGATCTGCCATGCTCCTTGAACAGTAAGACCAGAAATATAATCCTTACTTGTGGAATACTTTAAAAGCATGAAAAAAATAGCTTAAAGGAATACCTACATATATTTGGGTTTCCCCAAAACCATTTTTGAGAGAGAGAGATGCTTTGCTCTTCAAAGAGCTAAAAATATGAAGACTAGCCAGACATAAAGAATTGGCTTGAGAATAAAAGAAAACTGAGCATAGCCATCAGTCTACAGAAAAACCCAAATAACAGCTGGAATTCAGTGCTGAGTGCCTGGCATTGGACACATAGTCCTTGATTCTCAGAGGCACCTGCAGCCCCAGGTGTAGTAAATGGCAGCACTCACAGGATGCAAAATTTCTTACAAATGTGTGGTTTGACCCATCACACCCCATATTTGCACAATTACAGGATTGTTATTTCTTACATGTTCGCCAGCTCATGCTACTTATTCCCCATCTGCAGTCACTGTGTGCATGTGCCATGAAAATTATTGTCATCATAGCTCAAAGATTATGCCTCCAAAGACAGAGTGAGCAGGAGGAGAAGAAAAACTCTCAAAGAATATGAATTGCATCAATATTATATAAAGTGAATTCAGCAATAAAGAATGAAAGATTCGGTAAGTATGAACAAAGAAAGACTTCCACTAGAAGCAAAGAAGAAATAATCATGTCTTCTTTATTTTTTTCTTCCCTCAAATGTTCTTGTTTCTGAAACCAGATATTATAAGTCAATGATTATATTTAGTTCTCTTTTTAAAATGTCTTATATTTTGTAACAAAAGTGCTTATTTTAGTTAGGGTGAGGGAAAATTTGATGGTTCAACTAAGCCACTCTTTAGTATACTGGTAATACTAACTTCAGTCTCTTATTTGATGCAAAGAAAGCTTTTTTGATAATTGTCTCTTTGAAAAGGCACCAAGTTGTCAATTTTTAAGCTGTCAGGCTTGAACAGTGTATACATACAACAGAATCTGTGTCTTATTGCCTTATTATAGTAATATCCAGCAGTGTTGCTAAAAGAAAGGTCTTTTGGTAATACTTTTACAATTACTCTGCACTTTCATTCCTTTGCAGTCTTAGACACTGCTGATTCAAACCTTCTCATCTTCAGTACTTTTACCCACATATAGTCTAAAGGTTTGGTTTGTTGTTTGGCTTTTTTTTTTTCGGAAGTGTGTGTGTCAATTAAAACCAGTAAGATTTTACATTTTCCAAATTTCTTAATTACTTTTTTTTTATTTATTTTGACATTAAAATTTTGATACTATCTATATAGCCTGTTCTTTCATGCGAAATTGTGTGTTTGGTTGTTTTTTTTATATATACATGCAATATAAATCCTAACCATACCTCTTCATTCCTGGATATGAAATAGCTGCTGGGCCAGCTGCAGCTCAGCTGGGTCAGCAAAGTGGAGAATATGCAGGTCTGTCACCCTAACCGTAAAGAAGTTTTTCCGTATATTTGAACAGAACCTCCTATGTTCCAACTTGTGCCCATTGCCCCTCATCCTGTCATTGGGAACCACTGAAAAGAGTCTGACTCTTGTCATGACTTTTTTCTTCAAGAGCAAAGGGGGTTAACCTGTGTGACTCCAGCCTCCCGTAACTCACAAGCAAGTTGTACCTGGTTCCCACAGTCAGTCTGCATCATTTCCCTGGCAGCGGGTTATGATGGTGTGGAGGCTGGCAAGAAATCTGAAACTGTGGACATGGTGAGCAGCAAGAGCTAATCACACTAAGGCTGGGTGGGGAGTCGCTCCCAGGTGGCCTTGGCTGCATGACCCATTCCTGATCCCCTAATTTCCACCTCTCAGCACTGCATCCTACATCCCTAGCCACAGCAACATCTTGGACTGTAGTTTATATGGTCTGGGGTGGGTGAGAATCCTTACCCTAGACTTATAACGTCCTGTTAAGTCTCATTTAAAAAAAAAAAAAATTAAAACATTTGTAATTTTTAAAATAGGAATTACAGTTTCAATAACACAATGCCTATTAAACAATAACTGTTCTGCTGTATCTGAATTTCAAAATTAAACCAATCCAGTCAGCACAGCATAAACACTTACTGCTATACTACGCACAAACCCTTTACACCAAAGACTGTTTTGGCTCTGAACAATTTATTTGAAAAAAAAAAAACCCAACACAACTGTTGAATTTAAAACCAATAAAAACTAATACCCACAGAAGCATGTATAATACTCAGCTCAGTCACACAATGACTTCATGGCTCTATCCATATTCTTAAAAAAAGTTCAAGAGTTCATAGGGGAGTAGAAAAAATACTGTTTACACATTTCCCAGTGGTATTATTCAACATTTACTCCATGCAGAAGAACTTTAAAAATACAGTTTACATTGCCCCATGTTTATTTACTTTTTGAATTCCTGCTCTAACAATGAAGAAAACCACACAAGGAACTCAGTTTCATTTCACTTATAGTTAGTTCAACCTAGCATTACTGCATATTTTTGTGTGAAGACACTGGAATAAGCAACTTGTGTAAAAGCAACTTTAAAAAAGAATTTCTTTGGTCACAGAAACATCACTGCCTGACTTAGATCTATTCAGAGACCTCTCAGCAAACTGCTGGATTTCAGGCTAAAATGGCAAGCTCTTTTAGGCAGCATACCAAAGGTCTGTAACAAGTCGGTGGCAAAAATCACACTTAGATGCCAAAACACCTCCCAAAAGCAGGGGTCACTCCTCCTTGGAAGAGGCTTTGGTGTCAGAAGCAAGACTCCTAACCTTCAGTGGCCCTGACTATCGCTCCATGAGAAGCTTTACTCTTGCATCCAGCCACCTAGGTTGGACTTGCAGAAGTAAAAGACCAGATGAAAAGAAGTTCAGCAATCATTCAGCTCAGAGGCCAATTAACAGGCCAACAGCTCATCTGTGTTAGAAAGAAAGAAAAAAAAAAAAGTCAAAACCCCAGCAAGGTCATCAATACAACATACAGCATCAAGGACAAAACTACTGGCTGTGTACTCTGCTACCCTTATAGGAAGGGGAAAGGCATCTAACCAGGAATGGGCCTTTCCCTTAGATTTCAGGCGAGCTGCTTACCTGCTGCGCAAGCGTGGGATGAGAGGCTTGGCCTCTTTGTCTGCCTTAAGGGGTTTCAGCCTTTTGGTGGGCGAATTCTACCAGGGTACATTTGGAAGACGGCTGGAAGGAAGGAATTGCAGGAATGCTAACAGCAGCAAACAAGAGGAACCAGTTCCAGTCTGTACTCCCAGCCTACCACAGCCCTCCCAACAGTTAAATCGGCCTTAAACTAAACCCTGTGTCACCTTCTGCCTGGAAAGTTTACTACAAAAGAACAAGGTCATCACTCAGACATCTGGAAAGGTCGGGATGAAAGTTCCATGTACAACATGCAGTCAGCCCCTTGTACACGTGCACACTGATACAGATTTTAACTACACACCAAATATATGACACAACACACATCGAAAGAATGCTAAAAAGTGAGCTAATTTTATATATCTATAACAGGGGTGAAGAGAAATTCATTTTCAAAGGACTGGTGACAAACAGAAGGAAAGAAAACCCTAAAAGCACAATGCATCACTATATAGCTAGAGATATTCTTTAAGATATATTTTATGGTTTATAGCGTTGAATCCCAGTCACATAATGTTCGCTGTAACCTTTATCCCATTTTCTCTGTTTCTTGTGAGGTTTTGTATTGATGCCAGCTCCCATTCTACAATAGGACTCGCAGGCAGAAACTTTTTGTCCCATGAAGTCAGTGGAGATGGCCAACAAGAGCGCAAATAACTCACCTACCTACTATCAAACCACTAAACCATTTCACACATTCTTAACGCCCAGAATCCTATTCCACCGAGTCATACATGCCCTTGCGCGAACACCCACAAGACTCCGTTCTCAGGCTGAGGTGTAAGCACCGGTGTGAGACAACAGCCTCCTATCACGCCGATTACAGTACAAACCTGTCTCTGCTTACGACCTTTGAATCATATTTATTGCGGGAACCGGTAAAAACGAATGCGTCCCGCAGAGAGGAAGACCCCCAAAGCCGGCTAGGGCCCGGCCTGCCCGGACCACTCCGCCGGGGGGGTCCCGGTACAGCCGCTCCCCGATGGGGCGAAACGGGGCGGGGGGGAACCCCAGACCGACCATATTGGTTGCTTTGCCTTTAGATAAGGCTCCTCTCAACAGCACAACAGGTTGTTAGAACGAGAAGCACAAGGAGTGCTTCGGTTGACATACATATATATATATATTATATATCGAGACACATCTCTGGAAGAGCCCCCCCCCGGGGGTCCCTCCTGGCGCCGCCACCCCCAAAATCCCTCCCGGCAGCGAGTTTCTCACTCACCTCTGCCCCCGGGAAGTCCCAGCTGCTTTCACCTTCCCTCACCGGCGGGAGAAACCCCCGTGAGCCCCGGGGATAAGGAGCCGGGGCGGAGCGGGCCTCCGGGGACAGACGAGCCTGGGCCCCTCCGCACTCCCTAGGGCGGGCGGCCGGGCGGGGCCGGGCCGGGCCGCGCCGGCCTCACGTACCTGGCGGCGGCGGCGGGAGCTCGCAGGCACCACAGGTGCTTCTCCCGGCCGAGACGAGGCGGGAGGGCCGCGGCAGCGCCGCCCTGGGACCGGCGTCACCTGCGGGCGGCCGGCCGGAGGAGGGGGCGAGGCCGCGGACCGGGGCAGGGCGGGCGCCTCCGGCCCCTGGGAGGCAGGGGACCGCGCTGTGGCCGCCCTCGCCTCAGGCACGGGGCGGGGCAGGCCGGTACCGGACCCCGCTGACCGAAACGGAGGCGGCGTGAAGGGGCTCCGCAGTGGAGACGAAACGGGGCTCTCGCCGTCGACCCCGGGCTGGCGGGGCGGGGCGCTGGGGGCCGGGGCCGCCCCCTCCTCTCACAGAGGTGAAGCGGGTCGGAGGGCAGCTTTCAGAGCAAATTCCGCCGTGTGCCGAAGGCACGGCACAGCCCCGGGCTGGTCCCGGCCTTTCGGTTTCGTTTCCCGCAGGTGGTTTGCGGCAGGAGCCGGTGGGAGCCGGGCGGGGGGTGCGGGGCCGGGACGGCGCGGCCCAGGCCCAGGGCCGGGCGCATCCCGCAGGCCCTGCGAGGTGACTGCAGCGGGGAAACAAAACCAGGTGCAGAAGCAACATGTGGAAATTAACCTCTTTTTACTGCCTCCTTATTGTTGGGGTGGCGGGGGAGGATTTCGTTACCAGGTTTTTAAGCATCACCATCTGACTACAGTGGGGAGCGATGAACATGGTGACAAAGAGCTCTGGGGGTACAGGGACGACGATGACCCACCCTGAGTAATTTATTCAAGTGATGCAGAGGAGTCAGATGTGGCCCTTCGCTGTAAGGCACACGTGTGCTGGTGGGCTCTGCACTGCAAACGTTTGGTGGCATTGCTCCATCTGCCCGAGGAGTGAACAGGCAATACCTGCCCAGTGTAATTTTCCAGTCTGTATGACCGACATTTATCCTTTTTCACGTACTTTTTTTACAAGTGTGTGACACCAGTAGCTCCTCTAGGTCTACCCAAGTATCCCCATGCAGTTAGGAGAGGTCCAAAGTACCATCAGCATCCTGACAAAAGACTCCAAGTTGATCTTTCGTCCCACAGTTTCACCAGGATCGTGCCATTTTCTCTATACTCCCTCAAACTCACTCTAGGAAATTGTCATTGCCAGTAGAAAAGTGGGAAGTAAGCCGAGATAAACACAAAAACACAATTAGAGGCACAAGGACACCACCTCGCTGAGTCACAAATTGCCGGATGCTTCCACTGCTCTGGGAAAATCCTGCCAGACTTGCCTTCCCCAGCTCCTGCTGGTGGCTGCTGTTGGCCAGGGGACTATGAGTTGTGGGGTCAGAGCTAGTGTGACTGCCCTTACAGCTCTGGCTGCATGGTACACCCCTCGCACTGCCTTTTCCAAACAGAAATCGTCTCACTGTGGCCACCCTCCTGCTTCTGAGTGATTAATTCATGCAATATCTTTTCTTTCTTCTGTCCATCTGGAGAAGCCTCCTCTTCACCCCACTTTACTGGAATTAATAGGAATTTCTGCTAAGTGCACAACTTTGTATTCCTACTATTAAATTGCATGTCATTTCTCTTTCTCCTGTCCGCAGACTCATCCAATTCTTTCCATAGGGTATTCCAATCCTTTCTGTTGTAACAGCAGGTCTTGGGTTTATGTCATCAGCAAATTTCATTAGCACACTCATGGTTTTTGTGCCAAGGTCACTAATAAAATTTTAGCTAAGATTAGTTCTGAGATCATTCCCTATGGAACTGCATTAGTAACCTCCTTCCATCTAGAGTTTCTCTTTCAGCACATGCTATTGTCCTTACTTTTCATTTCTTACATTCATTCACATCTCTCCATCTTAATTAATATTTTCTCACATGGCGTCCTCTCAAATGTTTTATTGAAGTCCAGATAGATTTGATCTACTGTATTTGCATTGTTTGAGAAAATGATTTATCAGACAAAGATATTGGCTTAGTCTGGTATGTTCTATCTTTGGTGAAGTCCTGCTGCATTTTAACTAGCTTTTCATATACCTCCACATCTTTAATTAGTTTTTGCTTCAGCGTTTGTTCTAAAGCCTTGTGTACTAATGAGGTCGGATAAAAAAGCCTATAGTTGCTTGGATCAGTCCATTTTCTCACCAAGTACAAGTCCCACACAGAATTCTCTAGACTTTTCAGTGTCTTTCCCGGGATGCTGTGGCTACAAGGTCTGACCTGAAATTAAGGCACAGCATGCCTATGATTGATTTTAGACTTAACCCTTCAGGCTGGAAACGCCAAATGTTATACTTTTTTACTTCAAAGCCTGCCTCACAGGTTTTTTCCACAAAACCATGCATTGAGATTGCCTAGTTCCCAGATTTACTTACAGTCATGCCTTTGAGATTTTATGTACGCTCTCTGAATGCTCTGGCATTGCTTTGCGTATACTATACCTCTTTTCCGTTTCACATGCCTTTCTTTATGTTTGTATTTTTATTGTATTAACATTTTTCTGCCACCCAAAAAGAACAGTTGAAGAACACTGCTTCTACTTTCCACTATATGAACATGTCCAGTCAATGGATTTAGAAGAAATCTTATTATTTTAAAACAAAATAATTTTTCTCATCTCCAATTGCAGCCAACAGCCACCTCAAAATGAAACGTAGAGATGAAGCTCATGGGTAAATGAAGTTTGTCCTACAGAATCCAGACAGAGCTTTTTCCCTAGTTTTAGTTTGGTTTTAAAAGAGATCTCTTTCCATGAACTTTTCCATTTTCTTAATTGATATGAGACTCCAAGCTGCTTTCTTCCAGATGGTGAAGTCATGATGAGGTTCTTGCTGAGAGTGACGTATAATTCCTCAGAGCAGTAGCACAAATGGGAAGGGAAGCAGGCAAGTCCAGATTTTTCGCTGGATGGCCATACTTCCATATCCTTCAAACAGCATGAAACTCTCCCCTACTGTACCCTCTATGTCCCTTTGCATGTCTGAATAAACAGGTTTTTTGGAGAACAGCTTTACATGGACCCCAGCCTACAACACTGATCTCAGTTCATAGAAGGAGGCTATCTAGAAGTTTTTGAGAGAGGATCTTCCAGTCACAGAGATCTTCTGAGCAGCAAAATTGAAATCAGAACAGTGAGGACTGTAAGGACTGTAGGACCTGGATAAGGGGATTGAATACGCCCTCAGTAAGTTTGCAGAAGACACTAAGTTGGGTGGGAGCATTGTTCTTCTTGAGGGTATGATGGCTCTACAGAGGGATCTGGACCGAAAGGATTTTCAAGCATTGGAATGGGCCACCCAGGGAAGTGGCTGAATCACCATCTCTGGAGGTATTTAAAGGATGTGTAGGTGTGGTGCTTAGGGACATGTTTTAGTGATGGTTTTATCAGTGTTAGGTTAATGGTTGGACGCAGTGATCTTAAAGGTCCCTTGAAATCTATATGATTCTGTGATCGTTGCTGGAAGACTTCAGTGCTAACTCAGCTGTTCATCACCTCCCGTTGTTAGAATGCCTGTGCAAGGTGTATACCGCTTGTATTATTTTAACTGAGCTGGTAGATGATCAATATTCTGTAGGTAGGATCTAAAGCTATGTATAGACTAGACTCTGGTCACAGAAAGCAAGTTTCACTGATAAAATAGTGGAGTAACATCAGGCTGCAGATTTTTACTTGGTAAAAGATCACCTATGTTTTCTCTCAAGGTGCAATAGGTTTGCATGGTGGGTCTCTAAGATAAGACTTAGCACTGAGGCCAGCTGACCTTATGCAAACTGGAGGAAAGATCAACAGAAACAGCAAGGTTATGTTTTCAAGTAAGGGTGTGACATCTCACTGGGTTAAGCTTAATAAGTCATGCAACCTTTTTTTTTTTTTTCCTCAAAGTAAGACAGTACTATATAGGACAGTGTACCCAATTTGACTCTACCGTGTGTATATATTCTCGCCTTTCGTTTCATATGAACAAGAACCAAATGTATGCTATTTGTCATCTCTAAATCTATAATTTATGTACAGGTTCACTTAAGAAACGTAATTCACTATTGTTAAAATTCTCTTTAGAGAAAGTTGCAAATGAGAGTCCTCCAATGCAAAATGACTTAACATGGGGCACCGTCTCCTGTAATACTAGTTATTTATGAGGTATAATGTATCAGTTACCACGAGGAATGCAACATAAATACATAGTTTCAGTGGAACCCCCAATATTCTTTCAATGTGTCTGTAATTTTTAAAATGGCAGTGCAGTACTACTGTATGGATAATAACGCAAAAACATAATTTAAAAGGCAGGAAGAAATTCCTGTCATACCACTTAGAGTATAAAATAATACATGTCAGTAAAAAAGAATTGCTTGTTTTCTGGTTTTGTTTCTTTAATACTTCCCCCATTCATGCAACTTGTCAGAGCCTTTCATTGGTACAAAATAGAATTGAACACTGAAGGAAAGCTGTGAATCGAAAGCAAGATTTAAGGGACTGAAGAGTTGTTTGAATTTTCTTTTCCCTCCCCGTTTGCTTTCACACATGTTTATGAACTCACAGTTGGATTTCCTCAAACAGGAAATTCCACACTAATTATCATTAGTGAGCTATGGTAATAGCAGTCCCGTGAATCCACAGGCTCTTTTCAAAGTCATTCTCTTTTAAAGGAAATAAATGCTAATATGGGCCAAATCCTCATTTGCTGGGTTAGTGTCACTGAATTTAGCAGCAAAACAATTTACTCTGGCAAATCATCCATACACTTGTTTCAAACAAGCTAATTATGAGGCATAGAGTAACAGCAAGAGTATGTTGTGTGACCCAGAAGTACTACTGAAGCACTGCTGTACAAATACATTCGTTGCTTTAGTAGATAACGTAAACAAAAAGCAAAGTAAGCCTGGCTGGTAATTCCTGGAGGGCAGAGATAAGTAAGGATCGATGAAGAAAGATTACAGATATGGATTTTTCTGAGAAATACCACAGACTTCAGAAAGAAGCACATTGGCCTCAAGCAGTGGTCCACCCAGCCCAGGCCCTGACTTTCAATGTGTACCAGATGTGTCAAAAACGTCACATACTTTCTAGTAGGAAGTCATGACAAAATTTGTCCCTCATGAAGATTTTAATGGAATCCATAAAAGATTTGATCTTCAACAAAAGTGTGGAATTTAAATCCCTTCCTAAATTTTTGAAGAACTGATGAATAATCTCAAAACCGAGTTCTTTTTATAAGTTTCATCAGCGTTTGTCCAGAAACCTGTTCATGAGTTTCTTTCTACCTCATCTTTAGCACCTACCCAAATTACACGTAAGGTGATGACACCATTTACCACAGCATTCTTCTGAGGAAACTGTCTGCTCGTGGCTTAAACGGGCGCACTCTTTGCTGGGTAAAAAACTGGCTGGATGGCTGGGCCTAAAGAGTTGTGGTGAGTTAAATCCAGTTGGCAGCTGGTCACAAGTGTTCCCCAGGGCTCAGGATTGGGGCCGGTTCTGTTTATTATTGTTATCAGCGACCTAGGATGATGGGATCAAGTGCACGCTTAGTAAGTTTGCCCAACACCAAGTTGGGTGCAAGTGTTGATCTGCTTGAGGGTATGATGGCTCTACAGAGGGATCTGGACAAGCTGGATCAATGGGCCAAGGCCAATGGTATAAGATGCAACAAGGCCAAGTGCTGGGTCCTGCATTTGGGTCACAACAACCCCATGCAACGGGGGCTTAGGGAAGAGTGGCTGAAAAAGCTGTCTGTAGGAAAAGGACCTGGGGGTGTTGGTTGACAGCCGGGTGAATACGAGCCAGCAGCATTCCCAGGTGGCCAAGGAGGGCATCCTGGCCTGTATTAGGAATAGTATGCCCAGCAGGACTAGGGAAGTGGTTGTCCCTCTGTAGTCGGCACTGATGAGGCCGCACCTCAAATACTGTGTTTGGTTTTGGTCCCCTCACTACAAGAAAGATATTGAGGTGCTGGAGCGTGTCCAGAGAAGGGCAACAAAGCTGGGGAAGGGTTTAGAGCACAAGTCTTATGAGGAGTGGCTGAGGGAACTGGGGTTGTTTAGCCTGGAGAAAAGGAGGCTGATAGGAGACCTTATCTCTCTCTCTACAACTACCTGAAAGGAGGTTGTAGCAAGGTAGGGGTCAGTCTCTTCTCCCAAGTAACAAGTGATAGGTTGAGAGGAAATGGCCTCAAGTTGTGCCACGGGAGGTTTAGGATGGATATTAGAAAAACTTTCTTCACCGAAAGGGTTTTCAAGCATTGGAATGGGCCACCCAGGGAAGTGGTTGAATCACCATCTCTGGAGGTATTTAAAGGATGCGTAGGTGTGGTGCTTAGGGACATGTTTTAGTGATGGTTTTATCAGTGTTAGGTTAATGGTTGGACTCAGTGATCTTAAAGGTCCCTTGAAACCTATATGATTCTATGATCATTGCTGGAAGACTTCAGTGCTAACTCATCTGTTCATCACCTTCTGAAGAGATTACACCAGGCAGGACATAAGCAGAAGCAGTGTTTGGAAGTGGATACAATATTCCACCAGCTGCCTTTGAGCATTTTCTCTAGCCAGGGACCAGACTGAAGGGACCAAATGGGCCACTCGATGAGTACAAGAGGTCCCTGATCTTGCTCTGTGCTGGCACAAGAAAATTTAAAACAAGCAAAGCGTGCTTGCAAACAGCAGCTGAGGGAGATAAGAGATGTAAACAGGCCCGAAGATTGCTCAAAGTTTAATTCCCATCTTCTCTCTCTTTTAGGATGCCAGGAGTGCCTTGACCAGGTACATGGCTCTCCCTTTCTGGAGCGGACGGTTGTCCCCAGCACAATGTGACAAAGCAGATAGGAATGGGGGAGCAGGAGGGGTTGTCCTCTCTAGCAGGGTCCCCAGTGCTCAGTATGAGGAAGACTCTAGGGAGGACATGGCCCTGGGGTAAGATCACATCCCCACCACCTTCTCCATTCAGCTGGAGAAAGCCAATATCCACCATTGAGGAGGTCCAGAACAAGTGTGTCCACCACAGGGACACTGGGACCACTGATATGTCCAGCAAAGTCTCAACTGACTCAGCCTAATGATTGGGGAGGAATAAGTTCACCTGGCAGCATTTCTAAGCAGGGCACCTACATAGTTCATTCAGCAAGGAAGGAATACAAAAGTCTTCTCCTTCCAAGTGTGAAGCCAGGACTTTCTAGCAACTGACAGAAGAGTTTCCCAGAGTGGAAAAGAGACTCAAGGATTTATCTCAGAAAAACATTGTTCTGAAGGAAGCCCTGAGGAAATTCAAAGGTACAAAAGAAGGGGAAAATCTAAACACACTTCTGCAGCTGGAGAACAGTGGACACTAGCCAATTACCAGCATAAAGCCCCAGCTAAGGAATGCTGATGATGAGTTACTCAAAAACCCTCCTATCTGGGGCTGGAGCTTGAAGAGGGAGTGTAACTGTGTTCCCAGGCGTATTTGCACATGCGTCTGAATGCTTGAGTAATGTGAAGGACTAGAGCGAGTCCCTCCCTTTAGCTACACAAAGGAAATTAATCAAATTCTTGATTCCGGTCCTGTTTAAACCAAACAGGCTGTAGGTAACATTTAGCCATCCGTGAGGGAGTCAACATGCAAAATCAATGTATTGCAAACAGGTGGTGGTATTTACATAGATAAGCCCTGAATGAGCTATTTTGAGACCATTCTCCATGTTCAGATAACTGTCCCATTCCCTCCTCTGATCTTCAATTAGTAATTGGTGAAGTCAAGTCTGAATTAAAGAAATATCCTCATAAAGCTGGCCATATTGGGTTTGACAGTCCATCTATCCATGAGCTGGACTTGTTCACCTTGTGACTTTTCTTGTTTTGCAAGGGGAAAAGCACACCTCCTCATATTTACCCACTTCTAATATGCTCCCTCTCCCCCATAAACAAACTAATAGCACTTCTCTCCTCTGTCCTTCCAGACAGTTTCCCAGTTGAACTGGATGCGCAATGGGGTAAGTTTCAGGAGACTGGAGGTATACTGGGGTGAAAAAGGGGGACCCAAGTGAGAAAAAGACAGCAAAAGCAGGGAATTCATGCTCTCCTGGTGGGTTGGCAAGATGAATTCCTATTCCCCTTCGATCACAATTAAAAATAGTAGAAATTATTAGAGCCTTTAAATAGATCTTTATAGACAAAGCCTTTACCAAAGTTTCAGTCAGGCCAAGGTTTCATCCCTGGGAAAAAAAAACAGGAGGGTGTAGATGGAAAGAAATGTCCATCACCTTCCCTCTAACGTTGGTTTTCTTCTCTCATGCTTTCCTTCCCATCAGCAAACATGACTCTGGACCCAGATACAGCAATGAGAGAGAGGGAGACCAGAGCAGCATGAGGTGGGGTGAAACACCACAGAATTTGCCCAACAGTCCCCAGAGATTTGATACCTACTGTTCTGCATTGGGTTGCGAAGGCTTCACAGTGGGGAGGCACTACTGGGAAGAACAGTTGGGGAGCAGGGGATTTTGGGCTGTGGGAGTGGCCAGAGACTTGGCGTGGAGAAAGGGTTGGATTAACCTCAACCCTTCCCAGGGGATTTGGGCTGTTGGCCTCTAGGGGGATAGGTTTCAAGCTTTCACCACCTTAAAAACAGTGAAGGGACATGTAGCTCTCTTCAATGCCAATAACGAGACCTTGGCTTTTGCTTTTCCTCTGGCTTCTTTCACTGGAGAGAAAATCCTGCCTTTCGGCTGGGTTTGGGAGTCCGGGATCCAGCTGGCTCCCTGAGACAGCATGGACAGCAAGATGGACATTGCGTGCTCTGGGCAAGCCTTTGGTTTTATCAAGGAAACCACACTATATTTTGGGACTCTATGCATAGTAAACAATAAAGTGGAGCAAATGTGTCCTGGCATCCACTTTGAATCTCATTCTCATGGGGTTTTGAAGAGCAGCAGATTCAGAAGGGATCATCTTGGGGAGATGTCTGGATTTTTTAACGTTTGGGTACTCTCCAAGATTTCACTAGGGAATATCACCCTGGGACAAGCAGAAAAATGAAGCCTATGATTTGTGCAACAGCCCCGGGATACCAATTTCATGGCTTTAATCCGTTCTACTCTTCTGCCATCCTTTCCAGTTTCTCCTTACCTTGACATTCAACAATGTTGACATTCAACAATGACATTTGTGCAGGGCTGAAGAAGCTGGCTCTGGTTCTTGGTTTGGTTACTAGAAAGGAAAAGAGGATACTACTGAATTAAGTGTAATATCTGCTGGTTTCCCACCAAGACCTCTTATGAGCTGAAAACCTCAAAGTATTGGCAAGAACATACACATTTTAAGGCTTTGGTGTTGAACCCCGTGGATTTCAGATACCTTTCTCAGAGTTGTGGGGTGGGAGAAATCAGCGGTTGGAGGAGTAAAGATGAACAGAAAGAGCTCGAATGCCTTTCTGCCATTTTTTTTTTTAAATATATATATCTATATATGGGTCAGGAAGCTTAGTAAGCAGTTCTATGTAAGTTTTTGTATGCAAAATAGCTGTATTAAAGTATCTTTCTATATTTCAAAGGCTGTTTTCTCTTTCTTGTTAGAGATAAACTGGGAAAATGGTGCTGTGCCGCTACCAGCATGGCAAACCCTAGTGGCTTTGCTACCCTCTCTTGACGTGCTTCTTGTAAATCTCAAATGAAAGCACTTAAGGAAGCCTTCCTTGCTTCATCACAGCTGTGATGGGAGGGAATAGCAATGACTCTTTCTGCTTGTGTGCCTGAAAAACAGCTGGACTGGAAACTGGTTGAAAGGCAATGGCAAATGAATGATGCTGGAAAGAAGCAACAACAATTTTTGAAAGTAAAGACATTTAAAGAGCAGGAAAAGGAAGGAAAAGCCTTGGTCCAGACTCTCAGCTATGTCACTGCAGATCAGAGAAACCTGCTGGGACCTTGCAGGGTCTTGGAGGCACCAGCAATCTCCAGGGACACGTGAGCATCTTTGAATCATAGCAGTCTCTGCAGGGTGTTAGTGTGATGTCCCACCTTACCCCAGGGGCAAAGCTTGATGTCCCAGGGGTCAGGAGTGGCAGAAATGTCTTCTGACAGCCAGGAAGGCCCTGCCCTGCAATGAATTGTACATTTGAGCCCTTAAGGTCACGCAAGAGGTGTTAAGAGTCCTCCCAAACAGCTCTACAGAGGCTGACCTGAAGGATGTTGAGGTCCTTCCCAAGCCCTGGCCAGGTCCTGTCACTCCTGGTATCTCAGACGCATTCTCAGCCAGTGGTTGTCTCGCACCCCAGCTGCACCACAACCGTTCTTAGGTGCTAGTGGGTCATGAAACTCCTATTCTAGCTGCTGTTGAGTCCCCAAATCTACTGGTCTCCACTGTTTCAAAGGAAGGCTTTGGAGACTGAAAAATCCCAGTGCCTTTGGGAAAGAGTAAAAATGGGATGGGCATCTCCAATTCTCTTCCTCCTCAGCTGTTGAACTGCTACTTCCCAGAGCAATATAAGTGAATATATTCCCTAAGTCCTGCTAGAAAGGGGCTGGATCTCAGTTTAATCGGTGGCTTAGGATCAGGAAGAGAAGTCTGTCTTCTTTCTGATAATTTGAGAGCGAAACAAACTTGTTTGCTCTCCATGGCAGCCAAGACACCTGTGGAAAGCCTCCAGGATGAAGCCTCCTGCTCCATCTGCCTGGAAATTTTCCAGGACCCCGTAACCATCCACTACAGGCACAGTTTTTGCCAGGCATGCATCGCTCAGATCTGGGAAGGACTGACAACCAACTTCTCCTGCCCCCAGTGCAGGGAGCTGGTGCCACAGCAGAGCTTCTGGCCCAACTGGGAGCTGGCCAACATCATTGAAGCTGCCAAGAGCTTGAACCTGCGACCAGTCAGAGAGGTGGAAGGAGAGGAGAACTTGTGCAAGGAGCATCAGGAAGCCCCAAAGCTCCTCTGTGAAGATAAGGAAAGACTTATCTGCCTGATATGCGACAGGTCCAAGGTGCACTGCAACCATTCTGTGGTTCCCGCGGACGAGGCTGCCTGGTAGTACAAGGTGAGGGGTTTATGGGCATGTTGAGGCACAAAGGGCCAGAAGCTCCTGGTGTTGCTGCTCTTGATGGGTGCAGATACCTGTATAGCCTTTAGCCTGTAGGATAAACCACCTGTGGATTCACTCATCCTTATCTTTTGATACCAGCTATTGAGGTGGCTTTACCTGCCTTGAGGAAGAGGTAGACCTAGGAGCACAACACTCTTGGGGACCAAGGGGTCCTCTCCTCTGGGGTTCAGCCATGAGCAGAGGCTTAGGCAAGAATAAGACACAGATGCATATGATTTCTCACCACCACAATTCTTGTGTAACCTTTTAGCCTCACAATTTGCAATGCCAGGGGTTTACTGAGCCTCACGAGGGTTTGTTTATCCAGCAGACATAAATGGCTCTCTGCTCCGGGATGCAGGTCCCTTATCAAGATCAGCTATGCTGAAGATCAGTAGGAAAAAAACAGAAAGAGATCCTCAGCCCTTCTCCTACCCCACAGCTCCATGAAATCTCCTTGACCTTGGTTAAAAAAAAGGAAAAAAAAACAAAAAAGCAGGGGCAGGTAAATAGCATTGAAACAGTCACAGGTGTCACAAAACTTTCCCGACACTTACTTCAAGGGCAGTCAAGAGTTCCCCATTGTTTCTGCCAAGCATGGCAAGTTATGCCAAAATCCATGAGATATGCAACCATGACTGAACTTCCAAAGAAACTGGATTCCCCCCCCCCCGAGCTGTTTACCCTCAGCTCCTTATTTGTATTTTTTTAAATTCTAAAAGCTTTACATCAATTACTAGCATCTGACCTAAGACTAAGCCAAGAAAAAAAACACTTTTCAAATGAAGTTGTTTTTTCTCCAAGCTAAATGGCCCTGCTCACCGCAAAATGCCATCCTCCAGTGATCGAAACATTCTTACAGCAGCAGCAGATGCAGGTGCCAAACCCACCTGTCTCCTACTGCTGTGGACCAGCTGGTGTTAGATGTGAAAGCTCTTCAGCTGACCTGCTTGTAATCTAGAATGAGCCTGCTCTAATTTTGCATTGAGCTTTTTTTCTCCTGGCTTCACCCCTCATGAGATAGTTTCCAGCAATGACACCTCTGCAGGCAGCTGAGGCCAACCTGAAATCAGTTTCCTCCTGCAATAAAGAAGCTGGAAAGATGCATAATGAGTTGAGCCAGATGTGGACCAGAAAGCATCATTGCTGTTGCAAGAGCAAAGAGCCTACCTCTGATGCCAGACACCAATGCCATTAAACAAGGCACTTATTTCTTTCCTCTCAGAAACTGGAGCGTCTGGACACAGAGATAATGAACGTGCATGAAGAAATCCTCAACAGGCTTTTGGAGGAAACCATGAGCCTGGGCACACTGACTGGGGACATGGAGAGGATATGCCAGCAGCCAGAATGTGAACTCCTGAAGGTGAGACCCCAGGCTTTCCAAACTTGCTATGAAGGCACTGGTTGAGCACCAGCTTGGTCTCCAGCTCTCAGTTTTATACTCCAACATGCTAAAAGAGGGACTTCTTTAGAGTGGGAGTCTGGTACTCCAAGAAGAGTTATTCCAGATCACTAAGTCTCTTTTTCTCTCTCATCTAGGACATCAAAACCACCTTGAGCACATATGTGGTCCTTCTCCTATCAAAATTTCACCACAATAGAGCAGCTTTGTGCAGGATACTGGGAGGAATCCTGTAGAGGCAGGTTAGCCCTTCTGCAATATAGCCTTTGGACTCGACTGAGGACACTGGGGTTTAGAAGAAGGGCTCTCCATCTCTACTTAATTAATGATTAATTCAGACACATACTGGCACCGACAGCCCAGTCACCTGCACGAGCAGAAATTTATAGTTCTAGACAGGGCTTCATTTCTGAAGGGTGCAGGTTCGTACACTCTCAAAGTGAACATCTGATGGGGACATGTTGAAGAAGAGCCTTAAGCCATCGCTGAAGAAACAGCGAAGTGACAAAAATGAGTGTCATCCTGGAACAAGTTGTCAGGGTGCAGCAAGGACTAGTGGCTCCCTACAGAGCTGCATGCAACCACACAGGGAGCAGAGACATCACCAGCCATAGCCCCATTCCACGTACCTGAGCAAGGAGAGCCAAGCAGGGCTGGGAAGAGCAGCTGGGGGAAGCCCAGAGCATCAGGCAGGTCTATGGGCAGGAGGCAGGGCTGGGGGCAAGCCAAGAAGGCAGCCTGTGGCTGGATCTGCAAGTCCAAGGACCATGCATGAATGCTCTTCCAAAGCAGCTTACAAAAGGGCTAGATGCTTCAGGGCTGAGCTTAAACAGAGCCCCTGGACCATGTGTTGGGATGTGGGGTCCCAGGTGGGCCTGCTCAGGGATATTAGTTCCCACTGGGACCCTGACACAACCACCTCATCCCTTCACAGCTGAAGCAAATCAATAAACATCTACAAGGGTGATGTGTGATCACGTTGTGCAATTTGTTGTCTAAGATCTGTGACATGGTGCAAACCCATCATCTTCCCTCCACTAATTCTTCCCACTGACTGCTGATTAAACATTGAGTAGCAAACTACAACCAGGTGTAAATACATCCCCTCTTCCCTTCCAGGTGCAAGAGGGAAGCGTTCTCACTGTCACTCAATATTTCCCCTGAGCTGGAAGGGAAATTCTCTGATTTCACAGAGAAAACCAAAGCCATCAAGGTGGCTATGGAGAAATTTCAAGGTACTGTGCACAGGTCCAGAAAGGAGAATGTCATCATGCTTCTTGGTGGGGAGGGATGGAGTGAAGCCGTGCGAAAGAAATACATCCTGGTTGTTGAATGAGGGATTTTTTTCAAGATCCAATAATGAGATTGCAAACGAGCAGCAAGCATTAGTCTGATACTGCCTGCCTGCTGCTGTTGTTGCTTGTTGTATTGAGCCCTACATATTTCACATTAACTACATGGAGTTGTGTCTTGCTGCTCTCCCATGCTCCTCATCGCAGACACGCTCTGATGCGTCATCGTATTCGTTTTCTTTGCAGCAGCCCCTCTGTGTGTGGGTGAATTTCATATGTGTAGTCCTGTTTTTCTCCTCTCCCTCCTCAAGTTTATTTACATTCCCCCAAGCTTGTTCCTGACTCTCTGGATTTTTTGCAGAAATCCAGAATCAGACTAATTCATCTTTCTGCCCCTCACGTTTTTCTCTTTCTCTTTCCTCTAGACATACTGGATTTTGAACTTCCATTTACAAGTTAGCGAACCAAACACTTGCCCAACCAATCCAGCATATTAAATAAAAAAATATGGTAAAACAAGCTCTGCTGCTCCCAAAGATTAACCTAACCTACTCTGCTGCCTCCTTTCCTCCCCCTCCCATCCTGGTCCCACCATGAGATAATGTCTGGAGGGGCCCTAACTAGATCAGATGGATGTGAAGGGATAGAAGAAGCCTTGTGCCCCGCCAGATTTGCTGCAATGAGCCTGACTTTCTCCCCAACTCCAGCACAGATGACACTGGACCTGAAGATGGCCAGCGCCAGTCTTTACCTCTTGGAAGACTGCAAGTTCATGCAGTGGGTAGCCCGAGGGCAGGACCTGCCCTCCAAACCGGAGAGATACAAAATCACATGCTGCATACTGGGCTCGAGGGTCTTCACATTGGGTTGGCACTGCTGGGAGGTGGACATCTACAGAGAGGGCATGTGGATCATCAGGGTGGCCAAGAAGTTGGTGCCAAAGGAGCATTGGTTGCTCCTGAAGCCCGAAGATGGTGTATGGGCACTGTGTCATAGCAGAGATGGGTATGAGGCTCTGACCTATCCCAGTATTACCCTCTTGACTCTACACAACGTCCCCAGTGGATATGAATCTGCTTGGACTGTCAGGAAGGCAGGGTGGTGTTACTGATGCTGTGAGCAAGGCATGGATCTTTGCTTTTTATCAGGCTTTTTTCAAAGGGGAGACAGTCTACCTATGGTTTCTGGTGATGGGAGATGCTCACCTCAAACTTTTTTCCCAAGGCGCAGGAAAAAAAAAAAGGCCTCATCCACTCACCCTTGGGAAAGAAACCAGGATCTGAATTTTGTCCCAATTCCACTATAAGCCTCTGCAGCTCCAGGTCCTACAATAAACATGGGCTATGCAAAATGTTGCATGGAGCAGGAGCTCTGCAAAGATTTTGCATGACTCCGAGCTCTGATGACCCCCCAGAAATGCCTGTGCTGGGCTGGAGGGACTGGACGGCCTTAGACCCATGTCTCCATCCCAGGTGCTACCATAGCTGGAGGTAGAGCCACTGGACAAAGGGAAATTTGTGGGATCAGAGAGACCACATGCCAGGGACAACCTAGAAAAGGAATCGAGGGAAGGGGGACTCCCCAGGCATACTCCAACCTCAATGACTGTTTACATGTTTAATGCAAAATACAGACATAGCTGCTGGACCAGGCCCCCACCCTGCCATCAAGGACAACCTCTTCCCTCCAGCCAAGCCTCAAATGAAAGGGAAATGAAAGGGTAGCAGTGTTCAGGTTCCTTTCCTTTAGTGGAAAAATGGGACTTTTTCTGTGCCTTAAACTATATTTTGATCTTTTAATCACTAAAGGGCTGCTTTTTCACTGGGTGCCTGCAAACTTACACTGATGGGGAATTAAAAGTAAACGTGCAATTCTAACTAATTTCTGCCTTGTGTGTTTTCTTTTTGTTTTTATCTGTGAGTTTTCTTTGAAAGTTGATTAAAATAACCGGAGGAAGGAAAAATCATCCTTGTTCCTCTCTAAAACCCACTGCACAGGGAGATGATAAACCTGAGCTTTCTGCACTGTCAAACACAGCAAGTCTGTGGAAATAGAGGAGGTGAAAAGTCAGCAGCAATCCAGGAGTTGGAGTCATTTGCAGCTTGGTTGGATCCTGACTCAATGTGTAAAGGGGGAGTCAGAATTGGGAATAAACACATAGAAATGGGACTACTCCTTTTGGTGCTGGCTCAATGTGATCCCTGATGCACTGGGCTTTAGTCAAGCAAGAGACTGGACTTTTTCCTTGAGAATGGAACTGGGGGGGGCGGGGTGTGTGTGAATATACAGAATATACAACCCAGGCGTTCAGATGAAGGTCTGGAAGAAGGGAAGGGAAGGCCTGGAGGCACATTTCTCCTGCCCGCAGTGCAGGCAGACAGCTTTGCAGAAGAGTTTCCGTCCCAGCAGAGGGCTGGCATATATTGCCAAAATCGCCAGGCAGCTGAGCCTGTGGGCAGGAGGAGGAGTAGGAGGGGATGGGAGAATTTGTGCAGGCAGCACCAGGAGGCTCTGAAGCTCTTCTGCAAGGAGGACCAGCAGCCCATCTGTGTGATGTGCAACAAGTCCCAGGGTCACCGCTTCCACACCATGGTCCCTGTCGAAGAAGCTGCCCAGGAATATAAGGTTGTTATGGTTTGAGAAACCCACAATAATTTATTGTCATTTAGGCAATTATTCTATCACCTGATGATCCTTCCCCACCCAAGAAGGGGAATCGGGAAAAAACAAGGAAACCCAGGGGTTGAAATATAAACAGTGATGCTCTTGCATGCTTCCCTGGACATGGACTATTGATTACTGTTGGTGTTTTGCTCTTCTGCAGAAGTTTTCCCCATGCTTGCAGGTTGCATTTTCTTTGCCCAGATCTTCAGAACATCATAGGTTGCTTGTGGACCTTCCTCCTCCTCCAGCTCTGCTCCTTGCAGAGGAGCCAGTGTTTAGGCAAAGCTTCTCCCATCTAACATGAGGGCAGAAGTAATTTCAGAGGAAAAAGGGATTTTCTCAGTTCCTCCAAGAACATCTTTTCTTTTTCCTCAGGAAGAAATCCAGGCTCGCCTACAGGCTTTAAAGGAGGAGAGAGAAAAATTCCTGGAAAGTAGAAAAAACAGAGTAAGGAAGAACTCCTACCTCCAGGTGCCCTCCAGCAGGGGCCTGGGGAAGGGTGGGTCTCCCCACCCACCCCAGCATTGCTGGTGTATTTTGAGGCTGGATCTTGCTTATTTGGTTTGCAGAGCATAGTGCCATTTGCTCTGGGCACCTACCCAACCCTGTGTTTATCTGCTGGGGTTTCACATCAGCTGGAGCCTGTACTGGGGAGATAACATTGCGGCTGCTCTGCAAGGGAGCTGGGAGGACAGATGGTCCCCAGCCTGGTATAGAGAGATGGGCTGGAATGTTTATTTTCCCCCTAAACTCTATAAATCTTGCTCTTACAGAGCCCAGTTGAGGTTGCATCTTTTGGTTTTGCTTCCAGACTAAGCTTCCTGAATAGTCCCTGCTACCTAAATCACCAGCAAGATGGTTTAGTGTTAAATTCACCCTTGTATTGACTGAATATCACTAAGGACATGGTATCCTGAGACCAACCTGATGGCCTCGAAGCACTAATCTGTTTTTCTTGGGTGTGGTGAGATTTTTCCATAGCCCCCATAATCTCCTGCCCATCTTGCGGAGCTTCGCCTGAGGCTACTCTGATTCCTCTGCAAAGGTCGTTGCAGCCTCACAGACTCTGTCAGCTCCAGAGACAGGCCACTAATAGAAACCAGAATGATGTAAAAATTACCCACGAGGGAAGTCTTTGCCAGTGTTTCAGGTGCTAGAGTCATAGATAGGTCGTGCCATGCCTTCTACTGCACAGGGAGGTCTCCTGCCCCTCTTTCATCCCATTTGCCCTCATCTCTGATCCTGGTAGGAGAAAACTAAAAATGAAGGGAAGAAGATAGTGTGTGAATTCGAGCAGAACAGCCCAGCTCAGATGGAGGTGCCTCATTAGATAACAACATTTACTTGGTTGCACCCACCTCCTGTGTCTGGAAGGACAGATTACCTCCTAACTTTCTCACCCCAGGTCACACTTCCTTGGAAAGTGGTTGCAGGGCATTTTCTTCCAGTCCTGCTGTTCCCAGAGTGACTCCCCTGTGGCTTTTCTTGATGGGAATAGTTTGCCTGGAAATGTGACTTGCATCTCCAAACCTGGCCAAGTGATTGCGGCTGGGAGAGTTATCTCAGTTGGTAGGCCTTCAGCTGGGTGACAGTGACCCTGTCTCTAATACTCCCAGTTACTGCCATGCAAAAAGGTATATGTATTTAGCCATGGACCTTAACAAAGGAGCAGTGGGTTATAAATTGCTTGGAAACATTTCCCTGTAAGCTCATAGCCGGGACAGTGCTTCCTGGAGGGCATGTAGTGATAGGTAGCACATTTGTGGCAGGGGTTCCAAGGCCCCCAACTCATCCCCCTTTATGTGTCTTGAGTTGCAGCCCCTCTTCCAGCACCTACAAGGTTCTAGTTGCACATTTGCCCCCTGTTTTCTTATGCTTTCCCCATCCACGGTCCCACCAAGCCTCAAGAGCTCCTCACCCTCCTGGCAGCCTGAACATCTTTGCCTCCAGCACTTTTGTGGGAGGGTTGATGGCTTTGCCTAGTGCCCAGCCCTAAAAAGAGACAGACAAAAGCTGTGAGGTGGTAGCCCTCAACAGCTCCCCAGGATAAAAAGCTGGAAGATTAAAAACGGAGAAACATGATGCTCCCAGCACAGCAGGCCAAGGGTGTCATCACCTCCTGCCCAGGAGACGCGGTGCAAAAAGCTAACTGACAGGATCAACGCATCTGTGCCTCAGTTTTACCCAGGACTGGGAAGGAACAGGAAGAGAAAGATCCAGCCCCATCAAAGGGATAAAACCAACATGTTTTTTTAGTTTGCTTCAGAATAAATTCAGGCAGATATTAAGTTTTCTGAAGGAAGAGAGAGAAGGTCTCTGAGGAAAGACAGCTACCCTGGAGTGCAGAAAACTGGAGGATCTGGTAGGTGTCAACCTCTCTGACCTCTCAAGTCCCTGGGCAGTAATACACCATCTTAAGGGTCATTTCTTTAGATTCTTTTTGGTTGCTTTGTACCATTGCTGTGCTGGTAAGTGCAGGAATATCATGGTTTTCTGCTCAAGTTCATGCAAGTGTTTTTGTGGCTTTTATCAGCATCTTTCCTCCCAAACCTGTGCTGAATTTTCACATTGTTTGATTTTTTTTTTTCCACCTATATTTCTCCAGGAATTCAAGAAAAATTAGTAGGGATGTGCGTTCATGGGTGATCTCCTGTGGGATATGCCTTTTCATGAATTCCCCATGGTATTTCCCATCCCACTGCTCTTTCATTTGTGCCTTAAAAGGGAGGGATAGAAGCTGAGCCCTGGCAGACTGTGATCAGATTTTGGGCACGCTGCAGATTCCAGGATGACATGAGCTCTTCTTGCTTTCACAGCTGGAAGACCTGAAAAATGAGATTGAGAAGAGGCAGGTGAAAAATGCCACCAAATTCTCAGAGGAGATTTCCCAGCTGAACGTCCCAACACAAGGGCAAGAAGAGAAAAATCAGCAATCAGTGAGTGAATTCATCCAGTTTACAGCTTTTCAAGGGAAAATTGTAGGCAGGGTCCTCCTCACCTAGCTTGTATCAGAAATGGTGTGGTGAGCAGGACTAGGGAAGAAATTACCCCCCTGTACTTGGCACTTGGGAGGCTGCACCTCGAATACTGTATTCAGTTTTGGGCCCCTCACTACAAGA
>RSEF01000001.1:85634387-85664712 GCA_003993805.1 Himantopus leucocephalus | reverse complement strand
ATCCCTGGAGGTATTTAAAAGATGTGTAGATGTGGTACTTAGGGGCACAGTTTTGTGGTGGACTTGGCAGTGTTAAGTTTACAGTTGGAGTTCATCTTAAAGGTTTTTTTCCAACCCAAATGATTCTATGATTCTATGATTGTATGACTTAAACTTTGCTTTCTGACATGCATTCATTCATCATAATTTGTTCCCAAGTTATGGACCAAGAAGAACTGGCTTGTTTCAGGTCATAAGCTGCTTGGATCTAAATCTCTACCAAAGCTTTTCATCAGTTTGTGCCAAGAGCTCTCTCTCAATAAGCACAAGTTAGAAGTGCAAATGTGAGTGTAGTCTCTGTATGAAAGGATATTGTCATCAACAGAACAGAATTGTGAACAGACTTGAGAACAGAGTTCTTCCAAATCAGTTTCCAATGCAAATAAAACAGCGAACAGTAGAATCAGCACATATGGCAGTAGATTTTTATTAATTGGTTAACAACTCCAATAACATAGATGCCTACACATCAAAGTCATGTAAACAGAGCTCAATCACCATATGGAACTAGAGCAAGACGATAATGGGCAACAAAGCACGGCAATCCTATTCATGTTCCATATGGCTTCTGTTGACTTCTATCTATTATGCTGAAACTTCTCTGTATGCTATTATGTATTGCTTCTCAAAACGGACGTATGAAATTAGGAATCCAAGCATACTATCAATATCCCAAAAACACAGAAGTTATGTAAAGAGAATTTAAACTGGATTTTTTTTTATATGATTTTTTTTTCTTTATCAGTATCATGCCTGCTTGAACCCAACTTATTTTTTTTTCTGTTTGATGAAGTTGATTAAGCTAAATCTTACTCCACTACCAGGAGAACCCTTTCTACACTAATGAAACAGGTCCTTTTGTTATAGCATAACTATTGCAGCACTGAACCTTAGGAGAGAAACACAAAGGCTGCTGGCAGCAAATACAAGCAAAGGTATCTATTTACACATTCTTTTATCTGTACCATGCCTAGTGTATAGTACAGTGTAGATTATTTTCCTCTCTCTCAAGACAAATGGACATAGATGCTTATTCCACAGTGAAAGGAATAGATAAAGACATAGATACTTTGAGGAGTTCACTTGGGAGAAACAAATCACTATTGTGAAAGGCCTGATGCTTTTCCTGCTTTCAGCCTCAACATATATATCATTTGGAGGTGATAATTAACAGTTTGGATATTTCAGACAGATGTGTTAAGTACACCTTTTGAAAATCAGACATAGAAGATGGCCCTTGCAGAGTGAATTGCCAATACAAGTGCTTTTCCAGGTGACATGGGAGTAGAATCAAAGCACAGTGGCTTTCAGGTCTGGTCTGAGTCTCAGTGAGTAAGGGGAAGAGATGAAGAGAAAGCAGAAAGAACAGCCTTCCATCTAGTGGAAGCTTTTTTTTTAACAGCTGATTCAGAACTGTCTGCAATTTTAACAGCAAGTTCAGTCTAGCAGCCACCACTTGCAGAACCCTGTGCTTCTGTATATCACAGCAGATAACTACAGATTGGGATGTTCTACTGACACATGGTCCAGCTTCAAACCACTTTCTCACCTTCCCGGGCATGCTGAACACTCATGTTAAGCAGTCAGTGTTCAAGTCAAAATTATTTCAGAAACGAGGTGTGGGGAGCATGGTATTACCTTTATTTTTCTTCCTAAAATAGGAAAGTGATTCAAACTGTAATACCTGTTTGAAATTGCAGCTTTCCTTCAGAAATCGAGAAGGGCCTAGAGGCTGGCTGTTGAACCACATCTTTATACACTACTGGACACATGTCTCATGGTTGGTTTAAGTGCTATTGCGTACTGTTTTTGTCATTTTGACTGGAATGTTGCTGATTTTTTAGCTGAATCAAAGCAAATTTGATGTCTGGTGTCCAAAGTATGGGAAAGAGCAAGTGAAAATGGGGCACATGTTTGGGATCCACTGACTATCAAGCAAATCCTCCTACTGCTGAAAAATGAAGTGAGACAACAAAATTTCTGGCAGCAGGAATGGCCTGCACTGCAGAATGAAGGAGGCATCATATGCAACTACCACAGCTAGTACTGTTTCCCTGTAAATAATTACCTGCTTGAACAATTAACATTAATGCCCTGCATGTAATTAATTTTGACTCAGACCTGTTGACTTGACCATAGGAGAGGCACAAGAAGTTAGTGCTGCTTCTTTCCTTGGTGACTTTGTAAACCTGAAGTGTGTACCTGAAAAGAATCACCTCCACCTGACAAGGCAGGAAAAAGAAAACTGGTTACACCATAAACCACACACCACTGGGCTCTTTCCTCTCTCCCATCAACGACAGTCTTCCAAACAAAAGGCAGCTGAGGACTTGCATGCTTAATTTCCCTAAACAGATTTATAAACCGCAGCAGCACCCTAGCAGGTGCTGAGGTTTGAAGTTTCCCATTTGCCTTTTTTTTTTGCTTGAGCAAAGGCAGCTGGTGAGCTATAGGGAAATTGCAAACTTTTAAAGAAAGGGCTTAATCCACCATCTGAGATTCACAGAAGCATTAAGTCATTATTCAAATGAAAAGCTGCTTTTACCCATTAACATATTTTTGTCAACAACAAAAAAAAGCAAGATGCTGATATGAGGGGAGATATGCGCATTCTTATTTATATGGTAATTGAATGGTCAGGGAGTTTGCCTGTTATTTTCCTAAGACGTGGTACACGTCAATTAAAACTATGTTGCGCTACTGTTCTAATGGAAACTGGCACCATTAAGAAATCTTTTCTTCTTCCTAAGATGTGATGGGGAAAGAGCCATTGAAAGTCAACCAATTTATGCAACCTACTTTGTAACATGATTGCTGGCTTTTGCCTTTCTACAGACAAAGCAAAATTAATAATTCTTCTCTGTAACAAGTGACAAGAGAATTATTTCTGTCTATCAAACTCATCCTAAATAGGAGTAAGAATATTGCTTCCCCTCCCATAAATTTGCATATTTAGAGTGTTCTTAGTAAAATCTGGTGCGTTATAATTCAATGGCTCATATTCTTTGTCAATCAGGCTTCTTTCAAGAGTGAAAATATTTTTAAAAGCCAGTGTACAACTGCAATTTTCTTTCGTCCAAGCAACTCATGCTGTAAATCACAGTGCAAAAAAATGGCTTCATTTAGATGGGCAGAGTTCCAGTGACGCTGGTGGTGCTGTGGTTTGGCTGAGCTGGGTCCAAGAAGTCCAGCAAGTTCCTCTGCAAATGCATCATTAACAGAGATAATTGCCAGTGCTGAAGAGGTACCCTGAGAAGACATATCTTACTGTTGTATCAGTATCCTTTTAATACCCTGGGTTCATCACTCAAGCTGGAGCTGCTGCTTAGAGTTCAAGCCAAGGGAGCCATTCGTCACCGTTTTATGCCTACCTGTCTTTCGATCTATGCAAATTGCCCAGGGCCTCACCAAAAAGAAACCAAAAAGACAAATCACTATCCAGTGGTGTGGGATTATTACCATTTTTTGCTGAACGTGCTTACACATATGGCACTAATTTTCCTACCTATGCAGCCTCAGCCTGAAAAGGGACAAATTGAGGCACAGAAAAGTAAATACCTACGTGCTGTCAAGAATTACAAAGGTCAAAACCATCATTTAGAAAGGG
Organism: Himantopus leucocephalus; assembly: GCA_003993805.1. Classification (NCBI taxonomy): domain Eukaryota; kingdom Metazoa; phylum Chordata; class Aves; order Charadriiformes; family Recurvirostridae; genus Himantopus; species Himantopus leucocephalus. The sequence continues at coordinate 85,661,066 of RSEF01000001.1, read as the reverse complement.
GTTTGAGGGGTTGTTGTCAAGAAAATGTGAACCACTCATCAGAAATTTCTAAAAGGTGAATTGCCTAAATCTCAAAGTAGCATGTCTAGATAACAAAGATAATACAAAAGGACAAAGCTCAGACTCACAGGCTGTCCAACACCCCTCTGCTCTGGACGAGTTTCCAGCATCCCATGAGGGAGGACACGTCAGAGCATGGCCGTGGAAGATGAATTGCATAAACACTTGGCATGCTAAGCACAAGACCAGTCCCTAAACACAGACTCTGTAATCCTGAAGGGGAGAATAAAATATCTTCCCAAATAAATTTGCGCTAGGTCTAGATGATGCCTTTATCCTATCATACGTTTTGTCCGTGGAACATCTTTCTACAAATGTAAATTGAAAAAGGTTTTAGATTTGGGAATAATTGGGGTAGAGCAGCAGTTCTGGTTTTCTGGTATGCATGAAAGATATTTACAAAACCCAGTGATGCTGTCATACAAGTTGTCAAATTTGGACCCCCCTGCAGTGCCCTAAAACGTATTCCTGAGAGGGGATTCAGAAGACAAGAAGCATTCATAAGGTAATGGAATATATGTACTTAAAGCTAAATAACATGAGTTGGGCAAAGCAATGCTACACAGCCTAATGATCTTCTAACTGTGCAACTGAGATTATGGGGAACTTGAGGGTGTGAATGATAAGCAGCGAGACTAACATGGATGATATCTATGATCCATCAGTGAAGAAAAAAAGGACCAAGAAAAAGCTATGCTGGACGCTGTGGTTTTGTAGGATGAGGAGGTGCAGCAGAGGAAGTCAAGATATTTGCAGGTTGATTTAAAGCATCCGCAGTGGTTAAAGGACTCTGGTCTTAGCTGAACACATGGTGAATGAAGTTAGGACTTCCCATATGGATGAGGTAAGCAGTGAATTAACAAACGCATACAGAAGACAGTGGTACTATAACTGCTCTTTGTATTAACAATAGCAGGTACATAGTACATGCCCCAGCTTCAAAGCCTTACAGTGTTTGACACTTTTTATATACATAGTTGGCAAAAATGCATCCCAGGAAAATGACACCTAACATCTTACTAATACTAAGAAATTGTACTGCTTTAGCTGTATTGATATACGTATTGCAGGACAACTACCTATAGAAATGGATGCTGATACAAATACGACTAAGGTGTTCTGCCCCGTGTACTGCCATTTTCATCAACAACCAGGATTTCCACAAAAGTATTTAGGGTTATCAGAAAAACCAAAAGTGAAACAAGAGCTTAGACTAGATTCATGTATTGTCCTTGTACATATTCAAGAACCTTACTGGTCGCCACATGTACCAAAAGGAGAAATGCAGATTTAAGATAGGTGTGTTAAAACAAAACAAAACAAAACAAAAAAAGAGTTGCTGCACAGATTTGCAATGGAATTGGAATTCTCACAGGTTACAGGAGTGTAAAAGTTTGTAGCATTTACATTTTTAAATCGTAATTCATTGAAAAGCAAATGAGCATTGTGCACTATTCTTGAAAACATTAATTCTGATTTGCATACTATTACAGAAATATCCTACTTTCCAATACCAGAATTTTTAATAAAAAATTAATTTGTCAAGCATTTCATTTCATCCATTTAATCATGATCTGAAGATACTACTCTGGAAAATAGAACAAGGACAACCCAAATGCAAGAGAAAAAAACATGATTACCTTTATTCTTACTGAAATAATAATATTTTGGATCAGGATAAATACAAAATGCTAGCTGAGGGGATGCAATTCTGCCTCCCCTTCGGTTGCTGGGGGAAGTATCTTTGTTATATACCCCCCTCAAACAGGTAGAGGCCGTATCCAAAGACAGTGCTGCATATTAGAGCTGTCGTACTGGAAATAAGCCTGCTGACGGCTAATGCTCATCCATGTCTGCAGGTGGGGTGAGAAGGCAGCAGGAATATAGCGATAGAGATTGTGGGCACCTGCTGAAGTTTTCTATGGCTAAAAATAATTTTTTATAACCAAAGAGCTCACAGGGAGGAAGGGGCTTCTGGACCAGAAAAATGATTGCAGCTACAAAGCCTGGCAGAGCCAGGGGCGGGTTACATTTTACTCATAGGAAGGTTTGAGAAATCAGTGGAAAATGACAGGGAGTCAGAGAAGACAAAATAAGGCCATAAAAGAACCGAACGTTGGAAACAAGGAGTTTATGTTTTTTCATGGACTTTTGCATTTTTCATGCATATTTTCACTCTAAGCCCTTGCACACACTCCCAGAAATCTGCCAAGACAGAAGAAAATGAAACCAACCCCATTTTCCCACCTCACCCCTGTGTGAGAGGGGTTTTTTTGGTCCCTTCTGTTTTTATCACAGGCTTTCCTAATGACTTATTTTTCTCATTCATCATGTATGCCGTTCTGCCTGCCTCTTGTTCATTTATACGTCTCATTGCGCTGCACACCTTCCAGGATACAGAGGTTGCCAGAGTGACGATGCATATTTCAAGGGTGACAAAAGAAGACATTCATTTAAATAACACACCAAAACTTGTGCTGAATATTCCTAAACACTGGTACTTGGCAGATAATCATTCTCCTTGACAGTCGCTGAGTAAGGATGTACCGAGTGAAGATTATTCAGAATAGGCTGTAAATGCAAACTGAGTTGTGTTTGAAAACGAGCAAACTCGAGGCAGCTTGATAACGTATAGTTTCGGGTTCCTGTAGTTATAAGACCCCGTGGATCAATTTTTGGAATCCCTGGTCCCATTATAAATTCCACAAACAATATTCTGCTCCTGGATGTTAACATGCTGAGTGTAGCAAGGAATCAGTTTACAGAAGTCCCTGTAGAGAGGGCAATGATATTACAAGCATCTGTTGTATTTTCAGAAGCATTGCGCTGCCTTTTCCTCTTAGGGGTTATTACTATGAACAACCACTGCACACGAAAAAGCCAAAAGCCATTGGAAATAAAGCAGGAAAAATTAAAAGGAAGGTGCATAGTGCTTAGAAATTCTTTGAAAATCTCTGTACTTATGCAGAAACTTTCTTCAGGAAGTCCCAAAACTACAAGGAAATTCTACATATTCTATAGATGATATTACTCAACCTCTGGGCTATAGCCTTTTATTTCTTTATATGCATTGGAGGAACTCAAGCCTCAGGCTTCACTGTGCTAGGATCTTCACAAATGCAGAACAGAAGGCCCACAAGAACTTACAATCTAAGAAAAACACAAAAATCAAGCAGCAATGAGTTAGGTTATCTTACTAAAAGGTCTTCTAAACAGTCCAGGCCAAGTACTATCTTCTAGCTCATGGTACCAAAAATCTCCAAGCCAATACAATTACAATCAAGTAACTTAAAAATACCTTTTGGCCTAAAGGAAGGGTCATCTGTGTGTCATACTAATATTCCTTATCCTGTATGTGTGCCTGCATTTTAGTGTACGATAGCAGTTTTTTGGTTTGTTTTTTTTTAAGGTTGATTCTAGCAATAAAGATAGCTGGAGTTTCCAGTGATAGCAGATAACAAGAAATAGCCTTCCCGGTAGTTGAATAGTACATCTGATGAAGATCTCTGCACAGAAGAGAAAGGATTTTCTAAATCTGCTTACTGTGATTAGCAGTAGTTTTAGAACCTCTTATACAGTGTCTTTAGATGCTGTAAGCTAGATAAATTGCTCAGTGTGAAAGAGAAAAGGCCAAAAAAAAAAAATCCTCCAAGACTCCAAACTTGTGCAAATAAACCTTTCACTTCGCACTCAAATCTCTAAGCCTATACAGGTAATCAAGCATTGTATCATGAATTTCAAATAGATTTTCATTCAAGATTTGCCTACTATGCTCTGATATATTTTCCTTGTGTTGCTTTACATTTGATCCATTTTTGCCAAAAAGAGAGGGGATTTTTTGAGCACAGTGTATACTTAGTACGCTTCTCTGTAAGCCCATCAATCAGTATCTATTGTGTCTGTTGCCAGTTGGGTATTACTGCTAAATAATATATGCATGTTAAGTCCTCTGCTTGGGGAAGTCATTAAATCTGAGATGATCAAAAATCTCCAGACCTGTAAGTAGCGCTACAGCAGCTACTGCCCAGGAGCTTTATCAATAGAAGAGAACTGATACATCGGCTATCTTGCCATCTCAAATTGCCAAAGAGCCAGCACCGTGTGTGCTTCCACACAGAGCAGCTGAAACCTTTATAGAAGTAATTGGAAGCTCGCCAGCTGAAAGCTTAGGTCAAAATCAATGGCACTGCCGGCTGTCTAGGAATTGCTGCTATCCAGTGCCGTAAATTATGATCGGTCACCTTGAGAAAAGCACTGAAAGTTCAAGAACAGACCAAAAGCCTATTTAAGTAGCTCATCATTAATTACATTTAGACACCCCCCCCCCGTACTGAGTTCACCCGTCTTTCAAGTCATTTAAGTAACTATGAACAGAAAGGGGTCTGTGATTATTTAAAGTTGAAGTGCATCCATCCTTCATATGTTACCTAGATTCTAGTGAAATACTGGGTGCATCCCATTCATTTATGTTATCACTTGGTCTCTCATTAATGCTTTAAAAAGACAAGCCTCCATGTCTCTGAATCTCTTTTTCCACGTTTAAGATGAAATGTGATGTGCTGAGGACTCCATAGCTTGTAGGAGAAGGCAAACGGCTAGAAATGAGCAGCTGGCAGGAGAAGAGGAGTGCTACCATTTTCATACCATCAATTTCATGTAGCTTTGTTACTTTTTGGCAAGACACAGGCATAGTTGAAATGACTTGTCCCAGGATGTAAAACATTAATCTCTGTTCACATATTGCTCTTCCAGGGGTATTTGTTTTTGCAAAGTAATCTTTAAAAATAGGAAAGTGTGCACCATGAAAAGCAGCATTATTCTGTAACCTATTTAAGAAAAGCAGATTTCTTTGCTGGAACTCATGCTGCATCATTACTGTGATCAAAAGTTAGAAGAGGCTTTTTGATGATGTTGCAAATGCCTCTGGCAGATGTGAGAGGTTGTAGAATGATGAGGTGTTGTTACAAATAGAGTGATTTTTAAACATTGGAGACTGTCAATTGCCCTCATGTCAAGTGAAGTAAGCCGAGTTCCACCAATTAGTGCTAATAATAACATTCTCAGCTGGCATAAAGTTTTTAATGAATATTGGGATAGCAGTGCCTAACAAGCACTCAGGGACAGATCCTTGCCTTGCAAAGTACTCTGCAGAACATATTTATAACCCCGTGGGCTAAACATACAAGGCAATGGCAAACATCAACTCTACGATTATTACTTTTTCCTCCATGGATTTACTCTGGAGGTGAAGTGGTTTCTGGAAATCCAAGCAAGCAAGAAAGGGAACACTGGAGAAATGAGAGCGAAGAGAACAGGAGATAGAGTTTGAGCAACAGTCAGGTAGCACGAAAAGAGAGAAAACAGAGCAAGAGCTGTTAGTTGTTTGTGGGCTCCTGCTTTCCCTATTTCTGTTGACTGCTAGCGCTGCCTGGCTCTTCCCTCTAGTGTTTCACCACCACCACATTCTTGAAGGAGAGACTGTTGGATCCAAATTGCTGCCAAGTGCTGCAAGGGAACCCCCTTTCCCCATTGCTGGATGGAGAGACGTGGCATCCCTCGTGCCATGCTTACCCCACTTCTTTTTCAGCAGCTGCAGAAGACAGTAACAGAAGGACTGCTGTAATACTGCTGAAGTCTCACCCTAATGTTGGAGTAACAACCTCTGAAAATGAGTACCCTCGTATCATCCGGACTGTGATTCATTTTAGCACGTGGTGGGTGGGCTCAGTATGGCAAGGTAGAAAGCATCGCTCAAAATTAAATAGCCTTCAGCGGCGGGGGATGGCTCAGCATCTCGCTGGACTGAGCTCAATTTTGCTTTATACCAAACAAAGCCAGATGAAAGTAGAAGTCAAGCAGATCTTGCCCTCTGGGGTAATCAAATAAAATAGACTACACACAGCTCATGCTACAATAGAGCCAGGAAAAACAAAAGTGTCAATCAGCTGTTAAGGTAATATATGAGGAAGCAATCTTCAAAACTGAATTAGGAAGCTGATGCATGCATTTCCAGGAATGGAAATAAAGGGTTTACTGAGTAGTCCTGAACTTCCAGGTAAGCCCTGGAATTCAACCAGATCTTGATTTTCTAACTACATTCCCCATAAAACCATATAGCGTTAGAAAAAATAAAGAAGTAACAACGTTTGTACTGCACCTTATATCTCAGGATCTAAAATTCACCATCTAAAATTCTAATAGTTTTTATGCCTCAAAAATGCAGTTTGTTTCATGTCATTATTATCTATTTCAGAATCAAAACTTGCACATTAATTGAAGATTCTTTCTGTCAATTCATATGACATTATCAAATTATGTCTGGTCTGAGATTATTTCAATACACAAAATTTTGCTTCAGCATTTTGAGACAGATTTTTATCTTCAGTAAATCTGCCTCTGATTGTGCAAGATCCACTAGGTGAATGCAAAGTTATTATCTTGAGCTGCAAACCAACAGCGTGCAGAGAGCATCACTGTGGCTGTGAATGGTGCTCAAAGTCCAACCTACAAATTTAAAAATACCACACAGTTCTGTCCATGTCAGCTGTCAAAGCAGCAAACTGCAAATCCAGAGTCTGACATGCATTAGGAGCCTGTACTCTTTTTTTTTTGGGGGCGGTGTGTGTGTGTGTGTGGGTGGGTGTATGAACTGTAATCACAGCTATTTGCTTTGAGAAGAGCAAAAAATAATCTGCTGCTCTCAGCACTGCAGCTCATTGAATTTCCTCTCACGCATGTGCATTCACATACCCCAACCTGACAAAGCAGAGTTAACACTGTGTATTTATTAAACAAAAAGATAAGGACAGTTGGACTGATCTCAGTGTTTAAACACACCCGTAATGTTTTGATGTCTATAAATCTTGTAAAACAAAGCTGAAAAAATTTAACAGCACTGAATTCAGCTATTTACACTGAGGCTAGAAAAGGCTCAGCTGGTATTTCCTGACTACAAGGTCACAGGGACTGTGGCTTTGGAGGAGGAAAAAAAAACTTGCAGGAGTGGGAAGGAAGCATTGTTTAGCTGCAAGACAAGAATATATAGAAAACACTCTCTGGTAGGAAAAAAAAAATCATTTAAATTAAACTATTAATAACTACCTAGTTTATAAATATGTAACCCACATCCTTCCATCTTAATTTTCTTCCCATTTTTTGCTGTTGCATTTTTAGCTTTCCTGCCTGTAGTCAGGCCCCGATACTGCAATGAAATCCAGAGCCCACCTTAGGCTCAGGCCTTTCACTCTTAAGTATCTCATTTAAATGAGGTCTACCAAGATGCATGATTTTAAACAGATTCAGTCAAACCTGTGCAAAAGGCTGCCTGGGTGCTTATTTTGGTTGAAACCAAGTTTATTTTGGTTCAGCTGGTATGAGTTAGCGACAGGTTTGCACAGTTTGTCCTGGTCTGGCATAAACTAAAATAATAAAGTACAGACAAAATTAGAATTTTAAGCATTAGAAAAAAGTATGCACTTTGAACCAGTAAGGTTTTTCTTCTGGTCTACAAGATTTTGATTAAAAGATACTAGGAAAAGAGCTGGGTCCATGTTGTTTGTATAGCTAACCCTTATGTATGAGACATAGCATAAACAGTGAACAGAAAAAAAACCCCCAACCTACAGAAAAACTGTTTAGAGGCAGATAAACAGTTACAAATATGGTGTCTCTTGAAGGTAAAGAAACCTGCATGAGTAACAACAATAGGCTATTCCTTTTGCTATTCATTTCAGTGCTGTAGCATCTTTGAGGTGCCCTTAGTGCTTCACAGTGATTAGGGAAATGGGGCACTTTCTTGACTTACCACCTGCAAAGTCTCCTGGAGGAGAAGCTCCACAATAATGCGAATACAGAAGAAAAGTATTTATGATCTTACTGGAATACATAATTCAGGCCAAAGAAGTTGAACATCTGCATACGCCTTAACATTTTTTAAATTATTCTTTCAACGTGGAAAAATGAAATCGGCAACACTCCCTTTGTTACAATAGGAATTAGCCTGGCTGCCCTCGGTGCTGCGAAGGTGCTTTCAGATTCCCCAGCGATTTTGTGTGGTTGGTTTCTTTCTTTCTTTCTCTCTCGGGGGAAAAACAAAATAATTATCAAGGTTGTAAAGAGAATCTTTGCTACTTTCCTAGCTTGAGAGGTTCCCTGCTTTGCGGTTTACATCCTCTATTGTGCAGTTGTTAGATGGTGTAGGCCAATATTGCAGAATATATATTTATCTTTGTGCTTCCCACAAGCTGAGCACAGATATTTTATCACATCCATTTCAAATTAGAGGGTTTACCTGTTTGCTTTCAGGAGACAGAGAGATTACTAAGGGCAAAGAATTGCCCAACAAAGTTCTGAACAGCATTGCTACTAAAAGGGGATTTTTTTGCTTTTTTAAAGATGAAGTGAGAGAAGTATAACTAGAGATGGAAGATGAAAGCATCTTTCCTGCTTTGGTGATGAAAGGGAGATACAGCTTAAGAAGTTTTCTGGAGAAGAAGCTTATTAGAAGAGATAAATATTTCTTTACAAAAAAACCCACAACCCAAAACATTGCTGTGCTTCGATGTAGAGATCAAAACCAGCCCTGCCATTTAGAAAATAACAGGAACGGGTCCATGCAGGCAGGGAGCACTGGAGCCTCATCCTTTGAGCCGATTCCTGTATGCTCATGTTAGTGCTGGCATGTTATTAGCACTGCTTAGGTGGAATTACTTAATGGAGTAAGGGACAAAGTTTTCCAAATTTCATCCCTGGCCTGGACTTCTTGCACACTTCTTTGCACAAACATCAAAGAATGGGATTTTCTTCCTCTGCATAGTGGCCATTTAAATCTTGCTGCTTTCAAGAGAATCAGCACAGGATGAAAAGCAATTTTTTTTTGAACCTTCCACCATTATACGCCTTGGTTCATGACTGAGGAAATGCATAAAATATTCTTTTTTCTCTTAGACAATGTACTGTCCATTTAGAGTCAAAGCAGGGACTTCATTCAGTAGTTTGCCAGAAATTTTTGTGAAAATTCCTCCCACCTTAACATTTCAATTTACTTTTTATTCTTAATAGAGCAACACAGCCCAATACTAGTGAAAATTATGGTTTGACCCCATTTCTGTTTCTGCTTATACTTTCTTGAAGACTAACCTTAGCCCAGGGATGCCATGTTTTCTGTATTTCTAATGATCCTGCTCACCATCTGGAGGAGCCTAACAGCTCTGGATAGAAAGCTCTATTGGCTGGTAAATCAATTTATTGTTTCCACACACAACAGTCACTTGCCTCACCTCCAAAAGTCAAGTCAGCTATAGCATCTGAGAGCTTTGGCTCAGGGACTATGTAAGTAATCAGTACCATGATATCAACTGAAAATGTGAGACATTCAATAGAATCTGTTTTGGCATCAATCCAGTTCTAGAAGGCCATAATCTATGCCAAGGGAACAACAACCAACAGCTACTGCAACCAGCTCAGCAGGGAGACCAAAAGAAAAACAGTTCTCTTGCTCTGTGTTAGACCGATACAGTTTGGGAAATGGAAATAAGATTGCCACTCTGCTCTTCATCTCTGGACGGAAATTTTAGTTTACTTCTTCCTCCCAAAGGACAGAATTCACACTAAGAAAAAAACCCTCAAACCGAACAAATCCTGCAAGTGATGAATTGTCAGCAAGTTCTTTGTGGTTGTTATTTGACATATAATGTAATACTGACAGAAAATAATTTCCCCTTCCCAGTCATTGTGAAAAGTCACTAAGCCATTTTCATGGTGTCTTCTACCGATTCAAAAAAAATCTGTACACAAGAGATGGCCTTACAGTAGGATAATCCCAACACATGGTACTTTACTGCCAAATATTTAAAGGGCAGGAGGAAGGTCTGGGTAGCACATAGCAGGAGAGAATCCAAAAGGGAAGCAAGCTTTGATAACACCTCTCCCTCCCTGTAGTCTGTCTCCCACGCTGTCCCTTCTTGACAGTGTTATTTTATCTTTATAGAGTGCTTTTTATTTTGTGGAGATGAATGCCCAGAGACAAGCACCAGTGAGTTCAGGGCACAAGGCACCAGGCACCATCATTTAACAGTTAGAAATACGGTGGCATTTCTCTGTAACTAGAAGTCAATGAGTCAGCACAGAGCCCCGCGGCAGCGTGCGTCTCAAAGCTGTGCCTGGGCTGTGACACACCGCAGCTCTTTATTCACCCCTTTACTGATGCAACGGGAGCCTGAGAATAAGGGGGAACGCATGGTATGCTTGGACGCTTGATATTACTCAGCCAGGTATAGTATGAGGCATAACACTCAAATGGGTAATGCTTCTCTGCTTCACATGGTAGCTGTTGAACGCCATATCCTCTCCATTCTGAGGCATCAGGCCGTAACCTAGCCTTCTGGTAGAACCCTAATAATTTTACTGTTGAGGGGGGAAAAAAGCAAAATAGCATAAAAAGGCAGTGAGGAGCACTTGCAATTGGTTAGGATGCTTGGGAGAGGGAAAAAGGGTCCTTGCAAGAGAAGGGAAGAAGAGGATGGTATAGGAGAGGCTCTGAGCAGAAACGTGCAGTAGCCCTCATGCACGGGCATACTCTGCCCCAAAACATCTCAAATTAGATTACAAATGAGGGGTGAAAAGGAAGAAGTTACAAAAAGAAGAACAGAAGGAAATGAAATGGTCTTGGAGGTTAGCTGCTGTGTAACTTCCTTGTCCCAAAGGTGATTTCAATTTTGGTCTTCACGTGGGTTTTTAGGAAACATCTGCTTTCAGTAATTATGGCTCATTTTGGCTTGTTGATTTCTTAGAGATATTTTTGCAATAAAGTGGGTCATGTAGAAAGATTTGGAGGAGAGATGTATGGAGGAATGCCAAGAAGAAATCATGGTTCTCAAGGACATCCTGCTATTGCTCAAGGACACCACACACAGGTGACTGCAAAGAGGGTCAAAGTGGCAGCAGCATTTGGAAAGAAGTTGTGGCATTTACAGCTACATATCAAACACCTGAAGCAGAATGCAGCTTTTTGACACCATGACAACTTGCCTCAGTTGTCCCTAAACTTCTTAAGCCACTGAATCACTTCCAGCATAATGATCGCAAGGACTGAGAAGTTAAAATAAAACCTAACTCCATCTTATTGCCAGCAACCCAATGCTTCCTTGTCCATGCTCGCAAATGATGCTGCTGTCCAGGAGGTGTCTGGACCAGGGAAGGTGAGTACATACAGGTAGTGTGTACTTTCTGATTCCTTTTTTCCACATGGAGCATAGGATATAGTGCAAGTGGGTGAGCGGAAAAAAACGTGAGGTGAGAGCAAATGGAAGTAGTTCTTTCCAGCTGACTCCTGCCCTGGCCAATCCATGCCTAGGTATACAAAAGTGCTGACAATTTATTATGTAATCAAGGTAGTTTTGGTAAAACACAGTAGCAACAACCCCTTCTCGCACTTCTCAACAGCCACTAGCATTAAACAGATTGCTAAATACATTCTGCTGCATGATGAAGGGACTGACTAAAGCACAGCACAGCTTAGCTCCCATTCCTTCCAGCGCTGCCTACTTTGGTATAACGTGACGTAACTGTAAGTTGGGGATGTTAAACATGGAATACTGGCTGCTTCATCTATGAGAGCACACAGAAAGCACAGGCTTTTGTGTCTTCTGCCCTTTGGATATGTAGGGCTGCATTTGAATTACTGAAGACACCCCACTCACTTCAGAAGAAACTAACTACTAACCGCCTTTGCGAACAACTAGGGAATTCGACCCTCTCTTTCCAATTAAGTTCTTTTGCTTGATTTACTTTATTTCCCATAAACAGCAGAAATGAGACTGTGTACAAATACTACTGGTTTGGGTTAGTTTTTTTGTTTTTAAAGTCTTCCCTGGCTTCCTTCACATTATCTTGGTGGTATCATTTTTTATGCCGTGTAAGAAGTACTTAGTTTCCAGTTAAGGATGGATTAAGTCTAGACAGTACAATCCGTGCCAAGCTAGAGTAATGCAGACAGCTTGACCAATTCATTTAAAAAACAAGTGATCAGAGCACGGTAGTTTTGTGAGAGAAAGCATGTGCACAGCAGGGGTGAGAAAGAGCTCGTAGACTTGAGGGGAATCCTACTAGACAAACGCACCTGTAGATTCTCATTTTCAGCTATCTAAGGCACAATCAGTTGCCTTACCTGACTTGTTGGTGTGGAACCGCTGGGGAAGTCTCAGGCTGGGTCTTATGCTTTAAGGGACATACATTTTTATTTCTATCCAGGACAGAGCTTTAAAGCACTGCCTGTGACTTTCATGGAAGTAGGTTAAACAGTACTAGGATCCATGAATCAAGTTGGGTTTCCTTTTCATAATTGTTACTGATAAGGAAGAACATGCAGGTAATATGATCGTGGGATTCAGTTGGTTCATCCCATGTCTATCCCCATCAGCGCTGTTGCTTGTTTTCAACAACAAGGGCCTACACAAGATATGATTTGTGCCCCAAGTGTAGGGTATTGGTGTTCTTCTCCCCTTCCTCTCAGTCAGCATCCTACTCTGTTAATAGCTGCACCTTCACAAGACAGGGATGTCGCCAGGAACAGTCTAAGGTTTTTCAAGGTCATTCTTGAAGGATAAGCTTTCTGCAGTGGAGCAACAAGGGGAAGGAAGACAACAGGCACCCCACGAGATTGCGGTGGTCTCAGTGGGATCCCTGTGCAGTTAGAAATGAGATGCAGGAACCACCACTTAAGTTAGGCTGTGGCTCTTTCTCTTTGCTCCTCTCCCACTGAGCATCCAAACCATCTGTGGAGAACAAGCATCTAACTTCCATGCTTTTGAGATACTGTGTGAGCTCCTGCCCCACCATGGGTTTGCTTTGAAAAAAAAAACCAACCCAAAACTAAAGGGGCTTTACTATGTGTAGGTAGGGTGTAATCAATATGAGTAGAAGACTGGATTCATACCTCGAATAAGTAGTTCCTAAGTACCATGGTCTCCATGGCCTTGAACTTCATTTATTAACTGGTATTAGCTAATGACCTTTCACCACGGTTTTACCTCTTTTTTGTTTGCATACAACTAACCACACAACTAAAATATACCTCTTTCTTTCTCTCTCCCAAAATTGTTACGCCTTAAAATATGACTTAACTTAAAATGGAGGGGAGCGGGGGGAAGTAGAATTAATCCACTGACTTCTTGAGTTGGGTTAGGAACATTCTCAGGCCATACAGTTTTATTTAGTGTTACTAATTAGCAAGGCACTGATATCTTTGCTGACTGGGTCTCAGATTTGTGGGATAAGGAGGAACTTTTTTCTTTAAAGAAACTTCATTTCAAACCTCCTATTTAACTGGGAGAATGTTTGCAGCCTGCAGCATTCATTTCTGTATCACATCTTGCTGCTAGTCCCAGTGGGAGGGCGGAGAACTCATCTATCTGCTCCGTTATTTCACTGTCTTTATATCCCTTTGCACATCCCCACACCACAGCGCCGCTTAGCAAGCATTACATGTGCATTTTAGTGAAAGGATTTCCTATTTTGAATCCAACACACCCCCAGCATCTGGGGAACGAAAAGCAGTGGCAAATACCAAAGGTTCTCTGCAGGGAACGCTTGGTCGCACTTTTGGCACTAGCTTTCTAGGGGTCCACACTCCATCTATAAAATAGTAAGCTGGATGCTATTCAAGAAGAATACTTTCTAGACCAGAGAAAGCTTTTCCTCAGAGGGTGTTCCTAGGTAGGGAGACAGAAAAATCTGGAAAAATCTCCTCCCAGAATCCACATCTGTCCACAGCTGGTGTTCCTGCCTGGAACAAGATGCAGACAGCCTTATATGCTTCTCCTAATTAACAGGCAGTTTTATTTTTATAAAGCCTTTCATGGTAGTACCCAGCCCCTGCCAGATATGACACACGTCAAAACTATAATACAAAAGTGTTTCCTTCTCTGACTTAAGGACCGGATAATGAGTTTGAAGAGCTTTGACCCAGTGCTACTGAGAACCTGAATGATTTGTTAGATTCCTAGAGAGGGAAACAGAGCCAAGCCCTTGATGTAAATCACATGACATTTCAGAAGCCAAAGAAATGAGAATTCAAGTTACACATCTCATTCCTCCCTCATATTCAACCCTCAGTCACTGACCGTTCCTGCCTCGAAACAGTCTTCGCATTTGGAAACAGAAAATAAAACATTCTGCTGGCTATACCCACACGTGTCTTCTCTCTACTAATGCTCAATGGAAGTAAAGAGATGAGACCAAACCGCTGCGGATTAGAAACCTTAGAAAAATCCCACCTGAGAGTTACTTGCTCCACTCTAGATGAAAAACAAGCAATATTGCCACTCTGCTCTTTTTCGGTCTCTTTGAAAATCTCAGCTTAAAGTATGATCTTATGTGCATAGCTTTGAGTTCACAGCATGCTCCTACTCCAAGGCTTTCGGGGTGCCTTACTTCCACTTGATATTCTGCCCCTTTTTGCATTTCTGATGTCTGGTTGCACAAAGTCTATCAAAAGGAATGCAATTTGATGCCCCTGCTGTGCTTTCCTTGTAAGGTTATGGATTAAACACCACTGTCCTTGTTTGTTACAAGCCCTTTTCTCCAGTTCACAAGGTTAAGGAAATTCCAGTACATCACTCATGCTGTTAATTAGTCCAGTGTACAGCAAGTGCTTGTAATTAGAAGTATTTTTCCAAGTGCTTTCTAAAAAAACCCTGTTGTAAATTCCCTTGGAAGTACAAAACAAAGTCGCTCGTGTGGGACCACATGATTCCATGCAGCCTATTGCCAGACCTTCATACAACCAGATCACTTAATGACAAAAATACAATCCGTGTCAAGCATTGATCACATTTCAATCAAGTTCACCAGCACACGTGATGCAGAGCTTATGCTAGGTGTAAAAGGACCAACAAGCCCTTGTCTAGTTGGTTTATAATTACTTTTAAAACAAATGTGACCAGTAGAGAGAGTTTATGTTAGTTCAGCACTGTGCATCTCATGGCTGTGGCAGTTTTCATCTGGCCCGACAAACCTTACAGCTGGATGTGTGGTACTGTTGAACCACAGAGGGCTGAAAACTGATAAAGCATGTCTGATAAATCCTGCTATGATTATTTTAGGAAGTTTTTAGAACAGCTGTCTGTTTTTCCCCCCTTCCACCTCATTTTCCTCATGCCCATGCTCTTTTAGCAGGGAATATATTACATCTCAGTTGCTTGAGCCTATTTAATTTAAAACGACAAGCTCTGAACTGGCTACAACAAAAGCATGTGTTCCTTTATGGTATTGACTATAGCCCAGAAAGGAAGAACAGGAGATACCAGTATTGCCTTTGCTGGATACCTTGGAGGGTTCTGACATCAACAGAGAGGTAAGGAAGAGAGCAGGACGTGGCTACGCCTTGAACTGCCATACCATGGCAACTCTAGGGGGGTGGATCCCAACAGAAAATTTTCTAGTATGTGTGTGCGTGTAAATATGGGAAAAATGCAATAAAATTTTAAAGAACAAATTCATACAAAGCAAGACGTATAAGTTATTGGGCAACAAGAAATGGCCATTATCTTGGAAAGGACCTTATAACCTTCTCATACACAATTATTTTTGCTCACATGGGAGGCTGCCCCATGCCTGTCTCTGTGACTTTGTTAGTAACTGAGAAAATCCCAACTTGGGGGGACTGTGCAGGCACAGCTAACTTCCTCTTCTGGTGGATTCTTCCTGGTTGCAGTGCTGGGCTTGGGGCAAGACAGATACAAGAATGAGAAAACGGCTGTGGAGGGCTAGAAGGTTGTAGCAAGGTGAGGGTGGATCTCTTCTCCCAAGTAACAGGCAATAGGACAAGAGGGAAGGGCCTTAAGTTACGCCAGGGGAGGTTTAGATTGGATATTAGGAAAAAATTCTTCACCAAAAGGGTTTTCAGACATTGGAACAGGCTGCTCAAGGAAGTGGTTGGATCACATCCCTGGAGGTATTTAAAAGATGGGTAGATGTGGTGCTTAGGGACATGGTTTAGTGGTGGTTTTCTCAGTGTCATGTTAATGGTTGGACTCAATGATCTTAAAGGTCCCTTCCAACCTAAACAATTCTATGATTCTATGATGTTTTCATGGGGAGGGACCAACCTATACCCAAGATAAAAGTCAGCCTTGTTCTATTAACTTTGTCTTCAGAGCACCTCTATCGAAGAACTGGGTGCATTTCCCAGACCACAGTCTGAACACACACAAAACAAACCAGGGATTTAGTTCTCTGGAAGAAAGAAACAGGAGGTCTTCATTGGGAAGAAGTATGATGTCCCCTCCTGAAGCGAGAACAACATTGAATGCTCACTCCAGCCTGGTGAAAAGCCATTTGCGAAAGACTTTATCTTGTGCTCTTCCTAGTTGTCCTCATGTGGCACAGGACAGAAAAGAGCCTGAAAAGGCTGTCTGCAAAGTGACTGTGCCACTTCAGGTTTGGATCATTTTGCTTGGCACTGAAAGCAGAAACTGCACAGGCAATGCTCAACATAGGCTCCGTCAGCCAAAGTGCCCGGACGCTGCAAACGTATGGAGGTGGCAGAAGCACCTCCTGGCACTGTCTGATGCAGCTGTCTTGTGCTACCTTGATGCGAGCCTCCAGCACAGCTAGAAAAAGGAAGGACTTCAAAAAGGGTAGAGGATCAGGACCTGGTTTTCTAGGAATTAGGCTCTCTCCACTGATGGGAGCTCCTTGCAATTCCCTTACAAGTGTCCTCAGGTTTCCACTTCTCAGGGTCTCGTTTGTGTCTCCCAGCTCTCTGCTTCATGCCTGAGCTTGGATGACTGTGTTTACTGGACTATGAAATGACCTGTTCCATCATGAATTTAGATAGTTTCTTTTTATAGCCTTAGACACGCCCTTGATCTTCTGGATCATTTCTGCTGGTTACTTAAAAGGAATAATAGAAACTCCCAAATAATACAATTAATATTACAGTGTGCCTAGGCTGCAAGAATGCTGTCCCAGGTTACCTCTAGATACTGTAAAATGGCATCAGAGATCTACCCCTGCCCTTGCCTTTACCTATACCTTCCTTCCCCTCATGCCTAAAGATTTAAAAAACTGAGCACAATATTCACCTTCATAGTATATAAAATATGTTGATCCAACAACCTCAGCAAGTTAACTGTAGTTTTGATTTTTAAGCTAGGGGTGCAAAACAAAACACCTACTATGCACTTTAATATATTACCACACTAATGGCATATAAATAAAAGCACAAAACTTATTAACTCGTGCTCTAAGATATATATTGAATTCAGTGATTCATCAGACAAACATTGCAGACCTTTCTTCGTATCACAGCCAGGAATAGCAGCGTAGAGCTTTAATCAACAACAAACTGTTAAACCTTCTTGCAAGCCTAATTGAATCATCCAAAGCATCCCTGAAAATGACTGAACAGTTATATCAAATAGTCTCAAACAATCACAGATATCTGGCAACTTGTAAAGCTAGGTTACTTCCTACCGATGTTGAGGATATATTTTTAAGATACAGATTCTGTTTGAACTCAGCGTTTCCTAAGGGCATCTTAAATTACAACTCAGCAGTGACTGCAAAGCTTAACTTTCATGTTTGCACAATATACCTGTTTTTCAGTGAAATAAATACACATTCTACCCTTATTTCTTAAAATAACAGTGCTGGAGTATATTGTACAGATAACTATACTTGTAGTCTCTGTACATACAAGTATCCCACTGACCTTCATTGGAGTGAAAGTTTTTTTAAATTTAGTCAAGGTCTTGGGGCACAGTGATAAAGCAATGGTGTATCTTGCTAGACATGAGTTAAGTGCCTCAGTCTGAACTTGTTTTGAAGTCTGCCTTGCCTTAAGACCAGCTATACATGGCATAAACATCCAGATGCAATAATTGTTCCCCTTCTTGAGCGCTCTGGAAATGTGTGTCCCTTAGCTGTGTTGGCTCATTGCACCACCTGAAGCAAAGCAAAGCTCTTTTCACGTTTTCAGTGTCACCTCTTCTCCACAGCTGTACTGATTCTGTGCAAGCAGCCTTATATCCTCCTCATCCCTCAGAAAAGCCACCAAGGTGGCTCACCAATGCTAAGGTTTTCGTCATCATTAAGTTTTTGCTCAGCATAACAATCTTACGTGGTGATCTCATTGTCAAAAAGGTTCATGTGGTTAATATAACAGATTTCAGACAAAAGCAATCAAGTTAATACTCATAAGATGAGCAGTGCCACCAGAGGAAAATAGGTAATATTCTGTGCTGAGCTGTGAGGTATAACCAGGGCACAGATGAGATGGGAAGAAACAAAAAGCCCAGCCTAGACATCCAGAAGCACGGAGGGCACAGCTCTGGCACAGGCACACAGAAAGAAAGAGGACGAAGTGTTTGGCTGAAATGCTGTGCCAGGCAGAAAGCACAGTAAAGACCACTGGTCTCACATACACAATTAGCAGATAGAGAACTATGTTTTTCGAATAAAGACGCTGTGAAACGGAGAATTCAACCATCTCATGGCTGAAAGCCAAACCTACCTTTTTCCTTCTTTGAAAATTGTGCCATTTGAACCCAGGGAGATCAGGGGAGGCTGCCTCTCGGAGGCATCCTGAAAGCCTCACACACAAGAAGGAACTGCCTTGATTTATTACTGACAGTGGCAGTGCTAATGCCCTCTAGACGGTGGGCTTCTTCCTCGCTGGAGGGCTGTTGTGGAAGTAGTGTGCTCCCTGGTCTGGGGTGCAGGTCCTCTTCTGGGATGTATCTCAGGTCCTCCCCCTGAGACTGCCTTGCTGGGGACACCCTGGCCCTCAGCTCTTGACCCCATGCCAGGCCCTCTGTGCCTCTCTGTAACCTGCCCATTTGCTCTGCTTGGGACCTGTGGAGGAGTCTGCAGGGCCTTCTCTGGACACCTTAAATGTGCCACAGAAAGGCCTAAACTGTGGCTTTAAGGTGATGGG
Organism: Himantopus leucocephalus; assembly: GCA_003993805.1. NCBI lineage: Eukaryota > Metazoa > Chordata > Aves > Charadriiformes > Recurvirostridae > Himantopus > Himantopus leucocephalus. The sequence continues at coordinate 85,642,069 of RSEF01000001.1, read as the reverse complement.
CAGGATACAAAATGAACTCTAACTGCAAGGCAGCTGATCGAAAGTCACAACAGAGAGTGGTGCACTGGGGAGTTATGACATCGAATAATACCAAGGCAAGACAAGGAAGGATTTAACTGACTGGATGACTAGAGACCTCCAATATAAGCAAAAGCTATGGCAGGTCAGGTTTGGGGAAGCTTCCCCCAAACACCCCAGAGGAGAACCCATGAGTGGACCTGAACACTGATGGTAGAGGTCCCTGGCTTGCAGAGTGCCTGAGGCAGAGGAGCTACATGTGGGAACCCTGGTGCAAATCTGTAGGAGGGTCATCTGATCTCTCTGTAGAAATGGATCTTTTAGTTAGCGAGCTTCAGCAGCCCTGGGGCACTGCTCGTGTCTCAGGCCACTGGCTCCTGGCTTGGGATATAGGGAAGACATCAGCAACTCCAGACATGCCTGGGGTTAGAGAGGTGACGTGCAGGAAGGAAGGAAGACAGCTATTGCAAGAGCTATTTGCTCCAGTTCAATAAAAGGGCCTTCCGCATCCCAGCTCTCCACGTCTCAGGAGATGCCCCTGCTGTGATGGCTGTGTTGGGCAGCCTGGACTCTGCCTTTCTGTGCTGCCCCACTGCTGTTTCTTCCTCGCACTAGGGTCCTTCAAAAGAGCAGTTAGTTCTCCAAGTTGCTCAGTCTTCTCACCTTCACCATGAGATGAGAGACCATGGAAGGGGGACTTCTGAAACACCACGCAGCAGCTCTTGCCCAGCTCATCACCAGGTGGTGCGTGGCTGAGGAACCAGGGCCCAAGGAAAACAAAGGGTGCTAAGGTGGTTGTGCTTCTCAGTCCCTGTCAGCCCACAAATGAAGACACAAGTTTGATCACAGACTGATTTTCTTGTAGCAAGCTCAGCATGTTGCTGCTGTTCTCTCAGAGGGACTTTGGAAAGTGAGAACACAAAAGGTGTTTTATATACAGAGCTGGCTCCTCCGCTCTCAGATGCTTCATTGCTTTCAGATGCATTTATTTGGAGCAATGGTGCAATCCAGTGGCCAGTTTGGATAGTAACACAGTAATACTGTGCAAGCTCTAATCCACTGCAAAACTAGGGAGCTGCAATACCAGTGAGCCTGCAGAGAAGATCACTCTATCGACGAGTGATCTTAATAGATGCACAGAAGATCCATGTTTCCTGATAAGAGAGGCTCATGACTGAGCTGTTGAAATCACTAAATGGGGTGGGTCTTCCTTAGGGGCAGTAGAGCCCATCCTCACAAAACTGTACAACCTTCACTAACATTTTTCTGAGTATTATTTCCCTGTGGTGCTACGTGCAGGTGCTGTGCATGCTGGCACCAAGCACAGCACCACACCGCTCTGGAGCGGAAAGCACATCCCAGACAAAGACCTGCACCCCAGACCGGGGAGCACACTACTTCCACAACAGCCCGCCAGCGAGGAAGAAGCCCACCGTCTAGAGGGCATTAGCACTGCCACTGTCAGTAATAAATTAATGTTTTAAATACGTTGGTTCTCTGAGGGCCAGCATCTGGACACAGGAATGTGGATTTATTTGATCTTGTGCTACAGACTAGGCATTTTGGCCTGGAGAGCACATGGAGAGAGCAAAGAAGTGGACCTGCAGGATCTTTTCATCCCAACAGCAAATGGTGTAGGCTTGATATCACTGCTCACTCAAGGAACCACAGAGGTGAGGCCACAGAAATCCTGCAGAAATAGACCATAGCAAATCTTAGTCTGAAGACTGACGTCTACCCAGCCAATTGTGAGGAAGGATCTCCCCTCTGAGAACTACCTTTGGACTCCTGCACTGGGAAAATGTCGGATTGTGGCAGTGACTTGAGCAAACCTTGCACTACGTAGCCCTCCCAAAAAGCCTCTGCTGGAAGGGGAAGCATTTATGCTTAGCAGACCCCCTACTCTGTGTAGTTTTTACATATGCTTTAGTCTGGAGAAGAGAGAGGAGGTGGTGTTGCTGAAGGAGACTGTTCACCACTTTTGACCACATGAAATAAGAAATTGTCTTCTGCAAGCCAGGCTGCAACAGGAGCACCTCCAAGGAGATGCTCAACTCTGGGTGCATCTCCTTGCCATCTTCACCTCCCTCATCAACGGCCTCCCTGACCATGCAAAAGAAGCCCAAGAAACAGATCCCGAACCCCAACAAGATTATTGTGGTGTCTTTCTTTGTAGTTTGTAGAGTCAACGAGGTTGGTCAGAAAGGCCAATGACTAGATTAATGAGGGAAAGGAGAAATTCCTGTGGAAAGAGCAAAGAGCATAGCCATTTTGAGTCAATCCCATTTACAGTTATGTCCCCCTTCCTAAACGTGCAGCCTCGCCACTGGCACACTGCTGAGGGAGTGTCTCCTTACATGAAGCCAGTGGTCAGCTTTTGTCACAGGGTGTCCCAATGAGCTAGTTGTCAGGGTTACTGTACAAAAGAAGAAATAAAAACAGTATAGGCATCTGTATGAGAAAAGACAGGGAGACAATCCCAGCGTGTGCCCGGAGCAGAAAAGCAGGACTTCAGGTTTGATTTAAAGTATCCTCTGGGAAAAAACAAACAAGTAAAAAAACCCCATCCACCACGCATATAAATCCCTGAACTCTACTAACCAGTAAGAGGAAAATATATGACAGTTTCAAGAGTAAGGAAAAAAAATAATCATATCTTTCTATATACGAGACTCCTCAGCAGTGACTTGGTGCTATATTTGAATACTCCTACAACCTGAACCAAGACGGATACATCCGCTGTGAGCATTTAAAATGAAGCATTTAAACTGCAGCATTACCAGCCAAGAACCCCTGCCCACACAGAACATTTAAGGAATAACTTTTGGAAGATGCAAAAGGTAGACTATCAAATTAGTTCTTCAGCGCGAGCAAATCATTAAGCAATTCCTGCTGACAGAAAGTTGGATTCACTTGAATCTGCACAGTAACCGTGTGCGTGGTCCTTCCAGACTGCACATGCCAACGGGAGGCATCAGCATGCAGCTTCTTCCCCTGATAAGTGTGGCATCAGTTTTCATCTGTTTCTTCGTCATTTGCTAATTCCAGACTGACAGGGCCAGATCCTGAGCTGTGCTGGATGCTTGCAGTCTCCAGTTGCAGAAGGCTCCCTGATGCTCCATGGACAGAGTTTAGTGGAAATATCTGGATGGATACATACACCGTGGATACATCTGTAGTACCTTCCAGGGCTTGACCCATATACAAGGCCAATTTCAAAATGTTAGAGCTGTTTATAGGGAGTAGAAGAAAAAGAGGAGGTGGGGGACTAGCTTTGCCCCAGATGTGTTTGGCTGTATCTGCATCTGACAAAGTAAAACTTCAAATGCCACCTTGGGTCTTGCCATACAAATGCTGTTTTGTGCACGAACAGAGTCCTTGGTGTCTGAACCAAGGAACGGAGAAGGGAGTTTAGAAAATAACTAATATCCCAAGCCTGTTTTTCTCAACAACGTTCATCATATCCCAGAGAGTGCAGCTGATCGCCTTCCCCCTCCCTGCGCACAGCAGCAGCTGGGGAGTTGCAGGAATGTTTGTGCAACAAAGCCCTTTCCTCCTTCTCTCAGTCAACGTGCCCTGGAAATCTGGAGTTTTCATCAGAAAGCTTTTATCCACTTGAGTACTGCCCGGTTTGCTAGCAGTACAATGTACTCAACTGCCACCACTCCTCACTCCTGGAGTGGACGACACAAAAAGCAGTTAAAAATAATTTTAAAAGCTGATTTTGCCAAAGATTGGGAACATTTGTATGACAAATCAGGATTTAAATTGCACCAGTAAAACTGAAAATGTTTTCCACCCTTACCCTGACAAATTCCTCCCCTCAAAAGCCCTAAAAATTCTTCAGAACTCTATACAATTTTTTCTTCAGAATAATTTCTGTTCATCCTCTTCCCCCAGGCAGGCTTGAACAAGGTTTAAGAATAGGGACATTACACAGCTGCTGGCGCAGATGTGGGGTGAGATCTTAGCTGTGTTTGAAGTCAGTTAAGTTTCGCCATTAAATGGTTTGCATTTTTGTCTGCTCCAGCATCCACGTGCTGTTCTGCTTCTGACTTTTGGGGCGCAACATTTCCATTTCTATTTTTACCTCTCTATCTTACCATGTAAAGAGATTGCCTGTGGATACCCCAAGAGGTTACCAACTTCTCCAGCTTCCTGTAGTGTTTTACCATCCCAGATGATTGCATACCCATGAGGTTTAAGAATGAAGTGGCTTAATAATGCACAGCAAATGGAGTCTTTTGTGAGAAACAGACACTGTCGTAGAGAACTGGAGAGCACAAGTACTATACCTGTGTTTTAACATAAGCCTGAGGGTATGATCCAAACACTTATAAACTAGCAACCTTTACATCTGTGTCTGGGGAAAAAAGTTCAAGTGATCACGAAGAACAGAACATTATGATCTCAATTTTCCACAAAACTACTGCAAGTGGGAAGATAAATCTTCCTCTTTGGAAATCAAGTCTAATGCCTTCCAGTTTTTTGATTAGAAGAGATGGATGAAGCATGAAGCATATTTGCTCCTGGGGTTACTGAGTATATTCAGGACAGAACATGAAGAATTTCAGAGGGCCCTAAACTATTTAGAGTAATGGGCAACAAGAAGCTTGATGCTGATAAGAACAAAGTAACATGGATTGGAGGAAAAAAACATGAAGTGCTCAAATCTCAGAAAGTATTGAGGTAACATCAACTAAAGAAACTGACCATAGTGCCATTGTAAATGTGTCAGTAAAGATTTCTGTTGAGGAGGAAAGCCAAACAAGGCATGAAGATAGGGAATGGATCATAAGTAAGAATTAATTACCATGTATAGACTTAAGTCAGTGGTGCAGCTACATTAAAAGAATATGATGGCAACAAAGTTAAATACACAAAAGTTAAGGTTGCATTGCTAATTTACATTCAATCATTCTCCAGTGCACTGCCTCCTCTCCTCTTGTTGTCCATGCTTTGTCATTAAATCTGTAAGCAACAGACAATCCACTCGACAATTTAAAATGTAAGAAAGGCAGATAAGAACATTATCACCATGTTCTGAAAAGGTATAGAGCTATTAAGTGACTTAAATCTATGCAAAAAAAGCCTGTGGAGGACATGGAATTAAGCCATCCCAGTCTTCGAGTTCCAGCTCAGCAATCTGATCCCAAGACTAATCTTCATCGTAAAGACAATGGTGCCCTAAGAACTCCCTTTAAATCCTGATTTCCAAACCCAGAGTTCAGAGGGCTAGGCTTTATAAAGGGAATGTGTTTTGAAATCTAGCTAAAACTCTGCCTAAGACTATCTATTTGCTTTTGCAGTGGAAAAAAAACCAACCAACCCATCCTAAAATAATTAGGAAATAAGTATGTTCTGGAAGAGTCCGCAATCTTAAGGTGAAAATGCTGACGCAGACTGTCAGAATTATAAACTTAGCCCCTGCTACCTCATTTTACAAAGGCAACTAACTAACAATAAGCTTCTGGCAGGTTTATTAGCCCAGCAGTTCCTCGGCTGTTCACACACCCAGTTTTCCCTTCCCTCTCCTCCGGCTCTGGCAGAGCATCCTGGCAGTTCCCCTCTCAGGTAGGAAATCCTGCTATAGGCAGGCGAGCAGCCAACTTGCTAATCCAATTATGCACTACAAGACCTGAGGGGTGCACCATTTGTGAAAGAACAGGCTCTTTTCATTATTCCATTACTAACCAAGTTACCTGCCTGAATAATATTAAAATGCCAGCGTAATTATGACATTATGATAGTAGGTCAAAGCTAAATCCTTTCTGCAGATCTCCCCAAAATGTGGCTTCTGAGGGCGATACAGAGGAGTAAGCAGCAGCTTTAAGCCAGGTAGGGGATTTCAGAGAGATGACACGTTAGCCTAATTCTGAGTCTGATGAAACCAGTTGAGTTTAACCATCGGTTTTGATGGACTAACAGGGCTAGCACAGAGTACCTGGGAGAGTTTGTGTCCACTTGTTTGTGGTATACTGGGACCACACGAAATACTTGAACCACTTTCTGGCACATCTCTCAATACTTCAGGGAGTTCAATCATTTGGTATAACCTCCATCCCTCAGAGATCCCTAATCTGTCAGTAATATCAAGAAACAGGCAGGAGCCCGGGATCCTTCAGGCCATAAGGAATGACCAGGAGCCACTTTGGATGCCTCCAGCAGCTATTCCCTGGCAGCTCTTCTCCACATCACCCTCCTGGGAAGGGCAGGCTGGCGGCTGACCCACAGCAGCCCAACAAACATCAGGTGGTCTGTGGTTTTCCGAAGCCTGCTGCCAGTTAAAACAAATAATCTGCCTTGAGAAGCTCTAACCCGAGCTGGATTTTAGAGGATGCAACGGCACAGCTGATTTCTTGGCACCTTTCACCCACATCATCGCGAGATGCTGGTCTGCTCTTCCAGCCCCAAGCACCACCTCCTCCCTTTGCAGAGGAAGAGTCTAGGAACTTGCAAACCACTGAGCACATCAACCTGCTGCTGTTGCTACCATGCCACATGAAGAGAAAGGGATGTTAGGAGGCTTTTTGAGGTAAAATATATTTATTCCCCTTTTAGAAGCATATTTTTTTCCTTTGTGGAAAGGTGCAAACAAGACTTCAATTGTAAACCAAGCACTTTGCTCTCCTGGAGAGCATGATAGCAAGGATTTATGTATTATTAAAATGGCTGCATATGTTATTTGCAGCACTGCCAGCTCTATTGATATCTGGGTTTCTGCTCCCCCCATCAAAATTCTGGTACTTTGAGAAAAGTTCGGGAGTGACAGTCACACCTCTGCAGACCGGAGCTCAAAATCAACACTAAGGGCTTTCTGACATCTTGATTTCTTCTTACAGAATATTATCCTAATAAAGGGACAATCCATATCTCTCTAATAACCAGAACTCTAGAGAGATATCAGATATTTTCATACACTCGCGTGTCTATATGGTGGCCCATAGCTCTCCCATCACCACAGCTTAGGGGCTCAGCCCTAAGCGCAAGCGCGTTTGTTTTAGTCAAAAGCACTATCAAAACCAGCTTGCCAGGAGCTAACTGAATAATGGAAAGTCATTTTCCCCATTCCTACCAAAAAAAAAAGCCACTATTTGGGCAGCATTATTTGCAGCCAATTATTCTGCTATTTCCAGTTGTGCTCCAGGGGCCTGCGTTACTTCTCCCCAGAGCCCAGCAGCTGTTCACGAGGTTCGTCTCCCAGTTCTTTTTGCTTGCATAACATTCACCCTGCCATGCCAGATGACAGGAGCTTTAAGCGCGATCTCTTGCTCTGTATCTCCCTCGTAGGGTTTTGGAACCTATCCCAACCAGGCAAAGGGCAGAAAGCTCTTAAGTTTTGGATTAGGATATAAAATGCCACGGTTTATCATAACAAAGGAAGGGTGGAGAGGAAGAATTGGCATACTGAGAATGTCCCCTTAGGGACAAAGCTTGAGTATCACTGGTGCACTGGGACACCACCACGTAGCAGCATTTGAAAGCTGAAAGCCATCACTTCATAAATGCATTTTGGCAAGAACCTGCACTCTTTGGTACCCATTTTTCCTTTGGCACACTGGGCTTTGATTGCCCGCACACACATGGCTCAGCATCATTCGCATGCTCTGTCCTCCCAGGGTGTCCTGGTTTAAGGTAAAACAGGATCAATTTTGTTCAGTAAC
>RSEF01000001.1:85613173-85634287 GCA_003993805.1 Himantopus leucocephalus | reverse complement strand
GGGGTAGAGGGGAGCATCTGTCGGTCCCATCTGGGGTCCCCCTTGTCCTCAGTGGCCGATTTGGCCTAAACCACGACACAGGGCTATGCCCGACTCCATGCCCCTCTGCACCTTGCACATTCATAAATAAACCACGTTCACACACGTGATCTGATAGATACAAACCAGACCTGCACAAAGGCTCAAAGCAGAGAGCTAGAGCAGTTCCACCTACATCTTTCTCAAGTCCATAGTCCTACCAGTCATGGCAATTCTTGGGGAAGGAGTTGATGAGAAGCTTCATCTCTGAGGACAACAGAGATGGTGACTTCCACAGGAATTAGCTAGACCACCACACCCAGTTTTTCAATTTACAGTCGTAACTGCCTGCATATTTTAATAGAAACTTGAAGGAGAGACAAAATGCCACCCTATTACCATTGCAGGAGGGAACTTAACTCTGACTTCAGATTTTCAGGCTCTTCACAGCAAGCCTGCTGAGTTTATAATGTTTTCTTTAATTAAAAAATAGCCTTGAAACTGCAGCTTGAACCCTGAGAGTCAGAATGCACTTGCTCCTTTAGTAATTACCCCAGCAGAAGAGCTTTAGGACAGCAGACAAAACACTTGTGAATACCACATTTGCTAACAGAGAGGCAAGTTTAGTTCAGCAAGCTCTAAATCACAGCAGCAGCAGAGCTCAGCCTGTTCCATTACAGCATCATCAGGTTAACTTACTTTAATTGAAGCCAATTGAGATCCTCTTCATCCTAAAGAGGATAAACATAAGCCTTTTCCTTCAACTCAGCAGCACTCACAGAGCATCCTAACAACAAGTAATGAATCCCAACAGGTCTGAACCCAACTCCCTTAAATACTCATTCAACCTTATCACAGCTGGTAATCACAGTTTTGGGGGCAGGATGGGGGGGGGGGGGGGGGGGGGGGGGGGGGGTNTTCTCTTCTCCCATTCTCCACTGTGGTCCTGGTGAACAGAGCTTGGTCTGTATCTGCTGAAGAGTTCATGTGCTGCTAATGAAAGCCTACCTTAGATCTTTCTGCTGCTAGAGCTTTGACCCTAAAGAGCCCACTTTAAGTGTAAGAGTTAGAAATTGGAAGTTAGATTGGAAGTGCTGGGCTGCAATGCTACAATGCTCCGGGATAGCTGGTTCCGCACGCAGTGCATGTATCCAAGTTCAAGCTTTTACAACAGGCACCAGGCTGCCTGCCTTGGTCAAGAAGAAACGCTGAAGACAAGGCTATTTCCTAAATCCTGCTCCTCTGAGGTTTTCTGAGGTGGCTGTTAGGAATACTCCTCTTATGCGGTCACTATCTTGAACCCAATCTTTAAATACCCACCTAAAACAGCTGGAGGAGGATTTTCATTCACTAGCTCCATGCATGCAAGGTGGGAGAGGTTAGTTCATTGCCAGCATACCAGGGGAATCAAGGTCTCCTATCATAGGGGAGGGCACTAACTGTGCAAAATCTCAGGTGGGAAGGGTCCTAGCAGTCCCTTTCTCTTCTCAGTTGAAACCGTGCTTAAATGTTCCCCAATAATTAAGCTTATGACTCTTATTACATTTGAAGTTCCCTAAGGGAAGAAGGTGTGCAGAAGCCTTGATCCACTATATTTTTAAATTTTTTTTTTAGAGGTTTGAATCTATCTTCTCTTCCCCTGCACTGTGTCCTTAGAACAAGGCTGTGGATACTGTTTTTCTCCAATCTAAATAATAATTCAGGAAACAGAAAACAGCATTTGTCAGAAGGAATGAAGGTGGAGACTGAGGGCGCCAGCAAAGGGGCTTGTACCACTTTAGGACACTTGGAAATCACTTGTGCTGCCATATATTGGATCCAAGTTCAGTGAGACCTCCTCTCTCTCGTGGTTTGCACAGGGCCAAACGTGGCAACAAATGTGCCTCGAGACTGTGGGCTCATCACATCCCCCTGCTGGGAGAGGATGGGCAAACACCCATTGGTAGCACCAACCAGTTGGTAGGAACCTGATAAACCTCAGATGAGAGCGACCTGCCGACATACTCAGCCCCATCAGGAGTGAAGTACTCCTGAGTGTGCCCCGGTGCACAACTGCAGGATTGTACAGGCATCACCGTGGCCAGGAAGCGGCCAAATGGGTGACCTGATAATCTGCAACTTCTAGTTGCACATCCAGAGGGCTAATTAGGTGCCTGCATTCTAAGCTGTTTCATTTCTTGGACCTCAAAGATCCCCCCAGGCACCAGAGTTGCTCTCATTGAGGGTACGTTCTGCTGCACCTGCGTTTTTGCCAGTCGGTGTTAAGTCCCTCTGCACTGACTCTGCCCCTCATTGGATGGTCCCATCCAGGTGTGTTCCCCAGCTGTTAGGTTTGAGACTGCTCGGACATAGAAGCAATTCTTCATCTCTGTGTAAAAAGAAACTTTTAGGTATGACCTAACGTAACTGCCTACCTGTAGGGGAGGCTGCACAGCTGGACACGCTAAACACGAAGAAGCACAACAGACACCAAACCCCTGCCTCATTTATGGGGCTCCTTCCTAAGCTGGCTTCTAAGGTTCTCAAACCTCTGTGTTATGGGAAGCCTGCGCATCTGTCCAGAAGCTGAAATCTCCAGCAGTGAAGCAGGGCGACAGCAAAAGATTGAGATAGCACTTTCCAAACGATCAGGTAGCGAGGCCAAAGGAAATGAAGCATCAGAAGTGGAGCCTCGAGCCTAGAAACATTATCAAAGCCTGGGGAAGTGTTTGGCAAATGTTGAGGTCAGCAGTGCAAGTGCAGAGCGAAGCTGGAGAGTCCTTGAGCACCTGAGCTAAGTGCTGGGCGCTGCCAGACCGAATTGACAACCAGTCACTGCTGAGCAGCTCAGGAGTTACCGATTGACTCTTTCCTCCAGATGAAATGCCTAGAACGGAGTGACGTGAAGTAGCACTTTCTTCACTGTAAAACCATCTGATCAAAAATCTGTCACGCATCAGGATTTCTACTTCACCTTAGTGTCATGTGCATCAATCCTCTGTGAAACCACTGACACAGCTCTTACAACACCATGTTACTGCGAGGGAGAATCAAAGAGCTGGGAGTGCTCAGGATGACAAAAGCTACAAGGTTCACACTCCTCAAATATCAACACATAATGACAGTATATGCATTACTGTATTTCTTTAAGAATATAAATATATAATGAGGATTTCCACTGAGAGGCCATATTTTTATTTATTTAGCAAACAAGTAAGTTGAATTCTGCTGGAATCTCTCCATACAATGGATGCTCCAGGAGTTGACAGTGCACAGATTTCTTGGAAGTGCCATATTCAGAGCAAATTAACACTGCCTTAAAAGTCATTTTCAAGACAGCTCTCTCACAGACACAAGGCATCGGCTGTGAAACAGAACATCAGACATGAGGCATCGCGTGACATCAGGTAGCACGTTTCTCTTTATTTGCCTTTCTTCAAGAACTCTACCTTACCATTAGGCAAAGGAGTACATACAAGATGTACAAGAAAAAGATTAAAAGAGACTTCTATATCACTGTGTCCTGTGGCATGAAGGCCCACAGCCTCTGGGTTTTTTTTCTTTTTTTAAAAGGACATGTTTTTACTCTGGCTGAGGCGTTACAGTTCAGAGAACAACCTGCCATCTACAGGAAATCTCTTGAGAAAATTAAAAGTGAACGCAGGTATTTGCTAGGCTGTTTTACTGAACGAACACTGCCAGCTGCACTAATAGCATTTTACCAGACACTTGTCAGCTTGTGAACCCCTAAGTTTATAAAGACAATAGGAAATCCAACTGCAGAGCGACAGGGACAGGGGGAAGTGATTGGAGTTTCCTCCCCCTTGCAGTGGATCCCTGCCTGCTGTAAACTTGTGTTTGTGTACTTCAGTACAGCTGTGATGACCTACAACAGAGGTTCTGCCCTAGACATATATAGCTTGCCCATAGTTCGACTCATTATGTTAGTAACTTTCGTATACAATATTAAAACCCAAGGTTTGTCTCCCAATGTCCTTCACATGATGCTCTGTCTGTTTACGTCCACGTTGTATGCTGATGAATTGGAACAGCCTCGGCCAAAATCAATAAAAATGCCTTCAGAATCAGAGTCAATTGACTCCAAAATCTGATCCACTATGTTCTCAGGGCTGGAAGAGGGAACTGGAATCAAGGAAGGGTCCCTGTCCAGCTCAAAAGACCTATGTGGGTCATCCATTGAGTGGAAGAGTCCTTTCTGTTGTTCAGCTGTGCCGAGTTTGCTAGAGCACTGCACTGACCCAGTGCTGGGCCTCTCCTGGTCTCCTGAGAGTGAGCTTTTTGTGGCTGTCATGGAGCTCTTGGAACCGTTGTCCATGATGGTGGTGAGGTTGGAGTACCCCTGTAGCTCCAGGCAGGAAGTCATTTCCGAAACAGAGTGCCTTCGGATGCCCGTTCCATTGGCAGCCATGCCCTCAGTTTCATACTCGGCCACTGGTGTCAGCAGTGGATTGTTGTAGCTTTTTGATCGCACCACGGGGTTCTTGGCAAGGATGTCACCTGATTTTGAACGCCTGAAGAACCGCTTCTCTGTAAATAGAGAAAGATTCAGAGTAATATCTACAAAGTCTCTCATTTTTTGTGGTACTAATAATTACAAGTGTTCAAAAGAAAAGTCTAGGCCTGGATATTCATGAGCTTTTTCTTGAATGACAATAACTTTTTTTAAAAGAATACGTTTTTCTGGTTTTGTAGACCCCTATGATTCAGATTTCCTAGATTTCTTTAGTATATTGAAGACCCCAAACATATCTTTACAAATAATAGCTGAGATGCCCTTATATTCATACAACTGCAGCAGGTGGAGTAAAACAGTACATATTGTGGAAGACCTGATACACAGTTGCAAATACTTTCTTTAGACAAGAACAGAAAGCGCAATTCTGTCATTGTTCAGGCTATAAAGGTCATCGCTAATTTCTAGTAGTTGAAATCGTAACTTTTCCACCCACCATGGCAAAATCAGGTCTCTTCAAATCTGGGGCACAAGGATTAAGACAGGCAGCCTTACTAATAATTCTGGAAGAACGTAGATGAAAAGTGACCACAGAAGGAGAGAGGACCAAGAGTGTTTGGAAATGTTAACTGGTGGGCAGTGCCCACAGCAACCTTTTGGGGCAACAAACCTGCACTCGATCTGGCAGTGATTGTATGAATGCTGCTATTAACCAAGTGGGCTCTTTCCAAAGGATGAACAGCAGGTGGCAGCACGTCAGCACAGAGATCCACCAACAGTCATTTAGGGCTGGAGTGCTCTCCAGCAGCTAGACCAAAATGATCATCGTGAAAACTTTTTGCAGACTTCACTGTTCAGACTCACTTGTGCAAAAAAAAAAAAAAAAAAAAAAAAAAANGCGGTGCGAATAGCAGGTCTCAATTTTGAAGCTTTCTGCCTGCTACTCTCACTTCACTATCCCCATGAAAGTGGCACGGCTGGAAACGGGAACCGAGTTACGCTCTGGAAATCAACCACAGCCACAGCATATAAATAGTTGGCTTTAAATTAGGATGCTGGTATATGTTCCCCTCCAAACCACGCAATTTCCTTTACAAATACCGCTCTCTTCTAAAATTATACTTACGTATAATTATGTGCTTACCTGGACACAAATCCCAATCATATGCTGCACTACTAAAAAAGCCAGTTTCTGTACTTAGGATTGTATTTTGCAGTTGTTTCTGCCTCAGCAGTAAAATCAACTGAGCCAAGTTCACTTTTTGACTTTTTCTTTGTTAGGAGTTTGACCTGGCAAACAGAAAAGACTCCCTGTGGCTGCCCTGCCACAGGAACTCTGGCTTTTTGGTCATACCAAGGCTCGGCTGGAGGGGAAGGCTGGGTGTGCTGGCCAGATGGTGAAGAAAAGGGGTCAGTGGCCTCACCAGTCCCAAGGAAAATATGTCAAAGCTTTAAATCATACTACCAAAATAGCTGGACAGAACTAGATGCGTTAGTTTAAAAAGCAGCAGAGACTTAGGCACTCAACTCCCTTGGATCCAGGTTCACTGACTATAGTAAGACCTATTCAGGGGTATTGCCACAAACCACAGCAAGGGGAAGTGCTCAGTCCACCAAAACCTTCCTATCTTCTGCAGTTATATAATACAACATTTATTTTCTAACAACCCACTTCACTGGAGTTTTATTCTCTTTGGGTGCATTTTTTCTGTCCTCACATACAGAAGCTTGTATTAGAAAATGTCAGTTTGGGGCTCCATTGAAATGCTTCTGGTCTTTTAATGGGAAGCACCAAATACAAAGTAGGAATCCTGAATCATTTTCCAGAAATAACCGGCATCCACTTATTCACATAAAAAGGATTTGTTTCTTAAACGCCTACTGCAATAAAACCATTTTTCCATTTAGCTTTCGGGGAAAATCAACTACCTTATTGACCATTTCTGACAAGCAAACAGATTAAATTGACTGCATACAAAACACACAATTGAACTTTTTTTCCCCTCTATTTTCTCTATTGAAGCGGGCCATCAGAGTATTTACATTAAAATACTCAGGTACTACCACATTTCCTTTTTGATTTACGCTGGTAGTATCCCCCTTGTATTTTCAACAGACTGAACTATTACGAGGGATATTCAAAAGACCTTCATCTTGGCCAAATCTTGCCTTCACAGAAGTCACTGAATGCGTCAGAACTCAAAGAACCATAGAAAATAAGCTGGAAGGGATTCAAGGTCACTCACTCAGCCTTTGTCACCAGGCAGGACCACATTTACCCACCCTGCTCCTTTTAGATGCCTAGTTATGTGACACGTGTAGAGCGCCTCTAGCAGTGAAGATTTAACAGCCTCCACAGGCATTTTATGTACCACTAGAGATTTTTCCTTCCATGTAATCTGAATTTCCCCTGCTATGAGTGGTCTACTTTTTTTCTTATCTCCAGTGGAATGAAGAACAGCTTATTACCTTCCAGTCCGCAAAAAGCTTTGACACTTTTGAAGGCTTATCGCTTAGTTTTCTCTAAGACAAATTCCTACTCTCTTCCCTGCTCTAGACAGACTTGTATGATCTTCGTGCACTAAGGAACAGACAGTACGCAGCACTCTAGAAATGGCTTCTTGCTCCTTCCTCTCACTGTCCATAAAGCATCCTGCGTTAAAGCTCTCTCATTAAAAGGTAGAATGGAAATGCTAAATACACTCTACATGCACAGATGTATTAATGAGCACTATTATGATGATCTGTTTTCATCTTCTGCCACTGGCAAGTTTCACTTTGCCCACTGCAAAGAGCATGTCCTTAGAAAGGAGCCTGACTGTACTGCATCAATACTGCCAGCCTCCTCTCATGTGGGCCCTGGCCCTGTGTGGACCAAGGTTTTGGTGAAGCCCTCTGTGCTGTGTCAAATCCAGTCTCTGTTATTCTTACCCAAGATACAGGAGGAGTGTGTGAAGGGTCCATCACTGGAATACAGACCATATGTGCCCAAGTAAGGAGAAACGACTTTCTGGATCAGGGATTCCAGTTTCAAATAATCTTCAGTCACACCTTTCGACTCGTGAACCCCCTGAAAGACAGAAAATACCCAAGATGAACACTGTCCCCTCCAACCACAAGCTTTCCTTGCTCAGCAAGGCAAGCAAAGAGGCAGCAAGCATTTTCACTAAGTTACATAGCAAAGGTGTACTGTGATGCGATACTGGTTTGATACTACAGCTGATTCCTCTTACCGTAAAGCCAAGAGATGTGAGTCAAACCAGAGAGACTCACTATGCAGTCACTGCACAAATGCTGAGAAAGAGGCAGTAGCTAGTTCCAGGACATTTAAATCCAGAAAGGGACATCCTGCTTAGTGCAAGGCAGTCAGGGAGGATGTAGTCTGTGAAGATGAATTAATAACATCCCTGGACTTTTTGTTACTGCGATCTTATACTGGCTTCCTGAATACACTACTGCCAAGTGCTGCACCAGCAGCTGGTACCACAGGGTGTCACTGCCATCTAAGCGATACCAACAGGGTTAAGAAATAAGTGAAACTAAGAGTCAGAAATATTTCTTCCAGGATATTTTCAACAAGAAATATTTATAGTGAAAAGGTTTGTATCTCTTCCTCACCCCCTCCCTGGCACTTGCCATTACCAGGCAAAAGTCACATTATAACTAGCACGGTAAGATTCACCCACAGGCAAAATCTTTTGCCGTTAGCTGTTAACTCTGCACTTCCACCCACGAACAGGCTTATAAGGCTGCAGAGGTGACAGGAAAACCCCGTGGAGCTGTAGTCTCCCTTCCACTTACAGCTGCAGCATTCGTGCTCCTCTGTTGTCTGAGCAGAGCCCTCCATATGCATGTGTAGCATTCCTCTTGCAACTCGAAGTAAATTCACTTTTTAGCGTGTTGCTATATGGCCATATGTTTGACATATCTTATTGCAGAATTAAGATCCTAAATGTCATACTCACCAAGTTTGCTTGAATTTAGCAGAATTCCAGATTTCATAATATGACCCTGAACTACTGTAAAAAGAAACATGCTGGGATGAAAGCCTCCAGCGAGCAATACGCAGATGAAATGAGTAAAATTGCAACACTTCCTTCAGCATGTGAAAGGATCCTGACGTTCAGGATGTATTTGCTGCTCAGTATGATTCACCAACCACTGTCTACAGGGTGACTATCAGCCTGCGACTTGTTTGTGAATGGCTTACTTCACCTCTTGGCTGCTGCGCTGCCTGAATGCCGTCTGGCGTTACTTGATAAAAGTTTATGAATGGAAAACGAATAGTGGCCAACAGAGAATGGATAGAATTTGGTTTCCAGTTCAGCGGGTTTTATATAATGAATAAACAATCTTTGGAGATGTGCTGTGTCCTGTAAAACTTTGGGGGTGTCACAAATACAAATATGAACATAAGGGCATATGCAGTGAATCTGAAAGCTTGCAAACACCAAAGTAACGGCAGAATGAGCCCACAGCTATTCAACCAATTTAAACCAGACAAAAATAACATAGGAATAATTCAGAAGACTTAGTGAAGGTGCATGCATTATTTCCACGTCATCATTGGCGCATATCAGAGAAAACGTTTCAAATAACAAGCGGAAGGGTCTCAATTTTTATAATGTTGAGATCTGCTCCAGGGTCTTCCCTCCTGTCTTGCTGGGATTTAGCGAAAATCTTTTCAGCCCTCAGAAGGGCAACATGCCTGTGACCTTACTACATATTCACAATCGCAAAGGCCAGTGTGTTAGGCCATCCGCTCCAGGCTCCCACACCAACTACCTCCAGAACTGGTCTCCTAAACGTATATAGATAATACTAGCAGCAAACGCCATTGCTTAGCATTGCTCACGCCCAGACTTTGTAGTAAGGCTTTATTTACTTTTCTGACATTTATGTATTTTTTATACTTAAGAAAGAGGGCAGCTAAGTATCAACCATGGAGAACAAAACCCACTAATTCACTAGTACCGTGCTGCCCACCAAATAACTCTTACCACTAGCAGAACTGCAACACTGTACGAGTGATAAAAGTGTCCTTGTCCAGTGGCATCTTAACACCGTCTGATTTCCTATTGGCCTTACGTGCCTGGTTTCCCTCTTGGTTATGAATTATCTGTTCTGCTATATACTTCTTCTTTTCTGATGAACACCTCAAAAGCCTGAGCTGTATTCTGTATTGACTGCTGCTCTGGCAGGGATACAAGGACGCTTCCAGCAGCTCTGCTGGGCTAGGGTAGGCTTCTAGGGTGAGCTGAGGGGATGGAGACTTGACCCCCAAGCTCCAGCTGCTGTGACACCCCTCCATCACGGGGCCGGGGAGCAGCACTTGTGCTGGGGCACAGATTTGCATTGTCCCCACCAACGCTGCCCTGCAGCTGCTGTGCCTGGAGAGTCCGTTGGCTCACTACTCCCGAGAAACACCCTCTTCTCTCAAAATCCCAACTCCCTCACCACTTGCATCACTTTCTTCTTCAGTCTTGCCCTCAACCTTCACTCCTGCTCTCCCAAGAGCAGTGCTAATCTCCAACCCTTTTTTCACTTCAGCCTCTACTAGTTCCCACATTTGAAGTGGTTTGAAGTGAAGAGGCCACAAAACACCACCTTCACAGTGTAAAACCACGCAGTATTAACACAGCCTGCCATTAGTCTTATTCCTTAGCTCTATGATCATCCACGGGATGCTTTGGAAAACATACTGAAAAGTCATAAAACATCTGGCGTCCGCTGGAGCTATGGTGACTGCTCTGCACCTTGGCACAAATGTGCCGTATCCACCTGCAACATCCTTTCTGCATTGGTCATTGTTCCAGGCCTTCCTGCTGGACGGGGCAGTTCCCTTAAAGCATTTTCTTGGTGTGGAGCTTCTGTGCAAGCAGGAGTGTAACAGGCTGCAGACCATGTCCTGAATTTGTAAAAAAGCATTTTTCCTGTGTTTCTTTCTGCTGTGTTATTCAATGACAAACATCCTCCGGACCTCTATTTAACCAAATACAAGTACATCCCAATATTCAGCAACGACTGCCTCAGCTTTCCAAACGCAAACTTTCCATATGATCTGAATGACACCATCACTCATTTACAACTTAACCCCAACCTGAGTGGCCCAGAGGAGTGTCTGCAGGCTCAGAGCAAGCTGGGGCCATCTCCCCCTGGCCACAGCCCCTGCCCAGGGGCAGAGCAGCACCACACTGCAGTCACTGCATGACACTCACAAAGCCAAATGTCCCCTGACACAGAGCCAGCTGGTCCTTGCTGCAGCTGTGTTGACACGACATGGCTGGGAAGTGTCCCAACCCCGGGATCGGGGCTGTAGGTTGTCAAAGGTTGGGTCACAGGGTGGTAAGGCAGTCCCTGCTCCTCTTCATGAGCTTTTAAGATCATGGCCCAGGAAGGAGGTAGCTGCAGGTTCATACATCAGCTCACAACAGGTTAGCTGAGATATATGAAAGGTAGTAGTAATAGGGGGAGGGGTGTCCCACAACCCCATTGAGAAAGTGGGACTTTCCAATTCTGAAATTCTCCCAATTTCACTTCTTTAGCAAGCCCCAGGCGTGGCTGGTGCTGCACGCGGTGCAGCTGAAGAGCAGCCGGAGCGGGGGTTGCTGTGGCAGCAGCACCTCTGAGCCAGCCAGGAGTGGGATGTGGGGAACAGCAAGCCCATAGCAACAGGGGCTGCAGCAGCTGGCAGACCCCGTGGCCCTGGGGGAGCTACAGAGTCCTAGCTCTTATGGCCTCACCGATATTAGTATCCACCATAGCTGGGTTAGAGATGGGTGGGATGGTGACTGACCTGCCAATTCTTGTTACCACAGCAGCATGCAAATCTCACTTAAGAGGGTACTGTAATTTGGCACCGTATGGGGCTGAGGAGGGCAAGGAGCTTCAAGGGGAAGGATGGACACCTCCTAAAGCAGATCAGTTTTAGCAGGCCCAGGGAAAGCTTCTGTTTTGCTTTAGCTGCTAGCCCCAAGGTTACATTTAAACTCTTCTCTCCACCACAGGTTTTCACCCCATCCATTGTGCCACATGCAAAACCGCCTGTTTGTGCGACACCAAATTCAGTGGGAAGGCACTTCTGGTGGAAGTTTAGTATGGAGCAAAGTATGGTTATAAATGCTTCATATATGTGTATGTAAATGTAGGTAGATACATATACATGTATAGACATCTATCTATACATCTATCTACATGGATATATACTTACATATTTCTATAGATACACTTATATATCTATATGTAGATATACTCATATATATACACGTATACTTAAAGATACATGAAGCCCTTTTTAGACCTGTTCTTGTAAGTGATTGTGCTTATAAAGGCAAAATTAGCTTTAGAGTAAAGCCAACTTGGTATTGCTACCAATGTCACAATAGTTTCCGAAAAACTTATAGCAGGACTTAGAAGTCACCAATAAAATAATAAAAAAAAGTATTTTCCTGTTATTTTGGCAGCTCATGGTTCTTCTTGTACTTACTGCTTGATGCCTTAGTAGTTTGGTATGTCACTATATAGCAACAAAGCAAAAGTCGTATCTAGCAGGCTGGCTGCTAAGCTTGCAGGAAACTATATTGTAATTTGGAGGAAAAAAGAAAACTTGGAGCATTATCAGTAAAACAGACTCTACCCTTATCTTTAATGCAATATTTGCTCTGCAGACATGCAAAAACTTACTTTAAAAGATAACTGTGACCTTTCATGAACCCAATTTCATTTTAGCAGGAGAGCTTCATGCTTCTCTGCAAGTGTGAGATGTATCTATTAAATTCCTTTCAAAGGTCTTGTCTGACCTATTTATTTCTCAATTGAGGGCCAAAATAGCTCAGTATCAAATAGCTGCAAGTACCTTAGTACTTCTGGAAAAGTGTAGCTGCTGGATCAAATCCTCATCTTGGTCACACTGTTTTGAAATGCAACAAGAGTCACCTCATTATCTTTGGAAGGATTAAAATGTAGTATTATGACAAGAGTCTGCTCTACTCTCAAGGCACGGATAATGGGGATTTGAGTCCTCAATATGTGAATACCATTGCAAATGGAAAAGATCTATACTCAGCATCAAGAACAGAGACATGAGTTTCTGCATGTAACACAGTATCCAAGTCCCTTACTTCATTAACCTGTAATTAAATAATTTAGAAACAGAGAACTGTATATTGCAGTTCAAAAACATTAAGGGGACCCTATGCACTGCTATTTTTGATGTGTAAATCTGTAAGCACTCTCAGAAGGGCCATATACCCTAAAGACTACAGGTTACTGAAGTAGCTAGTTTATGAAGTTACTGCCCAGTCTGCTGAACCGCAGCACCATCAGTGTGCGTGCCCCCTGTTGCTGCACTGGAGTATGTTGCTGGAACAAAACATTCCTTGTGTTTGGGAACAAAACCCCATGAGTCAAAACCATAAGTCATTCCAGTGAGAACACTGAACCACTCAGGTTTCCATCCCTGTTAATTCCGTAAATTAACCACAAACTCCTACTGAGTTTTTAAAGGGCACAAGAGCTTCTTCTGAAAGCACAGAGGAAAGAAGAAATTTGTCTTTTGGCACTGCGAATAAACAGATACGTTCAGGAGAATACCTGGGGGTTTTATAACCCCATGTAAGGCCATAGCCTCCTTTTGCAATATGTAGGACTTCTCTAAGCCTCAAAGTGATCCTAAAGTGGAGGCCGCTCCAAGCAGGCATTTAAGGACTTGAAGAGTCCGCCTCAAACACAACCTTAAAACCTGCCTGAGGCTAAGGTTTATTACTTTAGCCTTTTGCATGCTATAAAACAAAGATGGATTGCTTTGAAGATTTTTTTAATTAATGTATGTTTTAACAAAAAATACTACTAAGGCATTATTGACATTGGATCTGAGCACAGTCAACCTGACTTGCAAAGCTGCCAGAAACCTGAACTCTATTTTGGTAACATTTACAATTTTTCTTTAAAAAAAAAAAAAAAAAAATATCAAACGTCTTTGCTTTATTTTACCATGGCAATGAAATAACCACAATCACAACTCTTTCTATATCCTATTATATTAATTTCTAACACCCTGCTCTTCTCTTCATAGGCAGTGAACAGTGACAGTGGCATGCAGGCGGGTAGACCTGCCATCAATCCAACTCAGTGTAAGATGCAAACCTGCCTGCAGCCTCTGTCCCTGTGCAACTAGGTGGTCGTCACTGCATGCTCACTGAGGCTTCAGCTCCATCTTTTTATTCATCACCATAACCAAAATCCTTTAATTTTTGGTAAAAAAGACACCTAAAACATAACCAGACAGTATCAGCACTTCTAAACGAATGCTCTGAAATGACCATAAACCCCGCTGCGCCAAACCCAGCTCACTGGGGAGGCGTTCAGGCTATGAGTTGCAAAGGAGCCCTGAAATCAATCATCTGCCTCCCACCACTTTTCACCTGGTGTTGGCTACTTCACTTCCTCGGGCTCTGGTAAAAAACCCAGACATGAAGCAATCCTCAAAGACAGTCACAGCTATGAAAAACTGTTTAGGCTACGGATGGTACAGTATGTCTCATTAGACAGCCCAGCTACATTAGGACACGGAGTTTTAGGCTTCCCATGCTCCTGTGTGCAGATGTAGGACATCTTATGGAAAAGACCTGGCTCATGAAACCCTGGCGTGTGCCAGAAAGGGAGCTGGTTTTCTGTATCGTTTGCTGCTTATGCCTCTCACTTCTCATCCCAAAAAGTGAATGCAGAGCTGCATGTCTCCTTTTTACATGTATTAGGGAGCAAAGGGGTAGCAAAACCTCACTGTTTCAAGTGGCAAAAACTGGTGGCAAATCCCCACTGTTAATAGCCTGCCCAGGAAGACCAATAATGAAATACAGCCCTAGGAGCAGAGACTGCTCCTGGGCCACAGAGCAGGTTGCACCATTTTCTGCCCCGTCGCTCTGTGAATTAGTCTGCTCACAAGTGCTTCCTAGCACAGCACTAAGTAAACCAAAGATGACATTTTCTTCTCAAGTACTCCTGGTGAGCGGAGCAGCCACCAGCATAAGAATGGTATATTCACCACTTCATCCACTTGGGAATTGGTGGGTTACATTGACGAAAAAATGATTTACCCTAAAAATCCTGTAATGCATCACCCTCTTAACGGCAGGTGAGGCACCAGCCCAGAGAACTGAACACATAAATCACCACAGTTGGAGACAAAAGAGCTACAGCTAAAGCTGTCATGTCCTCTGGCTATCAGGCATACCTGAAGGGGATGTCTCATGCATGCCAAGAGGCTAGAAACAAACCTAGCTGCTGGCTGTTCTTTTTGCTACCTGCTTCTCCTGGGCTGCTTTTCATTGATGCTTGGCTTATGTTATTGCACTTTATCATCTTAGCTGGATCTTCACATGGCAATCACTCTCTTGTGCCTGCCTCCTTTCATTTTAACCCTTTGCTTTGTCTCCTCGTCATCTGCCGTTTCATAATACCCCACATCCATCCTGACTTACTCTTTCAGGCCCTGAGCAAGTCCCCTGTCATCTGCTGAGCTCCTCTGCTGTATGAGCCTCCCTGTATTCATCTTTACCGCAGGTTGCTTCAGTGCTGGCTGGACAACTGCAAGTTGCCCCAGGTAACGCCTCACTCATCTGTCTGAAAATAATCATAAACCACTATTAAAGAGCAAACTGCTTCTAACTGACCAGCAGTAACTCAGTGTTTTGCTGAGTACTTCAAAAAGGTCATGGGTCCTTTACAGTTTCCAGTTCTGACTAATAGCACCCACCACTCGTAACATCCAGAAATGGTGGTCTCACTCAGTTGCTTTTCACTTCCCTCTTTAGCACAGAGTATTACAGGACCATTTACCTAATAAATTATATATGAAAAAGATATCTCCAGTGTCTAACTGTACCCTAACAACTGGACATAATGGTGGGAACTACTTCAGCCCCACCTGCAACTGTAGATGTTCTGATGTATACGCTGGTCATTGATTATATGATGTAGTACTTAACTTTATTTAGCTTTAATGTTTCAGCTGATCAGCATGTTTACATGAGTAAGTACTGCTGTAGAAGACTGCCTCCTCTTTCAATTCACAAACTGATGGATAGCGTTTAAATGAAAAATAAAATAGAATAAAATAGAATAAAAATGAAAATAAAAAAATTGTCTTCCCCCAGGTCAAGGTGGACAAAGCAAGCAGGCCTTCTGCAGCCAAGGCTGGTACCCTGCCAGAAGCAGACATGGCACGGAAGGAGGCACAGCATGTCTTGGTACTTGACATGACAGCAGCTCTACCACAGGGGACATAAGCAGGAACAGCCATGAGCCAGATCTGGGGTTACCAACTTCTGGAGTCAAGAAAGAAAGGAGTAGAAGCCAGACTTTCAGATGATTTAATTAAGTAATTTCAGCAATCATTACTCTTGGTGACTTGATGACCCAGAAGACCAAAGTCCTCTGCCCACAGGACAGAAAGTACCCATATACGCATCAGCTCATGGCCGAATAACACAGCCTGAACCTCAACCTGCTGGGGTGTCCGTAACAGCTGGCTTCCACCCCAGTCTACCAACAAAAAGCCATGACCTACTGCTGAAGCAGTCCTGATCTGGTGCTACATGAAATGAGACGTGCTGCAGGAAGCATTTACAGGGTCAAGCCCAAACACAAAGTGAGGTCCTGGCCTCATGCACTGCCCTATCTTAACTACACAGGAAAGCAACTAAGAAATGTAACGATTTTCTGCTTAAAAGCAGCAGATTCCTCGGAGGAAAGAGAAACACATTAAGAAATGCATTTCTTTCTTTAACTGGCAACGAGTCAGATCAATATGACTGAAAGAAACAGACATGCAGCGGCAATAATATGACAAATACTGGGTAACAATAGTTGCCCAACTACTCCCAGGGAAAACTGAAATTAGAAGTCACAAGACATACCACAAGGCAGACACAGAACAGTATCTGTAGTGAAAACACACATTACTCAGCCAACACTGCTGGTGGAGAATTGATAAGGGTGTGCAGACTGCAGTGCACGCCCTGGTGACCACATAAATGACAAGATCTGCTTCTTACTTTAGTCAAAGAGATAGCAGCAGCCTTGCTTGTAAGAGATTTGGAAACCACTGCCCTTACAGGCCATGACTACTTGTTATCCCACTTTGACACCCATAACACCTTTTATTGCGTCACATCTAACCTTCTAAAACTTGAGCAACACAGAGCAACCTGGACTCAGAGCAGGCATGAAATCACTGCAAGGACGAATTGGGAAAAGATGGGCCACCAGTCCTTGCCATGTGCACCACCAGCAGCACAGCACATGTTCCCAGGTATGATACAGGTCACATTCTGGATTGAAGTCTCCATCCCTCCATCTTCCTTTGAATAGACACAGACACATACTTAGTATTATCTCATATCTAATGATCTAATTTTTACTGATCTTACAATGCTCACACACAAACCTATGGCAGTGAAGTTATGGTACAGTTTACTTGGTTGAAAAGAGGATTCAGGAGTGGTCCCCAGGTGTGTAAAATGTTTGTTTTCTCTGCAGCACTGTGCCCATTGACCAAGCCCACCCAGCCTCATGCTTCGGAGGAGACCACAGCGGCTCTTGGCGCAGCAACTGTTGCCCAAACAGCTGAGGCTGTCCCTCCTGTGCACAGCTGCTCAGAGCTGCTGCTCTTACTGCAACACGGAGCATCATCATGGGAGTCTCCCGCCCACATTTACTCCATCTTCAGCTGATGTGCATAACACTACTGAAAAACTCAAAGATCTCACTCTTATACCGCCTACAGGGACTCCCTGGGCTCCAACACAAAATCAGGAAGCCCAGGGAGATGGCTCAACTCGACTGAACTGCCTCAACTACCCACCTTGTTCCCTGGGAGTCAGCCCTGCAGAGTGAAAATATAATTCCATTTGTATAATACTGGATTATTATGCAAATAATAATCCAGTATTACACAAACGGAATTACATTTGTGAAGCAGCATGTGGCCTCCATTTACACATGGAATAAATGCAAACTCATCAGTAAACTCATGGAGGTATCAGACATGATAACCGATTCCTCTCAGTCTTTGCAATCTTGACACCAAGGGTAACACAGCATGTAGAATCAGCCGTGCAGTGTCAGACCAAAAGTTAACTAAATTCAACATTTTCTTGCCAATAGTGATAGCACGAGAAGTGGACAGGCAAAAAAAGGAAATAGGGCACACTCAGTGTGGGCTTTCTTGCAGAATACATTGGTGCTTCTGGCAAATAGTGATGTAAAAACTTGCTGCATGGGACTCTGCAGTAGCCCTTAAGCATAAACAATCTGTGCTAGAAATTATTTAACCAACAAGATGAAGATGGTCAATAATTGATAGCATAACTAGTTTTCAGAAATAAAGAACCAGCCTAACTACCGAGTCCTCTGAAAAAGGGAGAGGATGGATTTCTTTGGTATCTTCCCTAAGTGCTTTCCTTGTGTAGTTGTAGCTTTCCTATTTCAGAGGTGAGAAAGTGCAATGCTGACCTCTTCTTCTGTCTAACAGAGAAGGACCAGACTGTTGGCAACAATTACTCAGCTTAACTCTGAAAGTTAATTGCAGTTAAATGGAACTATGCAGACTGACATCAGCTGGGGGTCCAGTCCCAGCAAGCATGGAAACAGGGTGAAAACAGATAAGACATAGAGAGAGTGATGAATTTTTCCATTTATATTAATGAAATCCTGATGTTCACCGAATCACAAAATGGCTGAGGTTGGAGGGGACCTCTGGAGGTCATCTGGTCCAACCCCCTACTCAAGAAGGGCCACCCAGAGACAGTTGCCCAGGACCATGTTCAGACAGCTTTTGAACATCTCCAAGGATGAAGACTACACAACCTCCCTGGGCAATCTGTGCCAGTGTTCAATCACCCTCACAAGGAAAAAAAAGTGTTTCCTGATGTTCAGAGGGAACCTCCTACGTTCCAGGTTGTGCCCATTGCCTCTGGTCCAGGTGCTGGGCACCACTGAAAAGACCCTGGCTTCATCCTCTTTGCACCCTCCTCCCTTCAGGTATTTACATATATTGATAAGATCCGCCCCCCCCCCCCCCCCCCCCCCCTTTTTTTTTTTNTCCCAGGTCTCTCAGCCTTGCCTCACAGAAGAGATGCTCCAGTCCCTTCACCACATTCATAGACACAGTACTCCAGATGTGGCCTCACCACACTGAATAAAGGGGAACCATCACGTCCCTTGACCTGCTAGAAATACTTGGTCTAATGCAGCCCAGGTTGCTCTTGGCCTTCTTTGCTGCAAGGGCACACTGCTGGCTCATATTCAACTTGGTGTCCAGCAGGACACACAGGGCCTTTTCTGCCAAGCTGCTTTCCAGTTGGAAAGCATATGCTGGTGTCTGCACTTGTTCCTCCCCACGTGCAAGACTTCGCACTTGTTGAACTTCACGAGGTTCCTGTCAGCCCATTTCTCCCAGCCCATTGAGGTCCCTCTGGATGGCAGCATGACCCTCTAACGTATCAGCCACTCCTCCCAGCTTCATGTCATCAGCAAACTTGCTAAGGGTCCTCCACTCTGTCCTGTCATCCAGATCATTAAGGAAAGGCTGGATGTAGTATTGATCCCTGGCCTATGTCTCTAGTTACTGGCCTCTAAATAGACTTTGCACTAATAATAACCACCCTCTGGGCCTGGACACTCAGCCTGTTTCCAATCTTCCTCACTGTCTGCTCATCCAGCTCGTGCATCAACAGCTTCTCTATGAGGATCTTTCAAGAGACTATGTCAAAGGCCTTACTGAAGTCCAGCTACACCCACTGTTCAAGCAGGACTGAACTACCATCACTGCCTCCAAGGAACCACCACAACACTTCATCAACCACAACAGCAGGGACACTCCAAGATGAAATCAACTCCAGGGAATGCTAGGCTTACAGAAAAAAAACCCCAACCAAAATGTAACAGCAAGTAGAAAAAGGGCCACTAACTCTGTGTGTCACCAGCTAAACTTCCTTATGCACCTTAAAAATCAAAACAAAGGTCCTGGTTCCTCAACTATATTCACAGAGCATCCATATTAACAGCTCTACATTTTTCCTACTGGTTTGTGTCTGAATTTTTTCTTGGAGCACAAACATCAAACAAAAGGCAAGTCCAATCAAGAGGTCGTAGACAGACCTAAGATTTCAAAAAACCCCAAGCCTCACAGAACGTCCAGTTGTGAAGAAGCCAAGAAAAACAGTTTTAGGGCATGCTGTTGAAAATAGGTTGAATGGCTAGCTTGTTTGCAAAGATCAAGGACCTGCACATATGAGCATATACCCCACCACCCTTCCTCCTTCCTTCAGCACATATTCGTACTGACAGGCCACTTCAGGCTGAGCCTATGGACCTACTCTTCTCCCAAATCCTTCCTATCTCTCTGGCTCAGCAATCTACAACTGGAACAAGGGACCCCAGAAATCCTCACAGCCTGGAGCTGCAACGCGCTGGGGCACATCTTTTTCCAGACACAAACACACAGGCAGGCAAGCCTGGAAATAGTCAGAGCACACCAGCAGGCACACGTTGCTGCCCAAGCCTTGCACTTTCACCACATGCTCAGGCCCATGCACTTTATCATTTTCTTAAACGTCCCAGGGCGGACATGTGCTTCCAGTTCCACTGCCAGCTGGACAGAGGAAGGAGATGAGCAAGAAACACTTCCAGAGAGGACATCCATGGCTTGATTGGAGCCTGCAAGCTGCCATGGAAGCACTACATCTGCTTGGAGGTATGCATGGGGGACAGGTATTTTAAGGAGAAACACTCCACTTTACACAGGCTTTGAGAGAGGTTTGAAGCTAATCAAACCAATTATAAACATCATTATTGTTCACAAACCAAACAATACTAGGAGCCTTATTCTCCATCCCTTCTGACAGAACCAGGCTGCTCTGCCAGCACAACCCCAAAACAACCTCTTCTGAAGGGGGAATTATTTCCCTTCTACCTTCTCTCCTAACCTCTTCCCCTTCATGGATGCAGCCAGAAGGGGCACTTTTAGGGACCATTGGGACGGCAGCCTTCCTCAGTGTGCCCTCCAACAGCTCTGCTTGAGAGAGAGGCCCCAGCCCCTTATAGCAGGAACAGTGCGAACGGGCATTCTCCAAAGCCTGCACCCATTACCAACCAAAACCAAGTACGGCTGGCAATCATTTAGTTTCATCACCAAAACACAAAGCAATGCACAAGTGGTAGGCAGTCTTGCCATTTACTTTCAAAAAACACAACAGAGGGGAGCTTCAAAATTCTGACTTGGAACACAACAGCAACCGAACTATGAAGTTTTGTGAAGGTGAAATTACAAACGTTAGAAAACTAGACGGACACAAGTCAAAACAAAGTAAGAATTAACAGGCTGTGCAAACGGCGTTTCCTTCGCCGGAAGATCTGTCTGCGCCGGGGAATCTGTCTGCTCCGGGGCATCTGCTTGCGCCGGGGGATTTGTCTGCGCTGGGGGATCTGCCTTTGCTCTACGTGGCTTGTCCTGTCCATGCAGGCCAGCGAGAAGCCTCCTCCTCCATCTCCGCCTGAGGGGTGGCCAGCCATCCTTGACAATCTGCCCATGCTCCACCACGGCACACAGGGAACCAGACGATGGACCCACTGGGGCTGAGAGC